>VZTG01009363.1:915489-1005654 GCA_013397845.1 Melanocharis versteri | reverse complement strand
CCCAGAAAATTGCAGCACCACCCACTTAGGTTTTGTGAGCTTGATTCACCGGGGGTGCATCAGCATTTCCATGATTACTTTTAGAAGGTTATAAAATTAACTCAGAAACTTCTTAATGGTGACATGTTGTTATGGCCAGGAAGCAATTTTTTGTCCCCAGTGAAGTTTTTCTTTTAGTGTGTATTTTAAGTGACATAAAAGTAAGATCAATTACTTTGCTATATTGGCCTTGGACACATTTTCAGATTTCTAATGGCTTTAAACTAAAAATCACTTGTCTTTGGCAAGTGGTTAATTAATTATATTTGAAAATTAAATCTGTCAAGATAATGAATTTCAAAATTAACTGCTGAACATAAAGAATATTACTATATGCAATTTTCATAATATTTAAAATTCTGGATGATAGTATAATTCCAGAACACAAGCTAAGTTTTAAGGGAGTTATTTTCCTTAAATAATTATAAAAAAAAATATTTAGGAATCTTCTACATTGTTAAACCACCATCTAAGGTGGTCTGATTGAGAACACTGTTGAGTGGGAAGGTGGCTAAGCCACACAAAACCACTTACCCATTCCTCTACACCAGGATGGGGGAGCGAATCTGAAGGGTAAAAGTGAGAAAACTTGTGGGTTAAGATAAGGACAGTTTGATAGGTAAAGCAAAGCCATGCACAAGCACAGTTAAACAAGGAATTTCTTCACTGCTCCTTGTAGGCAGCCAGATGCTCAGTCATTTTCAGGAAAGCCAGGCTCCGTCTTGCATTAGCAGTGCCTTGGGAAGACAAACACCACCAGCCTGAATTTTCCCTCTTGCTCCTCTTTCTCCCAGCTTTTATTGCTGAGTACAGCATCATATGGCACTGGATACCCCTCTGATCAGTCTCTTGTCTTACCAGTGTCCTCTCCCAACTTCTTGTGCATTCCCAGCCTGCTGGCTGGTGGAACGGAGTGAGAAACAGAAAAACCCTTGATGCAGTGTGAGCACTGCTCAGCACAAACTAAAACATCAATGTTTTGGTCACCAGTCCAAAATATAACACCATACATGAACTACTATAAAAAAATTGTCCCATTCAAAAACAGTACAAACATTAAAAGTTTCTATAAATCTGAATTAAAATAAAATGAGAATAAGGGAAAGGGAAGCCTGATAACTAAGAAATTTCCTTTCTTCTTCTTGTTAGGGATATTTCCTAGTATCTTCCATAGCTATGTGTAATGTACCACCGTTTTATTTATTTGCTTCTGGATCTTTGCTGTTATCAGTCTTCCCCAATCTTACCCAAGATGACAGAAACCAGTGAATGAAGACTAGTACAGTTGGATATCTATGTGTCTTAGAAGAGATAGATCTAGAGATAACAGCCATACTTTTCCTATTATTTACTAAGCTGAGATGAACACCTTAGATGCAGACATCTGAAATTCAGAAATTCAAATTGGGTCACAAGAGTTAAAAAATTTTAATAAAGCCTGATGCGTTTCTGATTTGAATCTCTCCTATCCAGATAGAAAGAGAAACCAAGGGACAATTATCTCAGAATTTCATTGTTTTGATGTGGGACAAGACAATTTGGTCATCTTTTTCTTACATTCAGATTTAAGAAACCACAAACAGAGGAACATATTTACTTAGCTTGTTCTGAGTGAAAAGGAGGAGCCATTTATTTCTAAGCAGTCTCTATGGAGATGAAGGACAGTCTAATTTACTTTAGCTCAATCTACAAATCACACTGACAGTCAGTATCCCACAGAAAAACACTTCCCCACTACAGTGGCAAATTGGTAAATAATTACCTCTCCATACTCCTTTTGTTTGCCACTCTCTTCTCTGTTTTTTGGTAGGGATGAAGATAAACTGTCTGTTTCCCAGCAGGAAAGGGACATGTCAGTCAGAACTGGTTGTGAGTACCATAGTTTTGGATACATAAGGAAGAAACTTGAAAAGAGCCTTTTTGGCTGTCTGGATAGTTACTGAGACTCTGGATGTAATAAAGAATGCCAGTGTGAGGGTGACTAACTGATGATGCTTTTCAATATAAGTTACAGAGACAATGCAGCATTGCTTCTGTACTTTTAAAATGAAAATCCTTCTCTTGTTGAAATCAATGGAAGTCACACACTTAACATTCTGCTCAGAGATCCTGTCCCTCTGAGTCATCTAGTAAGACTGCTAAGCATTTCACATTATGAATTCTTTATTCAAAGACAAAATCTATACTCGACAGGTATATGTTTCAATGTATTTCATTAATAAATATTTATAGACATTTATAAAAAGTGTACGTTATCTGCCATATTTTTCAACATATTTAAAAGAATATGCATTTCACTGTCTTACAAATACATTACCATATGTTTTATTTCTGCTAATATCCAGATGCTCTTCCTACAGAACAGAGTCTTTTTGCCAGTGGATCCATTAGAGAATTCTTCTTTTTAATAACTCTGGTTCTTTTTCTTTCTGTTATCTATTTCTTTATACCTGTCATCCTCCCCTATCACCTATTAACTTGATATGGCAACTAAAGCTTTGAAAAATACTCAAAGCTTGGAATTTCATGCAACATTTTTTAAATACGAAAATGTATTTATCTTTGTGGAACTTACATAGTTTTATAAATGTCTAATACCCTATATGACTCAAAATATATAGTGAAGTATTAAACAGGGCCATTATCATAAAAGCAGACATCTGCAACAATTGATACAGAAAACATTACAAATCAGCTTCCATTTTAAATCCCAGGCTTTTACTCACTCGGAACCCTCCGAAAAATGTTATTTCAGTGGAGACCGAAGGTGTGGTACCTGTTCATAAAACTTTGCTTTAACCGGATTTTATTGTTGGGATTCAAGAGTACTCTAGACAGGAACTTGGTACTCGAGATAAATCCTAATGAAGCATTCTTCTCTCACTGGAGCAGAAGTTATGAAGGTTATGTCAAACATCCTGTGGCAACTATCAGAAAAATCCAAGGAGATTTCCAGTTTTGTACTCCAAGTACTGCTTTTAATACTTTGTATATGTGAAGTTGATAGGATGATCTACTAGCCAAGGTACTGCAGGTATCCAGAGTAGTCTGGACACAATACAATTGTCATTTCATCTGCACACCCTCGAGTTTCAGTAGACCCCATCATGTTTTTCATAAATCAAAACATCTTTTGGTCCACAGTATTTCAGAGAAGACGTCCATTATATTCTGAAGCATTTTTATTTTCTTCCAGTTACAGTTTTCCATGCTCAGTCATTTCAGAATAGAATATTATTAAAATAGCCTATATTCTGAAGGCAGGTCTGTAGTACAGAATCAAGGATGGCAACATGCAGAAAAACACAAAAAATGATTACAGAAATTCATCCCAACTGGTGGGTCAAGACTTTTGTTAGTGTTGATGTTAAAAAGAGAAATCTCCCCAAAATATTCAATTTTCCCATTCAGGTATCTAAGTGAACATTTGCCATGCAACGGACCCCCTGACAGTCAGTGTATGAATCATCCTTGTAATGAATCTAACACTCCTTTCTACGAGGAGGAATGAGAAGACAGATGAAAATGCACAGTGGAGGTTCAAATCCTTGGCATGATTCTGGGCTGTTTCTCTAATGAGCTGTGCAAGGGTTTACCCATCACCTACTTCTGAAGAACTTGTGGAGTCCACGGGCTCCCTCATATCTCACCCTCACCACTAATGGCCAGAGCAAATCGAGGTTTTACCCTCTCAGGATCACACATGTCCTTATGAAACGGGTGAGAAGGATGAGGGATCAAGGGACACGCTCCTTGCCTATTCAGATCTAAACCCTGTTGTGTGCTTGTTCCTTTATTGATTCAATCACTGCCTTCACACTCCTTTGATTAAGGATCTAATCTAATCTCCTTCTAAAGTGAGTTTCTTAGTCATGCCCAGTCAGTGAGCGATTGAGGTAGACTACTCCAAGAAGGTGTTTGTTCGTTTAAAGTAGAAGAATAATTTTCTTTTGGTTGTAAGAAGGATCTGTAAAGAAGGTGGATGTTGATGCTTTTTTTATTAACTTTCAGTTAATCATGGACCAAATAAAAAGCATTACAGATGTAATATCTTAAGTGTCTGGATAAAATGTGTGTTAGCAGTTAGCAGGAGAGAAAAAAATTCATCAGTTCTGATTAGATGAAGGGAAGCATACATGGTACGATGCAGTCTGATGCGCTGAATTCTTCAGGGATGTGCAAATAATACAATGTTCAGTTCAAAAAGAGGTGGCAGCAAAGAGACTGTTGTCTTCTATTTTGTATTAGGCACAGGCATTTCGGGTTGAAATACCTCTTACCTGTGTCTCATCCTGACAGTTATTAAATGGGGAAAAAATGAACTAAATTTTTACTTATTTTGATGCAGAGGCACAGAAAACCAGAAAGCATTCCCAGTTCTTTTCCTAGGTGTCCTTCGACTAATTCCAATGCGGCAGATCAGTCCTTTCAGTCAGTAATCAGTAAGCAGTAGACCAATACTCAGAAGAAGTGGTAAGTCAGCGGGAAAATTATGTCTCCCACCAAAATGCTTTTCACTTCATCATTGTTAGGGGAAAAACAGGGGGGCTTGGAGAAAACCTTCGTGTCTACAACTTTCAGTGAGGATATTTAGAGTATAATGTGAGGTGCCTCTTTTTCTACATCTGATGGGATATAGGTCAGATAGCCTACTTCTAATTTTATGTACGTCCAGGATATGTTTATAGGTATTGTTTCAATGGGATAACTAAGCAATTACCAATACTCAAAATAACTATCTGTAAAATATTCTACAGCAGCGCCGCACACCTTTTGTACATTTCTTTCATATTCTTTAGTGAGTCATTGTGTCAGAGCTCTTTTCAAACTGCTTGTATCACCCTGAGGATACGTGCAAAGAATTACATTCATCAGGAATGCTTTCTTGTGATCTATCTCAATTATAATATTCTATTGACGCATGCATTGCTACATATATTACTGCATATATTAATACATAACAATACAATACATTATACAGTGCCTTGCTGTTTTGGAAGCTATAAAATAATCTTCTGTGTTCACATCATTTGGACCAACAGCTGGACACAGTATATGGTTCCATGTTTTCTAGTTGTGGGACAAGAACCTCTGCAAAAAACCAGCATTTTTTTCTATCAACACTTATTTCTAGGTTGATACGAGATTCAAAAAAAAAAAAAAATAGTTGCACTGCTGTATAAGTTTGTAGAATGAAGATGTGGCAACTGCAAATGGTGTTTGCTCCACCTGAGTACTACCCAGCAAACAAGCAGAGGTATAAGTTGATTGTGCTAGTACGAAAGAAGTGAAATGAGCATTGACACACCCCTTTTCTGCTAAACTTTTTCGATATCATCACCTCATTCCCTTCTTTTATTCCAAATCTATTTGTCTCTTTACCCCTTATGCCATCTGACAGAATGGATAGTAAATACCTTAAAGAAGAGACAGGTGTTTTTTAAAAAGCTGCACGTGTACTTCAGTCCCGCATTGATATTCTTAGGCACTACCATAAACACTTAATAATGACAACATTTATCAAAGAATTAATGTAAAGGCGACCTATTTTAAAATAAATATTTCTCTAGCACATATTCACCCTGGGGGTTTGTCCCTTGTATCTCTTTGCTTTTCCCTTAGCTTGATTTCCATATTCCATGTATTATCTTTTTACTACTGAAGCATTTAAGATTAAAAAAAAAAAAGTTCCACTGCATTAGTTGGGTTTTTTTACTACAAAATTTATGATTATGGAAGTACACATAAGAGACTGCAATGTTTATTAGCTAGGAATAGGGATGACCACAGAAGTATTTTTCCTGACCTATGTAACTAACATTCAAATAGCCTGTTATGTGTATTCTCATAATTATTTTATTTTATTTTATTTTATTCAAAATTTTCATATTAGTTTATCAATGATGTATTTCATGTTTACAAGATTTTTTTGGAATCCTTCTTGCAGAGGACTAATCACTGTTAGGTTTGCAGTTGGACCCAGTGATCTTGAAAGTTTTTTTGAACCAAAATGATTCTATGATTCTATCATTCCTTTAAGTTATTGAAAGTTATCTAATTTTTGGTTCTAATGACATGCTGATGATAGTCTAGGTTAGCACATTACCCTCACAGAAGTCTGTGTAGTTAACTGATCTTTATTACAGTCTTCTATAAAATCACTGAATCATATCCTCATTTAAAAACAACTAACTGGTGTGGACACAAATTATTTGGCTTTGAATCAACATCAGTTTGCTCTTGATTCAAGTCCATCCAATAATCAATTTGATTAATTTTTAGAAATTTTCAACGTCAATCGGCTCTTAATTTCTTACTGGGAATAAAACTTTCCTTAAAAGTCTCAGCCTGGTACTTAGACAAAAACGTGTTCATGACATTATGTTGTACAGAGCCAGACTGAAAAGAAATATTTTCCGATCAGTTTGCATCTCTCTAACTGAAATTGACCAAAGGATGGAAGCAGGATTTCTTAAATGTCTCTGGATATGGCATTTAATCAAATTAACAACTGAACTAATTAGAAAATACTAAGAGAAATGAAAAAAATCTATTATCTTCTGATTTGTTGTATAAATCAAAGATTTAGGTTTGTGGTTTTGTAAAGATTTTCCTGCATAAACACTACACATGAGAATAAGCTTCCTTTGGGAAACTGTGACCACCAGTGTCAAGAATCTGAGAAGACGGACAGTGCAGAAGGTTTTTTTTTCAGATTTGGTGTTCACAAATGTTTTAATTTTAGAGAAATACAGAATTTTAAAATGTTGCATGCAGTAGGACACAGACGGAGTAAATCCTTTTCCTTGGGGATGTCAGAGTCGGGAAGCCAGAAATCAGCCTCCACATCCTTCCTGTATATCTTCTTTCCCTTCCACCCCACTGTCCTCTCTCCCCATCTGCTCCATCTGAAGTTGCCTCCATGTCTCGAGGATAACTTCCTGATATTCACAAGCAAGGAGAATGTTTTTAAAATAACATCCTCCCAGGCATATAACGTGCACTTCACATGATCCATCCTACTTCAAAAGTACCCCTCCCTGGCAACGAATTGCACTGGACCTGCCCAGAACCAACACAACTGGGAGCAGAAATAGGGAACATTAGAGGCAGGGGTCTAATACAGGAGCAGGATATGCGAGCAGGGAATTTATTATAACAGTGGTGTTGGTAGAGTAAAAAGGCTGTGCTTGCTTATACCGGGCTAGAGTTTCCTGCTCAGGCGTCTAAAGCACTCTACAATTAAATTCCCTTTTTTATTTATAAAAGATAACAAGAAATTATAATGGTGACTAGTCTGTATTTTACTGCCTTTATTAAAATGATTGCATAGAAACAGAATATGAGACTCTGTGACTGGCTAAAGGGAGTTTGTCCTAAGCATTTTGTATTTCAGGAAGCAATCAAGGAGAACAATGAAAAGATTGATGAATAAAAAGGGCAAATTCTTTCATAGCACTGAAATTTTCCATGAAAACACTGGGTGACATATCTCTGAGGCCATCACCTGAGACACTAAGCTAAAAACTAGATCACTGTGATACAGACCTTGGTCAGTCTAACTTGAGAAACATACAGTCTCATTCATGATACCTTTCCATCTGTTGGAATCCCTTGTACAAATTATTCTCTTTTCAGGAGGAAGGTAGGAAACATACAAGGTTTATTTATGCTAGGTTGCTATTATACTTTAAAATTTATCTATTCTTCACTGGCAGCAAAAGGAATAACTATAGCAAATGAATTAAAATGAAAAAAGGAGAAAGGAAGTAAAACAGTAAAAAAAATCTGTGGGCAGTATTAAAGATCTATTTTCCTCTTCTTAATTAATTTGTGTATTCATAGTGGAAATATGTTGCTAGCCAGTCTACTTGATCATAATATTCCCTTAATATTTTTATTTATTTTTATATTCTTAATCTTGATGCTCTTGATAACTGTGTAACATCCAACATGCTAAATTGGCTGAGATATGAAAGTCCCTGTAGCCTCAGATTCTGAAACTGAGAACTAGGTCAAGTATTTCAATAAATGCTGTGTCTAGATGAAATAATAGACATCAAAAAATTAATGTACATCCAAACTATGTTGATCTAAGGTTTCTGATAGTCCCTAATTAAGTAGACCACTCCTACACATGTTCTTGAAATAGCCTTCTCAAGGTGCTAATTAATAAGCACAAATCTCCTCTGACATATGTAGAAGCATTTAACAAAATATGTTTCTAGCCTCCCATGAGACTTGAGCATTACACAGTTATGTGGCCAACCGGTTTCACCCAAAAAAAGACAATTTAATGTAGATCTGAAAGAAGTGTTTTTCTATTTCATTATCAACAGAGTGTTAGCAAAACCTGGGTAAGATTCTGATATGCTTTCTTGTGTAAGAGTAACGATGTGTATAATTTATGCTGTATCTGAAAAAAAAACCCCATTCTGAATTCAAACAAAACCCACTGGTGGACAAAGGTATCTCTTATCAGAGTTAGAACATCAGATTCTGATATTTACTAAAGCTGAGATGATGACAGCTTGCTAATCTGAGCATGTTTGTAAACACAGGCTCACAATTCACTGATGTACTGAATGAACAAACTCCACTTGGGAACACTGGGCTCCATTCTGATGCCTGTTTCACTAGCTGATGGCCAGAAGGAAGGGGAGTGCATTATTCACACCGAGCCTTCAGGTGGGGGTCATACCTGCAACGCCTGGGCTGAGAAGGATGCAAACCTTGCTTCGTATGTCATCTGAGTAGGTTCAGGTGGAGCCCACAAGAACAGCATCCAATAATTTCCAGCATCAATGGGATACAAGATGGGTGTCACCAACAACTCACTGGTACTCCAAAGGGTGAGGGTACCACAAGCACAGCTCTGTGACGTGTGTGTACAGGGCAAAGCTGTTCCGCACTTCCTGTGCGCAGTCCCAGTGCTGCCATGATACCACATCCCCCGGCAGAAGCTGATCTGTGGGTTGTAATGTGTGCCTAAGCTTTGTCTACCTCGGCTTTCGCTTTAATAATAAAAATACAAATAATAACAGCAATAATTCACCATTAATAATAATACAACAATAGTGAAAAACAGTAATATTCCCTATTCACATAAAAATGTCTGCACCGAATCAGACCAAACATTCTTTTACCCTCATGCTGTCTCCTGACACTGATCTGTGCAAATGCTTGGAGCTGTATGATCACTAGGATGCATGCAGTAGATGTAAAGTTCGCTAGGAGCTACTCCAGCTTATTTCAGCTGGGAATTGGCCCACAATTTCAAAGCAGCCCACTGCAAACCTCCATGCTCCCTACATGAAATCTCACTGCCTACCGTGTGTGCTATTTACATCTGGATGTAAACATGCAACTTAATATTTCATACAAATTTCAATGAAAACCAACATCCAGAATTAATATGTTTCTGACAACTAGTCAGCCTTTTAATTTTTTTTTTCCCGTGCAACTTCTAACTTTGCTTAGTTGAGTTTGAGGATATGGTGCCTGTATAATAGACTGCCTTTAAAGCAAGAAAGAGATTTGTCTTGTACTAAGTTTACAGGCAAGTGTAAGATGTTGAATATTGTGCAAGGTTTTTACAGGACTCAAATGTCGAATCCCTGCTCACCAGCAAGCATTACCCTTGTTTTTACAAAAAGCCAGAGATGAGAATAATAATCATAACCTCAGCCAAGATGATTTTTGCTATAGGAAAATGCAGGATAACACCACACACAAAGCTGTTTAGCACATTACTGCAGGCAGAAATATTACTTAAGACTGTGTAAGGAAATACTTGCTCAAACAATCCACAGGTAATGTCCTAGATATCAAAAGAAGATGTCACAGTAGTGACATTTGTTCTTACGTATGACCATGAATATTTCATGACTGAGCAGATTAAAACCCGTCTTAAGTAATTATTCTGAGCTGTTTACTACTAAAATCTCTGCTGAGTCAAAGCTGCATTTCCCATATTGTTTTGTTACAGAATATAGTAAATATTTTTAAATCAACTAAATCAGGACATATATAGCATGTGTTCAACTAAACTATTTAACATTGACAAGAAAAAGTAGTAGTTGTTTGGAATTATTATAATGAATTGTTGTTGCTAACTATTAAAAGAGCTGCAAACAAATTTTCCAGAAATTCTTTCATGCTGAGAAAAACAAGCTGAGTTTGAAAACAAAAAAAAAGTTCATTATTCGTGAAAGCCTCATATAAGTTAACTCAAGCACCACCCCCTCCCCACTCCCCAATCTAAACATACGTTTGTCCTCATCTCACCTCTGAATCATCTGTTCAATCTGCCCTTTCTCCATCATGCTGTGCTGAACTCATTGCTTCAGTCATATGAAATAGGAAGCTGGGAGTCAGAAATGTCTTTGCGCAATAGCCCGGCCGACTCCCATTCAGAAACAGTAAAATAAAAATGATACTGAAGGACGTCACCCGCCTGATTATACATAGAGGGACATTTCCTTTCAATGAGCTAGGCTTACAAGTAAGAATCGAAGTCTTGGTATTTGGAAGAAAAAACATATTTTTTAATCTAATGGTGCAGGTCTTGATTCAACAAACAGCCTAATACTCTATGCGTTCTTCATGTCATGCTTGTTTTTGAGTAACAGGTGAGCTGGAGTCTCTGCACACGCATTGAGGGAGTGCTTTTGTGCACCTGCAGCACTTTCATGCTCATTTACAAAGAGCTGCTCTACCTTGTTGCAAACTCCCAAGAAGCGTCAGTGGAACATAGTGGGAGGCAGGCAGTGCTTGGGATAAAGGCGTGACAGTGTCTCCCAGCAGGATGTCTCTCACGCCATTTAGCAGCTCTCCTGTAGGTAAAACAGATTAAAAAAACCCCACCACCATAGCAACAGTGGATATCCCCCAAATCCAAACATCTGGGGAGTATATAGTTTGCATTTGTCCTTCATAACTCTTGGCATGACAAAGGTTTAGTTATTTGCTTCAAGTAACTGGAAGACTTGCACTTTGTGGCAGCTTTGACTTCTTTTCCAGGAACTGGAAGAGAGTGATTCTTCCTCCCAGCTGGGGATTTAATGATTTTGACATTAACTTGGATTCATTGCTTTCCTTCAAGTATTTTGCATTCTTTAGTTCTAGATAATTGTTCGTCAGGGCAATTATAGAAAACAGCACAGCCTGGACCCCCAAAGTAGTGAAATCTCAATATTTTAAATTAAATCCACACCAACTGCGAGGCCTCTGCACCTTGAAAATTAAAATCACAGTTCCCTCTTTCATATTGTTTTTATCAAATCAGCATTTAGGGACTGAAAGGAGTTTTTATACTAGTATATTTGACTTTGAGAGTGGAATTGCCGACTGCTGAAGCAAGCGCTTCCAAACTCAGAGCAATTTCTCTTAAAAGTGGGATTTAAAAAAAAATTATTTTAGTTGGCAGATTCTTATTCATGCCAAATGTGGGCATTTCATGATGCTGAGGAAATTTCTGGAGCACAAAAGCAAGTGAGAGAGGTGGGCTTATGGAATCTGCTTGCCATTCAGGTCAAAAAAACCCCACAAATTATTGTGAATTTGATATCTGCTAAAACATTATTATATTTGTCTTTTTTTCTCAAAATATTTAGGAATAGGTTCTATACCACAGAGGCAAACATAGGTAGAGAATAACAGGTGTTGAGAACCCATGCAGGATAAGTATTAGGCACTGGATCTCTAATGAAATATTATGCCTATTGATGAATGTTAGTGGAAAAATAAGAATTATTATATATTTTTTTTCTTTTTACTATCACATTCTATGAAAAACAAATCCTATTATATAGCAAATCTCCTTCTGGACGAAGAATTTAATGTTAGTAGCAATTCATGCAGCAGAAAGATCTAAAATTCACTACGAAGATTAAATGACAGTACTAAGTAGCAATTGTTTATATTAATTTGCCTTTATGACTTCACACTGACTCAAATACAGGCAATTTCAATGTACTATGACAGAAAAATAAAAACAGTGATGATGCTTTATGCGTTCTATGTCACATGGTGTGATTCTTGTGGCTGTCCTATCAGGGACAGGAGCTGGACTTCGATGACCCTTGTGTGTCCCTTCCAACTCAGGATATTCGATGATCCTACATTTTCCAAAACACATTGTTAGAATCTCTATGTTATCAAAAAGTTATTAGCCTGTAAAAAATTCTATTTTTCTCTTCATCACTGTAAATAGAAACAAAGTACCTCTGGTAAATGTGTCTGGTGTAGTGCGGGCTTTTTTTCTGACCTCAACAGCTGGCTGCAAGATATACATATTTCATCACAGAAACACATTATTACTTCCATTTCATTAACCAAAACCTCTAAATGCAGATTGCCAGGGACATGGTTTCTACCCATAATTTTGTTATTTGGAAAGTTGTTTGATAAGAACCGGTAATGGTTTGTGATGTATAGTATCCTAGGCCAATAAGGAAAAAACCGGCATCACCACCAAAAAACCCAGAAACATATGGAGTTCAGAATTAAAGTCAAATTTAAAATAATTCCATATGTTTTAGAAAATGTGCATTTACAGGCAAAGTACTTGTGGTCGTTTAATTTAAGACTCGGATACAGACAGCATTTTATGGACAAAAAATGAAAATAAACTGAATTTTTGTTACCTTTCTTCCAGAATGTTTGTCCCAAAGCATTCCAGGATGCTTTGGTACAGTAATCAAAAGTAGGTGTGCCTGAACATCTCAGTGCATCATTTGACCTTTGATTATCACAGTTTATTGCTCTTGTAGATCTTTGTTAAATCAGAGTTATCCTCCTGTCCCACATGGGTTAGCTGGAGCACTTTGTAAAACTTCCATGTTATCATTGAAAACAGAGTGAAAACTATGAGAAAAATGGAATGCTGCATGCCAGTCTGCTTGACAAGAGTGAGGAATGCAGACTTGCAGGGCTTAACCAGCCCTATTGCAGATTGTCGCTGTGAAGGAAGGAGCTTGGGGTCAGAGGACGTGTCTGTAGGGCACAGCAGGGAAAGCAGCCAATATTGCTTGAATGAGAAAAGTGCTGTAAGTTACTCTTCAATATTTGTTGGTAGCAATGCTGTAAATGTAGCCTTCCAGTTGCCATGGTTACAAGCAGACTTTCATACAGACCGGTTACAAAAAAGTGCCCTCCAGTTATTTGTTGCCTGTTTCACACGTTCCTCACTTTTCATAATGATTTATTCCAATTGCCTAGCACTTCTCATAGAAATATTCATCACCGTCTGGGGCTCAGTTTTTCATTCTTCTTCAGCTTCCACTAATAATTCAGGACATTGAAGAACTGGAACAAATAGTAAGGTTTTAACTTTTTTTTTTTTAATACAGCAATTGCCTGGATGTTAACAGGTAAATTTTGCATAAAATTTAGAGTTTAAGACAGGGTTTCAGCCATACCGTGACTCTTTTTTTTCTTTTTCCCCCTATACATAAATATGTTAATTAATTACTGGCAAATTAATCTCCTCATCTAGTTTTTCAGAACTGTTTGTCAGCCTCAGTGCCTACTGCAGAGCACATAGACAAGACTGTAAACTAAAGTGAGAGCTGACTTAACTATTTCCAATTCACAAAATTTAAAAACTGCAAAAAACATTAACTGGGAGAAGTAATTGAAACTTTGTTTTTTCCTAGAGCAGTTGCAATGATCTACCATATATACTGTTACTAAGGAAAATACCACAGGGTCTGTGTCATCATTTTAAGCGTGTAGGAAGGCTATAAGCTTTTTCACTACAACAGATAAGTGGATTTTGTTCCTTAACTTGGTCCTTGGACTGAACATTTACCCTGGACGGAAGAAATTCTGTGACTCTAGGATTGTTCTCTGTGCATCGGTATAGCTTGAGAAAGAAAATGTACAGCCTGACAGTCAAGATTCAAATTTTTAGTGAGCCTTTTATTGTAGTGAGCGACTAAAGCTGCAAAAATCACTCATGTAACATCAGGTCAACTTCAAGCCATGACCACCCCAAATGAGCAAACTGTGTGTCTTCCCATGAGTGTAACATGTCCCAGGAGAGGCTGACTGGGTAAGGTACTTCCTTGCTGTTCCTTCAAACGCAATGCAGATTTGTCAAAAAGAGGCTTCTGGCACTGAGAGGGGCAGTGAGAGCTATTTGAAGTCCTCAACGTGTATCTTCACTGACAGCCCTTCAGTACCACTCAACATGCAATCTACTATCCGTGATTGTCTCTCGACTTCAGTAGTTGAACATCTGTCTGCTGGGGATAATAGCATTTTTAAAGTTAATCTGTATTTGCACAAGCTCTACAGAAGCTATTTATCAAAGCTTATTAGATGCTTGAATTGCTGAGCTTGTCATATGGTTTTTATTTTTCTTTAATTATAAGCAATATAGCAAGTAATTTCTTTAGCAGACAGAAGTCCCCTCTGTATTATTATGATTTTATAATAGATGCAATAGCAAGTCTTGGTAATTTGACGGTGTCCTTCTAAACATTTTAAACACTTCCTTCACAGCAGGTTCTTGTTTTCATGAAACACAGTCTTTCCCACTCCGTTCTTTCATGTCACTCTTTCCACTGCAGATAATACTTGCTGGTGTGGAAAACCACAGCACATTAAAGTTATCACAATCAACCCCCGGGAAGGGGATTTTGACCCAGTCCTTTGAGGACTAAATGACCACTACAGATGGAAACATGAAGCCAGATCCTTCTAGTCATACACGAAAGCAAACCGTCAAAGAGAAAGCCTTCAGTTTGTGCTTGCTCTATATAAGTTAAGACCTGTAATTAGTCACTGATGCATTTTTACACAGGTCTGGGTTGTCATGCAGTGCTTTGAATTCCTTTCTCATTTTCTTACCATTCTATTTTCCTCTCAACATAGTTTCAACTTCCATTACACATGAAGATCCTTAAGGTCATCACTTCTACAAGGGTTTGTGACTGTTCTGGCAAGTTTTATGCCATTATTCAAATTGAGAAGAAAATTGTTATTATTGTTATTGTTGTTGTTCGTTGTTGTTATTGTTTGTTATTGTTATTATTATTACCCCTGGAAAGAGAATTGGCTTTAGTATTGCCAAAGATGGCTGGGAATGTAAGTTTCAGAAAGCTGACAGGACTCCTATGAAATCTCAGCTACATTTTAAATATGCTATTTTTGTAGGGAGCAGTGTCAGTATTGCTGCCTCTCCCTTCGGAAGAATGAGTTTCACTACTGGAACAGATGACAGCAGGCAAGCAAATGACAATCACGTGATACCCTGCATTGCAAAAATCAAATCTCCTCTTTGCCACATAGATTTTGAGGTAGCTCCAGAAAACTAGCCTTTATTTTTCAGAATTTCTGTCTTTCATTTTGGACATCTATGGCTTCAAATACCTTTCTTGATCTATTTTTCAGCCAGTACTTAGCACCTTCTCAAAAGAGGGTTGCTTAGCTGATTTTTTAAAATATTGACCAAGGATATCTTTGACCAAGTCAAATAGGCAGTGTACTATTAATGCATAAAGATGTTTATTCTCAGCCTTTCAGACCGGGTCTTGAGGTAGAAAGAACATAAAAATAAGTAATTCATAATTCCTTTTCCAAGAACTGTGCGATTTAAGAGGTCTTCTCACTTTTGTCCAAACATTGACAAAATGGCAGTGTCTACTCAATCCTGTCTTACCAGAGGGGAGGAGTTATCAAGGCAGTCTTGGAACACAGGCAGAATAACAAATGATCAGGAGGAAAACTGAGCTGTGAAGTTGCTATCACAGTTCTCCAGTACATACTGGTAAACCACAGGCTGCTGTCTCTTAATGAAGGGTGTGCAGAGTGCCTTTCATTTACCACAAGTGTGTGAAATTATCACAGGCTACACATGAACTTATCAGGAAGTATCTCATATGATTGCAAGTTCACATTTGATTCAACTTCTTGATTGTGGTAGCTGGACCCACACGAAAATTTAATATTGCTTTCCTAAGGAAAATGATTGTCAAGGTGATGCTGTCCCTGTGTTTCATGTGAGTTTTGTGCTTTTATCTTCTGATAGCTAAATGATTAACTCCTGTCATTGGTATGCTGCTTGTATGTGCTGGCTGACCTTTAATACAACAACGAGAATTTTAAACCCACTCCTTATAAATACAACCCACACTTCAACTAGGAAATGAGCTGAAGCAATTTATACTTATGGCAGAAGGTGACATACGTGTTCCTGCTACAGAATTTGCAAAATATTTCAAAGAAATCTGAGCGGCTTTTTTGTATCATTTCCCTGCACATTTTTCCTGTCTTGGTGTTAATCATCACACCTTTCCCTGTGCAATGAACAGCAGAAAGCAAAGGTAGGTGGGAACAGAAAAAAAAAAAGAACAATGTTTAGTAACATCAACAATGAAGAATTTGCAGCTGTAGCTGGGCAGAGAACATCAGATTTTACAAGAATTTGAAGTTTTTCTTTGTTTGGGAAATTAGACTGTTGCATATCTGAAGAGCTGGGGAAGAAAAAGCTAAAATGAGGGAAGGCTGAAAGACAATGTTGGAAATTGCAAATAGAAGAAAATAATATATGCCAAGTTTTGTACAACTTGAACACTTACCTTAACAACCTTCATTTTCAGTCAATCCTTAATCTTAAATAAAAATAAAGGAATGATAATACAGTGGTTTTCTATTCATCATGAATAATAAACAGAATAATTTAAGATTCAGATATCTCAGGTTTGCAAATTAGTTCTTGTAGTGAGTCAGAAGGCAGTGACCAAAGCAAATTTATCATGTGAACTGATGCAAGAATGTGGTAAATCCTTCACGATGCTCATAAATCACAGGGATTGTTGCTGTGCCTATTTCCCTGAACTTTTGTTCTTTCAAGTAATTTGATTCATCTCAGTCACCCTGCAGCTATTTCACCAGTAAAAAGCACCTGAAACTTGGGGTTTTTTTTATTCTGTGTCTGTGCATGGGAGCTACACACATATTCATATGTGTGTATGTGGAGATTGTTTACAGCATCCCCATTGTTCATCACTCAGTCACTTGGTATTTCCAAGTTTAGACAACCACGGGACAAAGAAAAGACAACTCCATGATCAAAAAGTGGAAATCCTTGCTCGATACTGTTAACGAGTCATTCACATAGAGAAAAAGAGTGTTTGTGTCCCCCCATACATCACCAGTCACTACTGCACAGCTCATCAAGTCTCATCTCATTCCAGCTTCTTTCCCTGTGGTTGGTAATCTGTGAGCAAGAAATTCAGAGCTCCAGTCAAAGAGAACATAGCAGGGGTAGGGCTGCAGAGTGACGTGTAAGGGTTTAAAAGAGGGGAGAACGAATTCATCCTGGGGTCAATTTGTTAACTCTGAAAGTACACAACCTAAAATGTGTATTTCATAGAAAAGTAGCTCTTTGAGACCAAGCTTTCCAATACAGATGAACGTTTTGAAGATATGAAAAAGAAAGAGAACTCAAAGTGTGGCAACTCAAAACTAAGCATGTTTACTGTTCTTTGAATTTGGATTTCAATATTTTGTAAAGATTTATCTTCTAATAAGTGACTAGGGAGGAAAATTTTTATTCAAATACCACTGCTTCCACTGCTATTAATAATGAGGATTTGTTATGTAGATAATGATTGTGGAAATCATTGTTACAAATATTTCCATGTGAGAAAAAATATATTGATCTTTCTCTTTGGTTTTGAATTCTGATCCCAAAATGTAACTAGATACAACTTTCCTTTTCTTTCTTCTCTATTATTCCCTTCTGGCCTCATACGAGAACCAGATAGAGAAAAGAAATAAAGATCTGGTAAAGAAATACAGGCTGGTAAAGGAAACCACCAGCCATCCAACCTGAAAAATGAAGTCACCTGAAATGGAAGGTTATCTACTTGGGATCTTTGTTTAAAAAGAAGAAAATTTAAAAGTCTTCCCTTCTTCCGCTTCCCACACTAGAAAAACCTTGATTTACATAACAAATATTTTTTTCCTGGTTTTCTTAACCCTTCTTTCCTGGGCACATTATAAATCTTCACAAATTTTTCACAAATTAATCTCAAACTTTTTCATTAAAACAAGTAATCACAGTAGGATATCATATGGTGTTTGATATCCATCCATGATCAGTGGAACCAGCGTGAGCCTTTTCAATGATTTCAATGAGCCGTCCATCAAAGCCCCGTGCCTGAATTGCAACTGCTTTCATTTATACAGTGTGTGATAAAAATTAAGCTATACTTACATCTTAATAATGTTATGAATAAAACAGATTACAAAATCCTGCAGAGGCAGTCTGTCAGTTTTAGAGACCCTTTGACGGCTACATTAGTTACACCTTTGCTTCTGATCTGTCAGCATGCTTAAACAGTCATGGCTTATCCACACCCAGTGCAAGTGACCCAAGGTAAGACCTTAAGTCTCTGGACAAATCCATATGGGAACAGCGCTCCCCAAAGCTAAAATGAAAAAATCAAACACTTTTTAAAATAGTGTTGAGATACACTTGAGAATTGAATTTGTTAGTTCTCAAAAAATCAATTCCAAAGTCTTTATTAAAAATACATCTGCTTTAATTAGTTATGTAACTTCTTCATTATATCTCTGTGTATCAGAACAACATGAAAGGAATGGGAGCAAGGAGTGCAAGGAATAATAAGAAGTACTGGGACTGCAATACACTTTTGAATAATTTGGCAGGTCTCTTTGCTTGGTAATGACAAACACAGGAACAGACATTATCCAGCCAGCTGCAGCAATATGGCAAGTTATTTTATGAAGGTAAGTTTCATATCAGAGCAACAACCAGTGTTATTTTAACACACTAATCCAGGAACAAAATGCTTAAGCAAGTTCATATTTTTGCATTTTTTTCAAATAATCACTGCTTTCAGGAAGAAATTTCAAATTTTTCGCACTTAATTGAAGACAATGTACCCATCATATCCTCCTTTTGTAGGGTTTCTTATATGCCCTGCTATTTTACTAGTTTTCTCTCCCTTTTTTTTTGTTTTTGTTTATTTGTTTGGGGGTTTTGTTTGTTTGATTGGTTGGGGTTCATTTGGTTGGTTTTTTCTTGCTTTTTCTCTGGAAAGAAAGGAACAATCTAGCCCCGAGTACCGCAGATGAAAGACAAACACATGGCCTTGGGTGCGCGGGGTGATCCATTTTCACTGCTCTTTTTCACAGTAATGCTGCTGTGCCCTTATGCCCAATATTTCATGTTGATGGGAGGTGTACCAGTGTATAGATGACTTTACAGCAGGGATGAAGCAGGGATTGTGCTGGCAGCATTGAAAAGGGGAGTGGGTAGCCTACACTGAAGGCGTAAGCATGGTGGTCACAGAAGCAGAGGGAATAACACCAGTCTCCATCACCTCTCAATATCATTAAGTCAAATCGTGAGTGCCACAGGGAATTGCTGCCTGCAGTTGTGTCTGGTGGACACAATCCTTAGTGTCCACCAGATGGGTGATGCAGTACTCATAGTCCCTACCTCCTCAGCTCTGCTCAGTCTTAGGAAATACCAATATACAGAGTCTCATCCTTTCTGCACAGACTTTTGAGCTATTGGCTTAAGTAATAAGCAATGCTCATGACCCTGAAAATAACCAGACTCTGCCCACCAGGGAGCTTCTGTGTGACTAATTGATTTTCTACTCAGCATCCCAACCAAAACGTGAAGGATAAAATTTGGAGAAATCTTCTGTGTTTTGTTTTTATGCCAGTGATGTTTTGTGCTTTTTAAAAAATGTTATTAATAATCATAAAGAAATTAGTTAATTTCAAATTGAAAAAAATTTTACTGTGAAAATTCACAGCATTGCATGGTGTACATTTTAAAACGAAACAGTCATAGAAAGTATTTCCTTCATTTCTACTTTTGAACCAGAACTTCATGCCAGTTATGGCCTGCTTCACTAAATTGCAAAATTATCCTAGTTCTGCCCTTTTTTTTCTCTTGTAAACCTGCAATTCATTGAAATGTTTGGCTCAGCTGCAACTCTAGTTTAATTTCACAGAACCAGGAGAAGAAACACAAATGTGCATAGGTTGTAGTTTAATCAGTTTTAGAAGAGGACCTTTCTGTGTAAGGTCCTTGTTCCCACTGTTGGAAGCTGGACAGAGAATTACACAGAAGTAACAATGAGCCAATAGGGCAGAGATATGACTGTCTGTACCTGGGATTTTATATACAGTGAAGAAGCTGAAAGAATAAGCTTTTTTTTCAGATGTTATAATTGTTACGCAGAGTTTTTTTTAGTATAAGTCAAGGAAATGTTGAGGCAGACATGCTACTGTTTGGTTCATAATTGCAAGAATTGTTTGAGAACAATACCACTTGTCAGCACTCTCACCCAGTAACAGCATGGTATTGAAAACAGCTCCACAAAACAAGCACATGGGATAGACTGTAATAGATTGCAGGGCCCTCAGCTCAGTCTAAATAAGGCAGTAGAATTTAGGCAACATTTTTCATTCAAGTCAGATCATTGTCATGTTTATTGAATGCAGAAATTACTTAAAATTCTTCCTAGAAATCTGAAGGGGTTCTTGCACTCAGAAATTTCAGATGACAGTACCATTTTTCTTAAATCTCGCAGGCCCTTTGTAATAGCTTACTTCCACTCTAAAAAGAAAAATAGCTCTTTCTGGCTAGAGTTACTCTTCACATTGCTGATAAATTGCAAACTGATTTGACAATTACTCTGAATTAAAGATAGACATGTCAAACAGATCACTTAGAAGCTGATAAAGAGCAAGTTAAAGTGTCAGGATGTAAAATAGAATTAATTAAAACTAGGAAATGGCTGTAGATTTTTTTCCCATGAATAATTTTGATTCTGACTAAACAAAGACTAACAAGAAAAAAAAAACTTCAGTACATCAAATAGTTAATATCTCCATTTTTTAAAAAACAATACTCTACTGTTTAGAGGGGTAGGAGTGCTTTTAAAACAAATGATTTTGTACACCAGTTCCTCATTGCGCATCTCTCTACATGAATCCTTGCTTACCTTGAAAATTCTCCGAAGTCCTCCAACAGAACCGGCGATATGTCAAACACAGGAGCTAACCCACCATCCTTGCAGGATCTAGGAGAGCTAACACTTATTCTCCTGACTTAACAGCTGTGTTCAGGCTCTGGCATTTGCTTTTCCATTGGCTTAAGGCATTCTGTTGTCCTGGGCTGGGGTTTGAAAGTTGCCACCTTGGTACAGTGTTTTTATTAGCACTCTTGGAAGCTGAGTACCAACAGGGCACAGAAACTTAATTATTCTTTCTAAGCCAAAGCTTGTCCCCATGGAGACCCTTTTGCTACAACAGCTTTAGCAACATATATTAGCTGGATAAATAGCAGCTAATGGAGCAGTCAGTCTACTGCTTTGTGCAGGATCTGTATTCAGATAAAGTAGTTGTTTTAAATAGTTGCATATATAAACGTATAGTTGCACACAGACATTTATGTATATATTAATCATATTATTATAATATGGTTAAATATTCAGACATTTCTTTGCACTGTTTGTGGGCTCAGGTGTAAGGATTCAGTTTTGGGAATTAACTTGATCTAAGCCATATTCATAAAAGTTTTGTTTATAATTTAGAAGATTCTACGTTGTGTTAGAAAAAGATTAAAAATTGAAAGGAAACACAGAGCTATCACAATTGAGACATCATGGTTAATCTCTGTTGATATCTGTTTTCATGCTGTTGGTTACTGAAGAAAAATGTTGACTCTTATTTCAAGACCCGTGCTATACTGTAATTAAGCCCAAAGACAGTTTTGGTAGGCTTTGTTCCAGCAAAAGCTCCACAGAACTTTTTCTGTTAAGGATAAGCACTTTCAACCACAGCAACTGCAAAAGGCTTTCTCAGGATTGCATTCTGGCATGAGAGCCACACCTTTCCCATCAAGCATAAGGGGAGGGCATAGCAGGAGTGTAACTAAGTAAATATAGCTCAGTTGATCCTTCGGAACATAACATATGATGGAGAAGCAGCCAAAATGTGCAGCATACTACCTTTGTGCAACTCATAATGCCTCTTTCACAGTTCATTTTATAGCAATGCAACATAGAATGAAAATAGGGTTCGCCATTTGTTTGAATAGAAACGATGTTTCCAATCCATGAGCCAACTTAACATTTGACAGGAAGCACAAAAAAAAAATTATAAACCTTGTTTTGGACAAAACTTACATTGAACTTAAAATTTATGGAAAATCTTTCCTTTATTTCTGCAAACAGCCATTGAACTGTGGTTCTGTGTGCAGTATTCTGAATAATAAAATCAGCATTTACTTGTACAAGCATTGGTGCCTGTTTGTCTGGTTCTCCTGATGACCCTTTTAGGACAGAGTCAGAGAGCAGAAATGCCATGATTTAGGTGACAAAGTCTCCTAATTAAGATTGAACTGACTCATTCCACCAGCTGCAACAGAGATCTACTGATCAGTCCAAAGCATGAAATAGGTTCTCAGAGGATCTACTTAATAATTTCTAGTATGAATTAATATGATGTAATACCACTGAAACTGGAGAAGAATAACAATACTTTGAAAGTTGGTGTCTTCACATACCTACAATGCAGAAAAAGAAAAGCTGCTTATGCTCCAGAAGTTACCTTCATGAAATCACTAATTTTTTCTCCCACCACAGCACTTTTGGTGAGTATAATGCATTTCACCATGGCAGACTACTGCTTTGTAAGTCAGTTCATCACTCTTCTAATAGTGTTGTATTTGATTTATAATATTTGTCTAGCATAAGTAAATCTGGCAGAAGGCAATTAAAATAAAGTTCTCTGAGTTTACAAGGGTTTCAAGCCTAGAGAAAGCTTAATTAAAGTCAATCATGGAAAAAAGCACTTAGCCCTGCAGCCCTACACATTTGTCAGACATCTGAATCATGGGAAAGGTTAATTAGAGTCAAATGAGGAAAAAGTAAACACTAAAAGTGTTTTCTGGGGTTCATTAAATTTAAATAAGTCAAAATATGTAATATTCAACTTCGTAACAATGATCCACACACATCTCTCTCTTCTTTTCTACAATCACACGTTTTCCAAACTTACTGAATTAGCATACTTGGAAAGCCCAACTCTTAGTTACACCAGGCCTCCATGGCTGTATTTTGACAGTGAAAAGGAAGTAGATGAAACCTTAATGTCCCGTTATGTTGAGAGTAAAGCAACTTGTGTATACATATTCATTTCAAAAGCAGAATATTGTTGACAGGTTTTTCATCATTTCTTAGTCCCCCTTCTCTTTATCTCTTTCCTTTGTAGGATGAAGCAGAGGAAATAAACTTTAGGAATCCTACAATAATACTCTAAAGTAAACCTGCTAAGTGAGGGCAAGTTGAGGCCTTGGATCAACAAAAATCCCAACTACTGCCTATTGATTCAGCTGAACAACTGAGAAATAAGTGGAGCTTCCTGAGTGAAGAACATTAGTGTTTGGGGTCTCCTGCTTGCACAAGTCTTTAGGAGCAGAAGACCTTCTCTCCTTGCAAAATGAAACACACGTGAGACAGGGAATCTCATTTACTCTGTTGTTGAGGGAGGAAGGAGTACGTAAAATTGAGAGCACAAGACAAAAAATTTAAAAAAAGACTTGACTTGGAAGACAGTTTTTAGAGAAATATACCCACTGTATGTCTTGAAGCAGGCAAAAAAGGAGTGTCCAGATTTCTGGGTTTCTGAAACATGTATCTTCTCAAGGATTTTAAGTCCCTGTTGTCCACAGGAAATTGATATCCCATCACAGCATTTCTCAACATGTCAGCTCTTTGTCTCTCTTGCACAAACTAAATTCTTATTGAAGTAAAATATTTCGAAATTATCCTACCTACCTGTTTGCTTGCTGACAGCTCCAGCTGCAGTGACAGGGAAGAAAAGTACACAAATTGCACTTGGGGCACAATTTGCTGTAAAGTGAATAGTTTTCATTTGTATTCATCATGTCAACAAACATTCTGCTAAACACTAGGTAGCCTGTCTTCTTTCATCCTCATTTCTTATAACCCCTTATTTTGTTCTTCATTTGCAGTGTTCACAGTGATTACAAATCAGTCAGGACACCTTCATAAGAAAACCCCAAAAATTAGTTTCTGTCTCACTAACACAGGTCCAAGTATGACCCATTTTTAGAGAATTTGGCAGACCCACAAATACAAATGCTACAAACGTGCCTACAAGAACGCAGAAGAGAAGGGGTGCTTGCCCTTCTTCTGGTAGAGGACCTCAGCCTCCTTTGGCTATCACAGAGAGAGAGAGAGAGATTCGTTGTGCTTCTGTGCCATCAGCACAGGGCTGCCATCTGCACAGAGTAGCACAAGGTCCTGAAGGTTTTGTCTCACAAATTATAAAGCCGGAAAGCTCCACGGCTATCTCCTCCTCCACAGTGCAATGGGAACTAGAGTGCTCTATGGAGACACTCACTGAACCTCGACCACACTATTTTTGCTGATGAAGAACTTATCAGAGCTTCAACTAAACTGTTGAAAGGCTCAAATACCAAAATTCTTAGGAAGCAACTAGTTCAACTTTTCCTACTTAAATAACTGTATGATTCACATTTTACCCTTTACGTGGTAGACTGACAGTAGCTGATAAAATGTTCCATATGCCATCATGAACAAATACAGCCTTCCATTATATCATAGCTGGTTGCTACATCCAGCTATGGTAACCACAACTAGAAAGGTGGAGACATATGAAGAGAGGATTAAAATGAAGAGCCAAAAATGTAATCAGAGAACTCAAAAATCAGTCGTATTGGGATTGTGATGTTGTTGAAGCAGTTGGTTATATTCTGTGCCTTAAAGTTGAGATACTTCATGAATTTGGTTGTGATAAAGGATGCAGATGCTGGAAAAACAATGTTTTGCAATATTGTCATTATTAGTATTGCAAGGATCAGTGTCCAGCAGTAGAAATCAAAAAAATTCAACTCTATGATAAAGTGGAAAAGTTTATCAAAAAACAGATTTGGGCTTTACAGCCCCAAATACTTTTAAAACATGCCCTTCTTATGCAACTTCACAGAGACATTTTTGGCTTCAGGACAGCCTGTCTGCATAGTTGTTCTTTCTAACTGTCAATAAATCCAAATTTCACCCTCTTCTTTATGAACTAAGAAATCTCATTCCATTTCTGCCTCTTCATTCCATTTCTTTTTTATGATCTGACTTCAGAATCCTTTGTATTATCTCAATACTCTTCTCATAATGCTTAAGTTTTAACATAATTATGTTAATCAGAGCTTATAGGTTTCAATTAACTACTTACAGAGGGTCAGAACAAGACTTCCTGCTGTTTTTGTTTATTTGTTTTCCCATCTTCCTCTGAAGCATCAGTGGCTGGCAACATGAAAATAGAACATTTAGTCCACTACTCTGAAGAAAATTTGTGTCATTGGTGTGTCTGCTCACATACTCAAGCTTGACCAGTTGGACACCACTTTCTCTCCTTGTCATGGCGGTGGAGCATAAGGTCAATTTATTACATTTCTTGGCTTTCTGGTGCACTAGAAGATACATCTCGTCCACTGGAATCATCTTGGTTTAATTTATCTGATCATTTCATAGAATCATAGAATCATAAAATCATAGGATGGTTTAGGTTGCAAAGGGGCTTGAAATCATATATTCCCAGCTCCCCTGCCATGGATACAGATGCCACTCACTAGATCAGGTTTCTCAGAGCCCCATCCAACCTGGTCTTGAACACTTACTGGGATAGGGCATCCTGCCCACTTCTCGCAACCTGTTCCATTGCCTCATCACCCCCGAGTAAAGATTTCTTCCTAACATCTAATCTAAGCCTGTCGTCTTTCCATTTAAAACCATTTCCCCTTGCTCTGTCACTATCTGCCCATATAAAAAATCCTTCTCCCTCTTTTTTATAAGCCCCCTTAAGGTACTGAAATGAGATCTCCCCCAGAACCTCCTCTTTTCCCAGCTGAACAACTCCAGATCTCTCAGCCTGTCTTTGTAGGAGAGGTGCTCCAGCCCTCTGATCATTTTTGTGGCCCTCATCTGGACTCACTCCAAGAGGTTCATGTCTTTCTTATGCTGAGGACTCCAGAGCTGGATGCAGACTCCAGGTGGGGTGTCACCAGAGCAGAGCAGAGGGGGAGAATCACCTCCCTTGACCTGCTGGCCACTCTGCTTTTGATGCAGCCCAGGATATGATTGGTTTTCTGAGCAGCGAACATCCACTCTTGACTCATGTCCAGGTTTTTACCCTCAAGATCCTCTAAAGTCCTTCTCCACAGAGCTGCTCTCAGTGAGTTTTTCTCTCAGTCTGGACTCATGTCTGGGATTACCCCAACCCAGGTACAACACCTTGCACTTGGAAGTGTTAAACTTCATGAGGTTCTCCTCGACCCCCTCCCCAAGTCTGTCCAGGTCCATCTGGATGGCATCCCCTCCTTCAGGTGTGTCAACTGCACCACTCAGCTTCCTTCCCATTACAGACGCATTGCTCAGAAATGGGACTCATTTATTCACTGTCTGTAACACATACCTTTTGAAGACTGAATTATCTGGCTTACCTAGAAAAAGGCTTTGGGCTTCATTTAAGAAAATTTGGCAACTTGAATATCTTCTGATTCATAGATCAAATAACCTGAGTTACTTGCACCTCGTGGGCCTAAATTCAGTGTATACCTCCAACATCCTTCCTTGTGTATGCAAATTGAACACCTCACACCATTCTCTATACAGCAGAGTTTTCAGCCCTTTATTTATTCTCACAGCTTTTATCTACATCTTCTAGAACTTTTTAACAACCCTGTTGAATTGCTGACACCAAATTTGGCACAGTATCTTTATAATGTTTTCACTTCTTTCTGTATCTGCAAGTTAATGTCTCTGCTGGTAGTTTACAGTCTAAGTGCTACTGAGAAAAAAAATCCATTAAGCATTTTCTAACAGGCAGATGCCATGGAGGGGAAGGTTTATACAACCTTGATCAGGGAGAAACTCACAGTTCATTATCCACTAGAAGTCAGTACACGAAAATACCCAGCGTAGAGAGACAGTAAACTTGAAGGGAAAAAATGAGGAAGAAATTGAGAGTAAGGACCTACCTGACAGAAACACTCCTACCAACAAGAAACCAGGGAGTATGAGTGTGTTTAATACAGAGGGGAAGACTTGCTGTTTACGTTTTAATAAAAGCACTAGGTAAAGTCTGGTAAATAACGTGTACAATGAAAGACCTCATTAAAAGGGACCAGAACCGAGTGATTTTTGGGAAGTGTTAATCCATAGAATCAAAGTGGAATGCCAAATTTGAAATGCAGCAAGTTGAGAGGGATAGATATATGATAAGTGACAGATGATAATGTGCTGGTAAGACTTGCCATGGTTACACAGTGGTTTATACAGTTCAAAGGAAAGGATCTTTTAGTGTACAATGACAGGTTTTAGCCTGTAACCAAACTTAACAGAAAATTATTATTGTTGCAATTCTGAGTAGTCCTGAAGGTAAACTGAATGAAGGAAAGAGGGTGGTATAACACGGTAATTCAATTGGTTGATAGCTAGTTTCCTCTTTTCCCAAAGGTCTACAAAATGTGATAAGTCAATTCCTTCTGGGCAGCCTGATTCCTGCAGCATCTCTGAAATTCTGCAACAAAATTACTTCCAGTCTTTCTGAATAAATGTACTTCTATGTTTTGGGACATTTTCATTCCTGTGAGCAACACTTCCAGAAAATGCTGGTATCAGAAAGAATATAACACAACTTTATGGTGCTTTGGTTCTCCAGCAGTGGGTGTTTACAGAGAACTAACTGCAGTGGCTAATTTAACTTTCTGTAAAAAGCCTGCTGAGCTGGAATTACATTCCAAACATCTTGATGGTTTGCAATATTGCACAAAAATATAATAATATCTTTTCAGGATAATAAAAAGCCAGCTGTAGCTGCCAGCATAAAGAAGAGCATGACACTGTCCAGAAGACACAGGGAGTCCAGGATCTCCCAAGCTGAAGCCATACCTGTAACATTCACTTGTTTGTAAAGCTTTGGGAAGAAAAACTACTCTCTCTGTCTTTCAACTGCATTCACCTGAAGAAATTCACACCAGGGAAAAATTACACAATCTAGCACTACTCCAGTGTATTATGGTAAGTAAGAAAGTTCAAGATAATAGTTTTTATTTGCTCCTCCTCTGTCCCTGCTTGGTCCTCACTGCAGTCACACAGCAAGACTGTGGTTTGTTGGGAGAAGGGAATACTTGTGCTGCTGCTACAGATAGTAATGAGGAGGGACAGATGGAACAAATTATATTGAGTTTGCATATCTGTGTAATGTCAGGTATTGAAATCAACAGGGAGCTTGTTCCATGGTTGTAAACATGGCTCTTTGAACCTTCTTTGGCAGTACTTGTTCCTGAGAGTGAAGCATGACCATGCCCTGCAGCACTTCAGATCTTGATCTCATTCCACTGCTAAATAAACTCATCAGAACTACCTTTGTGTGCCCGTGCTCCAGCCCAGCACTGTGTCCGTGGAATGTCTCCATGCATCCATTCGCATATGGAATCGAAGTGCTGGTCCGGAACTGCAGGGAAACAGAATTTAAACAGGAAGGTCTTGCTGACCTAACAATTCAACTCACTCTAGGGCAACCCCTACAATAGTGAACACGGATAAAAACTCTTTTCAGACTAGCTGCATTTAGCAGGTGCAGTCTTTCTTAATGAAATGTGTCAGCTGTATAGCTCCCCATAGCAATGGCAAAAGACCGTCAGAAAGGACTCATTTTATTCTACAAACCTATTTGTAATTAGAACATTTGGCCAAAGACTACACACCTTCTTCCTTTTTTCTTTCTTCCAGCACAAAAGTAGTCTTCTGTCAGACAAAAAAGTATCTTTTTCCACCTGTTTTTTCTTTCCAGTGATTATTAAAGCCAAGGAAATAGGCTTTCCACTTGAATTCAGAACATTAAGAAATGTGATGAAGTATTTAGAAAGATTTGGCTATCAAATAACAATTCAATGATCTTCATGTCTGGATTCTTTCTAACCACTGCAAAATGCGCTATCCTAGTAGCTTTCAAGGATTAAATACAAGAAGGCTACTGTTTGTATATACATGGATATAAATGCATGATTAATTACATAAACTCTTAGCTGAAAAATTAATAATATCTACTCTCTAAAGTCAATTATATATTAAAAAAAGGTAAGAAGTAACTGTTTTTTATAGCGGACTAGGGATTCTGGGGTAATATAAATTATAAAAGCAAAGACTTAAAAGTTTGTTTTCAACCAGATATTAAAATATTAACGCAGAGTACAATTAGAAAAATACATCAGGAGCAGAAAATTCAAAAATCAGGATAAGAAAATTCAGTAATCTGCTTTCTTGGACGTGTCACCTTGTTTTAGGTGCCTAGGCATATATTCCCTCAAAGAAAGAAAATGCATGTTCCTAATAGATAAATAATGAAAGAGATTGTAATATTGCACCAGTTCTTGAAAGGAAAATTACTAGGAATTTTGTGGAGGTCTGAGATGAATCAGTTGGTTGTGTGACTCTTCTTTCCTCTTGTTTTTAGCCATTAATTACATTAAATTTTAACAGTATCAATCAAGAAAGCTGAACTGGCCTGGTATGCCCCAGCTTAAATTCAAATTGTTTTGAGTCTTACATATTTCATGAGCAATTCCTGCGTTTGCTACAGGAATACCTTAATGCCCAAGAAACTTTTAAGAGTTTTTCTTTTAAAAAGTGCTACAAACAGTGAGGAATTTCTATATGCAAAAAATTCTGTGGCCTATTATCACTGGAATCAAAAATCACGGCCAGATTTTGAAAGGGTTCCCAGAACAAAAAGATTGAGCTACTATCTACTGAGTACACAGGATTTCATGAAAATTCACCATATATTTCAGCATCCTCATGGATGTCATTGGCACTGGAAAATTACACCTGAGAATGTACCTTTCTTTCAACATGTCTATGCAGTGTTCTAAACACTAATTTATTGAATGTAACGTATTTCAAATTAAACAAAACCAGCTTCAAATTGACTTGCTTATCTAAAGACAAATACTATCTTAACAAGAGCCTCTGGTTCATGAAAATTCCAATCTGCCTTCACGTGTCAGCACTAAGGGTATCCATGCCTTTGCTGGTGGCTGGATTCCTCAGGGTGATGCCACCCCTGGACATCCTGTCCTCCTCCTCTTTCATGCAGAATGATTCTGCTGAGGCTGATGCCAGAAAGTACTTTGATGTGATACTCTAAATAGTAGCCACACATAAGAAACAAAACCTGCTGTAAAAATAGTTTGTGCCCAAACTTTAAATTAAGCAGTCACAGGTTTTTAAGAGGGTGCACACCAGGCTGAAGGAGAACCAAGCTCTCCATTATTTCCTAGCTAGACTCTTCATTTGCCACAATACCTAGGCTGTGAACCACACAGTAGAAAGGATGTGCATGTCAACTCTCCAGGTGTTTCACTCTGCAAGGTCCCTAAATATTGAAAAGAAAACAGAGTTGCCTTACAAGGGCAAAGTGAAGAATAAAATTGTGCTTGTGCAGACTGTTGGATTCTTGTTGAAACCCTGCAGTCCTGGGCCCAGTCCCAGATACAAGTCTCAGGAAAAGCTTTGTTGGAAGAAATCCTCTAGAACAGCTGCTGTCCCTGACAGATGTGCCAACACAGCAACCAGAGAGTCAGTTTCCATAGTGATTGCAAACTTTGCTTATGTTCTTCCTTCGTCCATGCCAATCAGCAGGCACTGACTTGGTCCGTATCAAAGCTACATGCAGATAAGTCTTTCACAAGCAGCAGTCTATGGATACAAGCACAGGAGCTAAACTGACACCTGTTGCACACTTCATCTGTGTCTAGTGTCCTCAGGGAAGAAAATAAGTTATTTTCTCTTATCCCTTTCTCAATTCACTCTTATTTCAAGAGCCACACTATTACTGGCTTTTTTATTATTTCAGACTTCTAAGGATACCTAACACATTCAAATGTTGCAAAATAAGGGGAAATTGGTGTTAAGTGGCACGAACAGCAGCAACAGAAAAATATGTTGAAAATCGAAATACCATTGTGCATTTAGATAATAATATTGCAGTTGATCCAAAGCTGCTACTACAATATCTTGCAAGATACTGCAAGAACTTACAGTATTCATTTCCCACATGTGGTTAGTCCAATGCACGTTTATTTTTCTGTAATGCTCACTAAATGTTATCAGATGTGTCTTGATCTTCAGACCTGCTCTCTCTTTCCTCTTTACCTTTAATCTCCCTTCTCCTTTTTTCTCTTCCTCTTTAATTTATACGCACATGCTTATGTGTGTGCTATTTCAGAGAACTGTACCGAGTGATTAAAGTCAGGGTCACACATCTCAACAGGATTTTTCGGAGCTGAAAGAATGATCTGCAGTGAATACTCTTCTCACCCTAATGTGTAGCATAGGTGTTAGAGTGCAAAAATATAAAACGTGACAAACGATGTAAGGAATGGCGTAATGTAGACGTGTTATAAATAATAATGGAGTTTGTTAGCAGAATGTTCATAATCTGAAACTGAAAATACCTGTGGTGTTGCCTAATTCTAGTTGAATTGATAAGAAATATGAATGGTTTCCTGGTGCTTGAGTAGCAGAGGACAATTTGTAGATTTAATAATCAGCTTTGTTTTGAAGAAAATCACAGTACCTTTTATTATGGTCTTGTTAATCTGTATGTGATAACTGTATCAAGACTCATTAGGCTTCTGCTCAGTTTACATTTCACAGAAAGGCCTTTGAACTTCAGGAAGCTTTAAGCAGGAGTTAGATTTTCTGATTCTGGTGTTTGAGATATAAAGTATGGAAAATCAAGGACTTCAGATATTCCCAGGGTACGTTCGAGGAAGGTGACATGCAGGCAATTGCTGCACATCAGCAATGCACCCAGAGCTTCTCTGTCGGTGTTTGAAAGGAAAGTAGCTGCTCACAGTGCCAGCATCTCCTCCAAACCCCACCTCCCGTGGCAAACACAAAAAGGCCTCTCCTAGTTACATCTTGATCACTTCTGAGCAATGGTGGTAGGAACAGCGTGCCCTCAAATTTGCCTGCTTCCTGGAGTTACCAGGAATGTACAATCTATGCACCAAAATCTCCTCAGGAGATCCCACAAAAAGCCATCTGGGAACTCCAGTGGGGTAATTGGATGACCCTGGAGACTCTCTGCATATTGTCCTTGAGAGCTCACTTTCCAATTCCCTACCCAGGCAGGTGGTGAATCTGATTTTGACAGCTACAAAACTGCATTGAGGAAGAAGATACCAAAATGGACTGGATGTCAAGAAAGTTAGAAAGAAGCTGAGAAAAGTGTTCACAGACATGAACCACAGAAACCTCAATTTCCTTTAATCCTTCTTCCAATGTCTACTTGAAGTACAGGTATTTGCACTTGCAAACTGGAAAGTTTTGCTACAAGTTGGGAAGTCACCCAGTGGAAGTAAAAGTGGAAGAAAAAAAAGACCTGAATGGATTTCTGGATGATAGAATAACTCTGAGTCCTGCTCTGGGGCTCTGAAAAAAAATTTGCAATCTTAGAGTGTGAAGTAAAGTATTTTCCAGAGTAAAAGATGATTTAGTGTAAATTTTTCATAAAACCTCATTTATGACAGACCTTACCTCCTAGAAACATTTTCTCCATCTGCAACAGGTGCATGGAGAGGCTGTGAAGGTAGAAAGGGGCATAAAAAGCCTATCTTATGCAAGAGAATGGAAGTGCTTAACTTTTTTCCCCTAACAAAATGAAGGCTGAGAGGAGATACTATTGCAGTCTATAAAGATTTTGGGAGGTAAATATTAAGGAGAGAGGAGGTTAGTGTTAACACAAAATATGACTGTGAATTGGCTATGAATTTTAGGCTAATAACAAGAGACAGTACAAACCAGAGAATACGTCTTTGTTGATCTGGGCAACATTTTTTTCATTAAATGAAAAGATCATAACAAACTCTGTGACAGCTTTGTGTGTTATCACATGAGAGCCCTGCTGCTATATAAGACTTTCTTTTGCAATCCTTCAAAAAGCAATTTTTTACCCTTTATCTCTGCCTCTAGTGTCAATCTGCTGAATGAAATGTGTTCAATTGAAATTAAATTCTGGTTAAAAATCAGTAATCTTATTCAGGATTCAATTTCACTAAGGATTTGTACATAGGAATTACCAACCTATGTAATTACCATTACCAATGGTCTAGACTTGCAATCCTTTGTATATCTTCTAACCTGTAATCAAGTGGAGTAGGAGTCCTTTTGATTTCATTCTTTAATTGAGTAATAATGTTTTGGTTCACAGACTAGTGCTATTTTGTTCAAATGTCATCCCTCCCAGTATATAATTTGTTCAGAGTATCATTTTCTTATTTTAATAAAAAACCCCCGATGTATTATGCCAATGCATCACCCGTGTCGCAATGAAGACATTTATTTATTCATAGCATCCAATTCTACCTTGTATAAAAATATTTTATATGTATGTTGCGTAGCTGGCTACTTCCTTTTGCACAGTAGACTAGTATTGCTCTAATCTTTAGCTCAGGTGGTATTTACTGTGCTGGCTGATGTTAATGACAAAGCCAAGAATAAATTAACCAGTGGAGCTATTTTACCAATTCATCACACAACAACTTATTCTAATTCATTAATGATTTACTTACTCACTTGGGGACTTTCTTTTTGCAATACAAAAGGCCAAACCTAAAACATTAATTCATAAAGGCATTTACATTTTTTCCAGCCAGTACCCATTTAAAAAAAAAAAAAGAAGCCCCACCCCAAAACAAACAATCAAAAAACCCCACTCAAATCCACAAACTGCACCCTACTTACTCCTTCCAAATCTTGCAATTCAGCTGGGAAAGGATCATTTTAGCTTCTCCGTGCTTATGACTTGGGAGGCACCTGTGAGTGATGGAAAGCACCCTTAGGATAGTAATCTCATCTCATTTCAGAAAGTGGAAAAGTCCTTCCTCATCCGCAGACTGTCCACTAGCTTGCACACAGAACAGCATTTGACTACGTAGGTCAGATGCATTTTTTACTTTAAAAATGAGTTGAGATTCTGGCACTGCAGGACTCCAGGAGTGAGCCATAGCATATGCACAGCTGAAATGTTCCTCTGTCCAAAACATGTGCAGATATTGCCAGGTGTTACTGTGAGGTGGATGTGTTAATGAAAACTGTTGTGGTGTTATTTCGCAGCAAACTTGCACCTGACAGTCTGGAAATTCTTCCAAGTTCCAGGCATAGGTTAAGTGGCACACTAACAGTGAAGAATTCATTTTACCTGTAAAACTGCCCGTCTAGTTCAGCTGCCTCAGGCTTGCAAAAGCTGATACAAAAAACAGTGCCCACAACTACCATAGCCTTCATTTAGTCCAGCATGCTGATGACTCCTTAGTTTCACTGAAAGAAGATTCTGCAAAAACTTTTGCAAATAAGGAAATAGGAACATTGAGAAGTAGATGCAATTTTCCCTGCAGTCTTGGATCTCCGCGTTGTTCTGGAGAATCTTTGAATTGTAAATGAAACATTAACGGATTCAGGTTCCTCAAATTTGCCATATTCTACCCAGAAAGATTTCAGTGTGCAAATTTTCCCAGTTCAAATGAAGAAGAAAGATATCACAGAACTATTGCTAGGTATAATAACACACGTACAAAGATGAAATTATATATGTCAATATTTAGCCATTAAAAATACTCAGCATATAAAAATAGTAACACACTAAAAAATCAGAAGCCTGAAAGGCAAATGAATTAATGGAAATTAATAATAAACATAAGATTTAATAACATTATCATTATTTGATAGAAATCGGTTCAGAAGCCAGGAGGAATGGTAATATCTTCTAGGTTTGGGAAAAAAAGCTTTCATTTTCAACATTGTAAAATACATGATAGGACTTTCTAAGCATAAATTTGCTTCTAAAAGCACTACTAAAGGAATAGTTGATTATTGTTTTCAAAGGCAATAATAATTTACAAATGAGTATCATTCAGGAATAATGATAGAAAGAAAGCCAATATTGAAATGGTCCTATGAAAATATCCTTGGTCATCACAGAGGAATATGGAATAACATCCACTATCCAGAGCTATATTGTTATTAGACACAGCTTTTCAAACGGAACAGTCAACTGCTCTGACACCACCTGCTCTTTTTCTCCCCTTTTTTCTATGATAAAAAGCTCCACCAAAATCAAGAGACAATTTTCAGCCTTATTTTTACCTTTACCACAACTGTTGTCTGCCTCCTTGGGATCACACTAAAGAGCTCTTATTTCATCCCCCAACGCAGGCTTAACAACCTCTTTTTCAGGGTTGCCAAACTCTCAGTAATGATGCCCACAGCTCCTTCCAGCCTGATGATGTTGGAAGAGATCTCTGCGCAGCACAATTTAGGAAAACAAACCTGGCAGTACGGTACTAGCACGCAAAGGCTCCATGTGCAATTGGCCACTGTTCACCTTTGCACAAGAGTAACAACAGCAGCAAGCATCTGCATCCCACTTCAGTTTTGGAGACAGGAAGGAGCTAAAGAGGTGAGATGTTTAATGCTGTGGGCAGAGGGAAATCATCCCACTTTTTGCGAGTTGATGCAGCTCAGAAACTCGGCTTGATCAGTCCCATCCTGCAATGAATGAACATTGTAACAACAGCCTGTTGCCCTCCCAAAAAGTAGCTCTAAACAGGCAACTTTGCCTACTCACTGTCTAAGATGTAGTAGATGAATGGAGCTCTGAGATGGCAAAAAAGTAAACAGCTTGCTGAAGGAAAAACAGAAGATGGATACTCTCCAAAAGAAACAGATCATACCGATGAGTTCCAACATTTTCTGGATCAAAATCCAAAATTTGGCAGATTTCCCTGCTTTAAATGCCTCTAAAAGCATTGCTAAAATTCCTATGTGGAAGTTCTAGTAAAACAAAATTGACAGTCTGTATTGGTGTCGGCTTTTCCTTTATATTTTTTTATTTCCTCCCATATGCAGCCTCACACTTTCAAAAGTTACTTTAAATATTTATTACCACGATTATTGTTGTTTATTTAAACTTTCGAAAAGACGAACAGTCATCATGAATTTTTGTCAGGTACATGGCAAAACTGCAAATTTTCCCAGTGCTGAATATCATACCAGTAACATCTGCCCTGACTACCATGCTGTTCTTTTCTGGAAAGATAAGTTATCATGCGGAAAGACAGAACATGTTGTAGACTGAATAAAGACAGGACATGCTTATGCTGATGTAATAATCCTTTTACTTTGAAAATCCTTAGGGAAGTGAAGGTATAAATATTAGCAAGAAGCTCTATTATCTGTTCTTGGAATGAGACCCCTTAATTAGTAGATTTGCCACCAACTTAAAGAACAATGGTTAAACGAAAGTATTTGTAAAGTCAACAGCTAAAAATTGTCAGGATTTTACAAGATAATTTTGAAAGGTTGTGAGGTATTTGTGAAATGTTGTTTAAAATTTATATGTTGCTCAGCAGACTGCAGAGTAAGAAGAGGACATAAATAGTTTAAAAGAAGACTTCTGGTCCTCTAAGAGGTGAGACAGCAGTCTTTTATTTATTCCTCAGAAATAAAGCTTTGTAACTATGATGAATGCCAGATGAGACAGCACGATTCAAGGAGTAAAGAGTCTGACAGGACAGGAAAAATTAATCTAGGCTTTTTACAGCACTAGAGCCCTCTTTCTGCACTGACTGGAAAGATACTCAGGCTTGTAAACCAAATTGCTTTTTTTTACATGGCATTCACGTTCACCAAAGCAGTAGAGAATTAGGTCCTTTCTAATAACCCTAGAGTTTACTGAAAATTTTTCAAAGATTAAAAGCTTTTGCAGTAAGCTAGCAAAGGATTTTAGTTCACTATGCTGTTGTTGAGTGGTCTTTCTCGCCCCCTCTGCACCCTCTTTTCCAGCTTTTACCTGGCAGGCCACTGTCTTCCCAAGGAAGAGCACTGAAAAATCCACATATTCGTCTTGTCCCCAGGAAGTGTACGTCAGAATGTAAGGAGATCAGCTTCAGGGATAAGTATAATGACCCCATTACTCCTCATCCTCCCTTCGAAGTCTGTCAAATTTTAGGTTACCTATAACTGTGTTTATGCCACTCAAACTTTGCATTGTAAATGGACTGAAAGCACTGAGTTTTTTCACATAAATCTCTACATCTTGTCATCATATGTCATACTAAAACTTATGAGTGGAGCCAAGCAGAATGAACAGACTCTTCATAGAAATATATTAATTTATGTGAGGGAAAGAAATGGCATCATGTTATCAGTAAGATATTACATTTTTGTATTGATACTGTCTGAAACATAAACAAACTGAGTTCCATTATAAAAAAAACACTGTATAAAGTCACGCTATCTGAGATCTACAATCAGTTTTCAGTAGCCAGATCTCTTACTGTTATAAATAAGGGGAAAATAAATTTGCAAAAACCACCTGAAATTGGTAGGAAATGAATCCAACAATAAGATAAGAAACATAAGAAGCTTAATACTGTACTTATTCAACCTGATGTCAGTACAAGAGTGTTTTGAGATACTGAAAAACTATTCACATTGTACAATTACAGCGTTTAAATTTCCCAGAGGAGTAAAGCTGTATGATGCTCTGTTGTGTGTACCTTACTCCATATAGAGACAGTTTCTACAGGAGATCATTAGTTCTGCATAAACTTTGTTATAGTTGCACCTGAAGCTCTTTAAAATCCTTCATACTTGAAAGATTAATTAAGTTGGATGGCCCTGGAAATGTAATTCGTTGAAAATGCCTCCCTAAGGCCTCTAACTCTTCTTAAACCAAGACTTTTTTTTCCATTATTTTCAAGCCACTCAAACTTCATTTTCCCACTTATCACTTCAATCTAAAGAAATATCATATATTTGTCTTTTTTTCTTCTCCATTCAGAGATAGGTAGAGAGCCCTTGGGACTTACAGGATCATTATGTTTCCTACGGGTTGGAGCAAAATTTCATGAAAACCTTTAATTTCTGCCTTGTAAGGTAGGAAACAATGTTCTTCACCACCAAGATTTAATTTGTAGTATTGTGGTCATCCTTAACAGCATAAAGTTTTTCACCACAAGTGACGATTAGTGGTACTTTCAGACTGCTGCTTAAAGGCCTCCAGCTCTCTTTTTCTCACAGACACAACTTCACCTCAGAAAAGAGACATGTTAAATCCAATGTCTTGTTTCCCTGGTTTTGAGTTCCACTTGTCTCTATATTTTCTTCACCAAAGTGTGTATGAGGTACTGATTGCTGCTAAATCCTTTCCATAGTACTTAGTTTGTGTCACAAATCTTTAAAAAAAAACCAGCAGCAAACAAAGCATCTGGAGTATACCTATAAATTAGGCAATTTGCATTTTCACAATGTCATAGGAAAGAGTTATTTAATGAGTGAGGTACCACACTTAGGAGTTAATCCTCTGAAGGCTGGTATAAATAGTGAAGGCTTCCCTTTTTCCACTCCACACCTATCTTTCAGAAGTGCTTGTCTTCATGAATTTTCTTAAGAAATTTACATATATATGTATATATATATGTGTGTGTATATATGTGTGTGTGTGTATATATATATAAAACAAAAAAAAATCTTCTTATCTACATTTTCAAGCAGACAATCTTGCTTTGTCTCAATTACTCCAAACTTTTATTGTATGCAAACAAGATGTCTTGTATTAGGTCTCTGCCACCAGAAAATGTCTGCCTATATAAGACAGGGTGGTAATGTCAATAGCTGGAGATATCAGGGTAATAAAGACTCTGCACCAGTTCACACCAACATAAATTTCTGGCTGCACTTATTAAAAGGTTAATTTGTTGCTTAATGATTACTTTAAGTGATATATTATCTACTTTAACATCTTATTAAAAATTAAGAGATACATGCATGGCCATTAATTTATGCATTACCAGAAATAAAATGCAAGGAGATAAATTCAGGTAAAAGTATACAGGTATCGGCCTTAATCATGCTGATGTCTCTCTATTCAGGATCTGTCTCCCAAAAGCTGGGAGTCTGAAATAGGAACTAATCCAAATATTGAAGGGTACTATTGCTTCTTAAATGTCTTCATCAAACTACTTCTGATGCCTTTAAACATGAACAAAATCATGTCTTCTGGAGGACTTGAAAGTTCTTATTCAAAGATAGAAGTAGAGATGTAACACTGCTGCAAAGAGGAGGAATTCCCTCTGGGAAGTATCTGGCAGATAGACCTATCTGACGTGGTGAGTCCTCATCTGTTAGGCTGGTAGTGATGAAGAGGTAGTCAGGAAACTATGGTGAATCCACTGGCAAGTTAGCCAGGAGAGTCCAAAGTCCTGCCATTGATGGTGCTGAATGCATTTTTGCAAAGGCTGGGAGAAAGGAAGAGAATTGCAAGATGGCACAATTTGCCATTGACTTGACATTCATAAAAGAGGAGTAGAACAATAAAGACAGAAAAGCTGGCAGCTTCAGCCCACGTGGGTGGGGAAATGCAGTTTAGGTTCAACAATGGAAATTAATGTATGCGAGCGTGAGGACTAATGTCCCCTGCTCCAGCACCTGCTTGTGAACCCAAGAATATTGCTAAATGAAAGAGTCTGGAGTCAGCGGGAAGCAGGTGATGGCAAGTGATCACCAGCAAGGTGATGTACTGGTAGTCTAGAACAATTAGGTTTGCATCGCCAGAATAAATAATCCCAGGGCGGCAGTCATCTTGCTCCTGCTCCCTAACATAAAAGACACCCAACTGTGAAAGACAGCATCGCAGCAACCAGCCTGAGAAGAAGTTTGCTACTAATTTTCCTAGGATACCCTTACGTTTCGCACAGTTGCACCAAGGCTCCAGCCACCCATCCCAGCCCTGCAGGCAGAGTGGTGGCTGCCTGGTCCATGCTTATGTCCATCTTATGTCCATCCTCCTATATCAAACTCCACCGCTTTGTTTCTTGGGTCTGTTTGTTATACATACACTTATATCTTGCTTACAAAAACTCACTTTGCAGAAAGTTCCTGATGTAAAAGGCAATCGATGCAGATGGCAACAACTTAACCTTATCAAATTTTATAACCTGAAGAGGTATGAAGCAGCTGTAAATGTTTTCCCCGACTGTGATTTGGGGCAGCTATATTTCGTATAGGTTTTCATTTAATCTTGACCTGACAAACACTCAAACATGGATCTCAAGGGATAAATCCTTCAAAAAAAAAAAAAAAAAAAGAAAGATGGCATTAAACTGTATCATGAAATTCATGAAACAGCATGAACTCTGTAATAAACTGTATCATGCAACTCAGCAAATTCATGATACTGTGAAACACAGTTCAACATCCTCAATAATAGTAGAAAGTATCTGCAGTGACATAGTAATTTATTGCACTTTAATATATAACTAACTGTTGAGTAAAAAACACTAAATTTAATTTGACAAAGTAAAAAATTGTATGCACCAAACTCAATTTAATTTAATTTTTCTGTATTACCCTTTTGTCACTCGTATTTCAAGAATCTGGGCTGCATGGTTCATGCATTTATTGTGACTGAAGCGCCACAAAATTGTTTCAATTGATTTGAACACTTAATCTGCTGCTTCATCTACATGTGTGATAGAATTGCTTTTACTTAGTTACTTTTGACAATGGCAAACAAAAATAAGGAAGCAAAGAAAATGGAGTTTAAGAGAAATCAAACGCTAGACTGTATTTTTGAAGTCTTGGTAATGAGCGGAAAAAAAAGAGCTGTGTTCATTTTTCAGAGGTCCCTTTTTCTGGTAGAAGCAAATTCTCCCCTTGAAGCGCCATTGCTTATATTAAAAAAGAAAGAATAAAGTAGATACTCTGTAAGCCACAAACAAATGTGAGTTAGATTGTCTGGACTCTCTGAACTTCTGCCTATTTCCTGAAGGGAAAAGGTTTTATCTATCTTTATATGTGTTTATCTTTGGATGTCTGTGGGTTAGAAATGCTAGATCTCTCCAAGATATAAAAGAATACATGGAGATTTTCTTCCTCTCGGTATCATCCGTGGAATCAACTTTGTTAGGAAAAGTAATCCAGTAAAAGCAATAGTCCATGACAATTTGATTAATACTCAGTTCTTGATATTTACACAATATTTCTGGTTGTCTATATTTTACTCACCAGTCTGTGTTGTTTGGGGACCATCAGAAATCTTTCTGATGCTGTTTAGCATCTACTTTTGCATTTGTACTTCTGTCTTAGTGCTAAAGGAGAGAATAAATAAACAAATAAATAAATAATGCTGCCATTTGTCTAGTCATCTCAACAATGTTCTCTAAGATGAATGGTTAGGGTGAAATGAAGCTGTCTCATCAAATGTGCTTTTATACATCCTTCAGGTAATTAAAAAAGCTGAATATGAGCCCCAGTGCTCAAGGACTCTGTGATTTGTGACTCTGAGTCCATAAGACAACAAATGATTTAACGTGAAATATAAATACTGGGAACCACAGGACTCACTTTAGCCATTAGAAAATGAACATTATTTGATCCTATTCACAGTGCAAATGGCTTAACTTCTCATCCTGTTACTGCCGGTACCTCTGGTACCTTCTGAGGAACATCTTCATAAGCAGAGTGATACGCCTGGAGAAATGTGAGGCGTTGTCTCAAATTGCAATGTTCTTTAATTCTTTTTCCTCTTCTGTTTATGTCTTATTTATATTTATCAAGATATTCCCAACTCAGCTGCATTTGATGACTATTATTGTGATAGTGTTATATAAAATACAGAGGTTGCTAACCATTTAGATCTTTGCTATCAAAGCCAAAATATTAAATCTCACCTCCCCTCCCCCCACCAAATCCTCCCCTAAGTCCCAAACCAAAAAAAGCTACACAAAACCAGGCAAAAGCAATTTGTTATGTGCTTGAATTAGGTATCCTAGTAAGATTGTTTGCTCTGTAAGGGAATTGTGCTTTCTAGAGGTAATTAGGTCCCAAGCTGATTTGCTCTGTTCTCTTTTACAGAATGTATTGCATTATTACCACTTGGAAGAGGGCAAAGCCCTATGCAAAAGCCACATTTCTCTAGCAAATGAATAGGCTTGTATTTTTTTGAATGGAGACAATGAAGAGAGCTTGCATTGACAGCACCAGAAATTGCATTATAGTTTAGGAATTGATAGGATATAACACCTCACCCTCGTTAGGAGGAACTCTGATTTTGCAGACTAATTTTTTATTACAGAAGAATGTCATTCCATTGGAATAGGGAAGAATTAAGTAATGCTGAAACAAAATGAGACACCTATTTAGGAAGGAGTCTCCACATTCTCTTTAGATGGGGATAGTTCTTCACAACCAACTTCAGTACACCAGTGGGATTCTTTAGATCTCAGTGGGGCAGAGGCCTTGCGCCTGTGGCAGTGATCCTTCAGAGGAAGGAGAGAGGTCTGACATACGCTTCTTCCTAACATCTCCATTGACCAGCTGAAAGCAGCCCCTAATCAGGACATACATCGCACTTCAGGAGCACCGAACTCTTGAGGAGAGGAGGAGGCAGAGGAGCTCCCACAGGTGGTCTCAGTCATGCTACTTTTCCAGCCCGGAGGTGCCTAAGTATGTGCTCTGGTGATGAGCAGATAGGGGAACAACTGAGTCAAAGAAAATGAGGCTCCTTTTTTCTCTTTTGCTCAAAAAGTATTTTAAGACCGGAACACAATTTACAGTTCTAATATGGATCCATGGCATACCTCTTTAGACAGCTCACTGTAGTGATTAATTTCTGCAGTAACAAGAATCTGATGACTCCCATTATGTGAAAGAAGTGGAAGGGAAATCTTCCTGGGGGAACCTGGATGGCTCAACCATCCAGATCACAGCAGAGACATAGAAAGCTGGGTGTCCTTAGAAAGGTGGACCTCCCAAGACACACGGGGACATAATAAGAACAGAATAGAATTAAAATAGAATTAGAATCATAGAATCATTTAGGTTGGAAAAGACCTCTAAGATCATTGAGTCCAGCCACTAATCCAGCACTGCCAAGTCCACTACTAAACCATTTCCCCAAGTGCCACATCTACATGTCTTTTAAATATCTCCAAGCCTGGTTACTCAACCACTTCCCTGGGCAAGTCTTACAGTGAAGAAATTTTTACTAACACCAATCTAAACCTCCCCTTGTGCAATTTGAGGCCATTTCTTCTGGTCTTACCACTTGCTACTTGAGAGAAGAGGCCAGCTCCCACCTCATTACAACCTTCTTTCAGTTGGTTGTAGAAAGCAGTAAAGTCCTCCTTTATCCTCCTTTTCTGAGGCTAAACACCTCTCAGCCCCCTCACTTGCTCCTCGTAAGACCCGTGCTCCAGATTTCACCAGCTCCATTGCCTTCTCTGGACATGCTCCAGTGTCTCAATGTCTTTTTCCAAAACTGGACACAGCACTCGAGGTGTGACCTCACCGGTGCTGAGTACAGGGGGACAATCACTGCCCTAGTCCTGCTGACCAGGATGCCATTGGCCTTCTTGGCCATCTGGGCACGCACTGGCTCATGTTCAGCTGCTGTGAGGCAGCACCCCATGGTCCTTTTACCCCAGGCAGCTTTCCAGCCACTCTGCCCCAAGGCTGTAGCACTGGGGGGTGGTGCAGGATCCAGCACTTTGCTCTATTGGACCTCATCCAATTGGCCTCAGTTCATCAATCCAGCCTGTCCAGATCCCTCTGCAGAGACTTCCTGCCCTCCAGCACATCAACACTCCTGCCCAACTTGGCGTCATCTGCAAAATGATTGAGGTTGCACTTAATCACCTTGTGCAGGTCATTGGTAAAGGTATTAAACAGGACTGGCCCCAATACTGACAGGCCATTTGTGACTGGCCATCAGCTGGATGTAACCATCATGCTCTGGGCCCAGCCATCCAGCCAGATTTTTGCCCAGTGAAGAAAGAGTGCACCTGTCCAAGCCATGCACAGCCAGTTTCTCCAGGAGTTGCTGTGGGAAATAGTGTCAAAGGCTTCACTGAAGTCCAGGTAGACAATATCCACAGCCTGCCCCTCATCCACTAAGTGGGTCATTTTGCCATGGAAGGAGATCAACATGGCCAAGCAGGACTTGCCTTTCACAACCTCACACTGGCTGGGCCTGATCCCCTGTTTGTCCCGCACTGGCTGTGTGATGGCACTCAAGATGATCTGCTCCATTCCCTTTCCCAGCACTGACAGGCCTGTAGTTCCCTGGATCCTCCTTCCAGTCCTTCTTGCAGATAGGCATTGCATTTTCAAAGCTCCAGTCGGACGGGACCTTCCCAGTTTGTCAGGACTGCTCATAATTGAAAGAAAGTGACTCTCTGAGCACTTCCACCAGCTCCCTCAGTACAGTTGGGTGGATCCTGTCTGGCCACATGGACTTGTGTGTGTCTACGTGGTGTAGCAAATCACTGATGATTTTCCCTTGGATTAGGGGGCTTAATTCTGGTGCCCGTCCAGGTCTTCCTGCTTGGGGACTGGTTATCCAGAGAACAACTGGTCTTACTATTAAAGACTAGGGCAAAGTCATTAGGTATCTTGGCCTTTTCATCGTCTTTTGTCACTGTTTCCCCACACACCCAATAAAGGATGGAGATTCTCCTCAGCCCTCCTTCTGTTGTTAATGCGTTTACAGGAAAAATAATATTGTCTTTTACTGCAGTTCTTCTTTAATTGGGTGAGAAAAAAAAAATCAATAAACACATAAAGCTCTTTTATGAAAGGTGTATATGACATGCATTTTTTTTCTATGTTAAAGATTGTAAAGAATAGTGCTAGGCTAACTTTCTTGTGCTAGCAGCTTTGCACACTACGTCATGCTGCTCATTAACCTAACCCATTCGGTTATTTTTGACTAATGTGGGAGACTCAATATGCTGGGACTGAAAGAGGACATGGCTTTGCAATCAGCTCCGAAAACAATGTATTTTAGTTCATCTGCATCATCTTTATGGAGAGGTTGAGTAACATTTCATCATTTCGGCCCACAAGTCAAGTCAGCTTCCAGATTCTATTCATACACATTTCTACCTCTTTCTTGTATCTTGCTTCCCCTTAAATGATTATTTCTTGGCACAAAAGGGTGTAGACTTAAATTGGTTAGGTAACAATTGAGTTTTCCTCCTAAGAAATTCTAAGTACACACAAAGAACAGAAAATCATTAGAGAGCAAACTGACTTTCACTAAGGTGAATCAGATGTGTTATATCTGCAGATTCACTAAGCAGAGTGATATAAATGTTATCGAGTTTTCTGTTCCCTTCAGTGCGAACAAACAAGACCAAGCAAAATCATCAGGTAAAAAGCTCATTCATTGCAAGAAGTTTGCAAATTAAATAAAACCTTCCTTAAGCCTGTGTGGAAAGCCTTTTTTTTTGTTCTTTCTGTACCTGTTTAGACATTTGAGAAGGAACTCTGCCTTACGTGGTGCTTAAAAGATTTCATGTGTTGTTTTTCCCTTTCTTCTAGTCTTTTGAGACTGTTTCACAAAACCTTTTGCATGACAAGACCCTGCAGATAAATATTCTCCAAGGGTCTGTACCTGGGCAAGTTCCTGGTGCTAATTAGACCCGTCTGCCTTATTGCTGTTGTTGTGGAGCACACACGTACTGCAGCCCCTGCGAAGTCAAGCTGCAGTGCTCACAGGATTAATCATGTCTAACATTCACCAGTCCAGGACAGAAATTATTGCAACAAATGCCTGTTAATATGCAAATGAGGCCTCTCTTGCTTCAAGCATCATCCTGTAATTACTCAGCTGTTTCTCAAGTGTGATTTATTGAATCAGCAATTTATGAAGATGGAATGGCATAACTTAATTTACTTGTGTAGCTTCATTAATGGTTAAAGGGTAGAAATATGCATCGTGTCACTACTCACAAATAGTATTTGTTAGCACTAGAAGTTGATATGGGTCATTTAATTTGTCTATGCAAATTCACTTACGCTGTGTTCTGAAATCAACATCTCCTCAACAAGCTTGTCTCTCAAATGTTTCCTGCAGCACTCCCGCTCACGGCTTGAGCATCTAGCTTAAAGACAAGCTCTGAGAAAACAACAACAGCTGGTGCTAAACAAAAATTAAATGGCTAGATTAATTAAGTCATGCCAATACTTGGTAATTAGTGAGGAACTCAGTGCATTCCTTTCTATTGTGTCACTACTGAACACAAAGTTAAATGAAAACTGTATGTATTTTAGAGGTTGAAACAACATATGTAACCATCAAAATAACTGTGTGCTGTAATTTCATTCATAACTAATGATATGTTAGGAATCTGAGTGCTGAAGACAATAACTGATAATGTTAATCACTAGAAGAGGCATAATATGTACAGCTTTAATTCTGTTCTTTCAGCTGCTTTGCACTGCTGAATATCTCAGCTATAGGAATAGTGGGTAATGCAGACTACACTGAAAAGTCATGTTCTAGAAACATTTATTTTTTTATATCACAGATGTTGTATTTTCATGAGATTATTCTGTGTTTGAATCATTTCTCATCACTTCAGTGTTCTCATTTCTGCTCCAGATGTTAGCAAAAATTATTTTTTTTCTGTAGTTTCTCTGTTTACCACTTTCTTCAATTCCTTTGTAAGATAATTTGGGCAACATTATCTGCGTTTTTTGTGGTGAGGGTTTGGCAAGTATGTCTGTAAAGGAAACCTGTCAGGCAAAGTGAAGCACAGCCTCAGAGTAGTCTCCTGTGGTATTGATAACCCCTTTGCACAGGAAAGTCAGATCTTCTAGAGGAAATAGATGGGTGCCTCGTGTTTTTCTGCCCAAAATTTTTGGAACAAAAGCATTTGTGTTTGTGACATGTGACATGGCACAGCAAGCAGAAGTAAATGCTTTGAACTTAAAAAAAATTGTCACTGCAAAACCTACATATTCAGGATTAAGTTCCGAACAACAAATTTCTTCATGATTTCCCCCATCATTTACTTCATTCATGGGCCTTTGATTTACATGATATCAGATATAGCTTTGATGGTTATTCAATATAAAAAAACTGGATTCCTGCCCTAATTTAATTAGAATCATTAAAAATATATTTTAAGATGGTATAAAGAAAAGTGACCATAGTAATTAATCCCTGTTCTTGCTAAAGACACCATGGAGTTTTAAAAAGATACTTGAAATCCAGAGAACTAAGTAACAACCAGCATTTCAGACCTCAGATCAAGGGAATGATTATTCTTTCCTTTCTGGTAAAGTCTTTTAAACCTCTGACTTTGTACTGGCAGTAGAAACACTCATTATTACATACGACAAAGAACTCTTTCTTTCAAAACATCTTGTTAAGTCACCAGCTGAGTTTGGTACCAAGTTTTAGAGTGTGGGAATAATGACAGCCAACTTCTCAGCCATGTGCAGTGGGTGCCATCCCCATGAGAAAGGTCAGGGGAAGATGACAGGATGCGAGTTAAAAATACACATCTGAAGCAGTGATCCTCACAGGACCATCAAAACTGCAATAGTCTGTAGACAATTGTGTTTTGTCCTTTAAACCGGGCACTGGCACTCAGGTTTGTATCATCACACAAGAATAATATTAGATGGCATCAGAAAGAGAGATCTTCTGTTTTGCTCTTTTAATTACTGTCCAAGGAGAAAATGGCCTTTACTTATGTCTTAAGCAATAATTGTTCTGGTTTTCAGAAAGGGTGGCAGTGAAAAATGAGGGGCAAGGGATTTGCTCAGAATTTTTTTCCCTTAGAAAGACTTTTTCCTTGATTGGAATGAATGTGGTCCTCTGACAACCACAACTATACGTAACTCTTCATTGCATCATGCTTTGTAGTAGCAATACTGTGTTTTTCTTGTCAGCACTGAGGAAGGCGGGAAGTAGAAGAGAAATAGAGATGTGCTGGGGAATCTGGGCAATTGTGTAATGGGCCACACAGTCTCAGAGATAAATGAAGTGTTGATTTGAGACTGAAACTGAGATACAAAATCCCCCAAAATGTTCTTAAAAACCTACACTGTCCTCTTTTTTTTCACTCCTCCTTCCCATCACTCCCCCGAACATTTTCTTCTGTCCCTTCCTGATGACTAGGACAGTGTTAGACCAGATCTTAGATATCAAGGAGAGCAGACCCCTAGCAGGCTCCTCCATCCCATATATCTCACCACCTCCTCTACTTGTTGCACGTGTGACACTTAACCAAATTACAGTGCCAGCAAGAGTGAAAGGTCTGGCCTACCTGAGCTTGATTCAATTAAGAAACAATGCTGCTTGAAAATTTACCAGACCAGATCCTAAAAATAGATAGGTGCCAGCAGAACCTTTGTAATTCCCTCCACAAGGGGTCGGTGGGCAGGAGAGGGTTGGCAATAAGCGAGGTTGTATTTTGTTCAGTCTTTTCTCATTCTAGTTACCACAACAATTTGATATTGTTGGATACCTGTACAAAGCCCTGAGGGACTTGCTTTTGGGTGGAAAAAGCCAGAGGGCAAAATGGTGCTGAAATCTCCTCCAGTTCCAATATCCTCTGCTTAGCTACCTCCTTCTCCCATCCACCTGTAAAGTGGGATCCACCAGCACCCACACGTGCAAGCACCTGGACCCTGCTTCAGCACTGGCAGGGAGAGGGAAATACCACCCATTGCAGGGACAGGGTTCAAGACACTGCTTCAGCCATCCTCCTGCACCACTGCTCGGACAGCCCTAGCAGCTGTGGGACAACAGCCATAGAGCTAACATTGCTACGTGTTGCTATGCATAGTGCCACCATCTAATAATTCTCTCATCCTGCAGTACAGTGGACAATTCAAATTGTGATATTCCTAGAATTCTTACAATACAATTGTCTATTACTACGCTGTTTCTAGCTTTGGCACTGGCTTGCCTGGGGAAAATTATACAATCTTCATGCTTCATTTTCCTCCATCAGGAAGCTAATATAATTGTAGAATTACATTACGTTACAGTGCTATGGGGACATAATATGTCAAGTCTTGAAGCAGAACACCTGCCTCTGAGCAGAATAGTGATGTGTATCATAATCTTTTTATTTTTAAGGTTTACTGCTTCAGACATAATGCCCCTCCCACATAGCTTCTCTGCTACAGGACATACAAAGCTAGCTTGGATGTCTTTATACCTACAGTCATCAGATTTCCAACAGTTTTTGCAGAATCACTGAATATTCTGAGTTGGAAGGGACCCACAAAGATCGTGGAGTCCAACTCTTAAGTGAATGGCCCATACAGGGATCTAGCCTGTGACTGTGGATGACAATGTTAGAGCCATCCTCTAACCAGCTGGGCTGATTTTGATTTCCAAGTAGATCAAATTGAGTGTTCATTGCTGCAGAGGAGATGGTTGGGCACTAAGAATCACAAGACTATGCTCATGAACGAAAGAAGGCATCCAGATCTGCAATTCTCTCTTTCCAGATCAGTGTACTCACATAAAACCACACAAAACCCACAGCAGTGTTATGTTACAATTAAAAGAGGGCTTTATTGAGGATAAACAGATAACAACTAACCTATGACCATAGGATATTGATGTCTATTGCTGAGATTATAACATACAGGTCAAAACAGTTTCTGCTTGCAGTGTAGTCTCACCTGCCTCTCCTTTAAACCTCCATCTCAGCTTTTTCTCAAACTGAATTACTGCTAGCCCGAATGTGCTACCTTTACCTACAAAGATAGTAGGTTCTTCTCATCACCTTCACAACATGGGTGGGATGTTAAATTTCTTTAAGCTGCCTCATCAGAATGCCAACTACACAGTGCTGGACAGTACCAATTTTACCATAATGGCTCTAAATGTCCTGTACGTAAAACTGAGAAGTTGTTGCCTTCCAGTCTTCTATACAATGCTGCAGATGTACCACAGGTATGAGGGCAGCTATCTCTTTAGGAAACCAGTGGTAAAAGAATTTGTCTCCCACCATAATACCTGTGGACTGCTCATCCTTATGAAATCATCTGGATGGGACTCCAGCAATCCTAAAGAATCTGGCTGTAGCTTGGGGCCACTTCAAATACACAAAAATCTGTTCGTTGACAGCTGAAAACTTTATTTAGAAGACTCTTTTTGCATTCTATTGGGTTTGCGTGGCCGGGTTTTGGTAGCAAGGGGGCTACAGGGGTGGCTTCTGTAGGAAGCCACTCAAAGTTTCTTCCATGCCCAGCAGAGCCAATGTCCAAGGCAGCTCCAAGATGGACGTGCCACTGGCCAAGGCTGGGCCAACCAGAAATGGTGGCAACAACTCTGTGAAAACATATTTAAGAAGGAAATAAAAAGGTTATTGTGCAGACGAAATTTTGGCCAGAGCAGGGTGAGAATATGTGAGAGGAACAACTCTGCTGACACCAAGGTCAGTAGAGACGGAGGGGGAGGGGGTGTTCCAGGCAAGAGAGCTGAGGTTCCCCTGCAGCTGGTGGTGCAGACCATGGTGTGGCAGCTGTGCCCCCACCAAGGTTCCCCTGCAGCCCNTTATTTAGAAGACTCTTTTTGCATTCTATTGGGTTTGCGTGGCCGGGTTTTGGTAGCAAGGGGGCTACAGGGGTGGCTTCTGTAGGAAGCCACTCAAAGTTTCTTCCATGCCCAGCAGAGCCAATGTCCAAGGCAGCTCCAAGATGGACGTGCCACTGGCCAAGGCTGGGCCAACCAGAAATGGTGGCAACAACTCTGTGAAAACATATTTAAGAAGGAAATAAAAAGGTTATTGTGCAGACGAAATTTTGGCCAGAGCAGGGTGAGAATATGTGAGAGGAACAACTCTGCTGACACCAAGGTCAGTAGAGACGGAGGGGGAGGGGGTGTTCCAGGCAAGAGAGCTGAGGTTCCCCTGCAGCTGGTGGTGCAGACCATGGTGTGGCAGCTGTGCCCCCACCAAGGTTCCCCTGCAGCCCGTGGAGGAGCACGGGGATACAGATATCCACCCACAGCCTTTGGAGGAGACGCACCCCGGAGCAGGTGGATGCCTGAGATGAGGCTCTGAACCCATGGGAAACCCATGCTGGAGAGCCTCCTATCAGGGACCTGTGGAGCTGTGGAGAGAGGAGCCCACACTGGAGCAGGTTTCCTGGTAGGACTTGTGACCCCATGGGGACCCCATTGGAGCAGGCTGTGCCTGAAGAACTGCACCCCATGTAACAGTGCCCCATGTTTCAGCAGTCTGTGGAAGGCTGTTGCCTGTGGAATGGACTCACATTGGAGAAGTTCATGGAGGATTGTCTCCTGTGGGAGGGACCTCATGTTGGAGCAGGGGAAGGACTCCTCTTCCTGTGCAGTGGGAGAAACAACGGGTGCTTAACTGATCATGACCACCATTCCCTGTCTCCCTTTGCTGCTGGCATGGGGTAAGTAGAGCTGGGAGGGAGGGAGAAATGGGGAGAGGTGTTTTTAAGGTCTGTGTTTACTTCTCATTTTCCTGCTCTGATTTAGTCAGTAATAAATTCAACTAATGTCTCCAGTTCGAGTCTGTTTTTCCTGTGACAGTATTTAGTGAGTGATATCTCCCAGTCCTTATCTCAAGCCATGAGCCCTTCATTGTATTTTCTCCCCACTGTTGCATTGTGGACAGAAGTGATAGAGAGGCTTTGGTGGGTGCCTGGTGTCCAGCCAGTGTATACCCACTACATGCATGGACCCAACTCTGATTTTCGTCACAGACAGTAAAAATCTAAAGACACGTCAGTGGTGTTACTCTAGGGATATTGCCTCATACTTCATAAGAAGTGTTTTGTTTTCGTGTTCTGTTCGCTCAAATATCTCATATCCTGTCATTTTGCTATCAGTAGGCAGGAAGAATTAGTGAAGAAAAAGAATACCTGTGAATTCATCATTCCTGAGAGAAACACTTTTAGTTATTTTTTAGATATTATTCAGATCTGTCATGGGATCAATGTCCTACACAGATGGACTGTGCTAGTATGATACTGTGCAGATCTGGAAAAATCCTTGGTAAAGAGAGCTCTTGAATCCTCCAAATTAGACTCAGATATGCAGCCTGCCACAAATGGCAAATTAAGAAAATAAAGTGTAATACAACATCCAACTAATGAGAACCCTAGAGTAGTGAATACAACCAATTTAAACCAAGGGGTCAATGGCAGTCACAGCTTTAATAATTCTAGAGACATTTAATATTGCACAGGGATAGAAAACATCTCCAGGAACTTGTCTTTTATCATAAAAAAACCCAAAAGCCCAACATAACTCCCAGAAACAGTGAAAGTCAAAGAAAAAGCCTACTTTTCTCAGTAACAAGGAGGAGTAATGAGAACCCATTCCACTTCTAAAACTAATATAATGGGGAAATTTGACAACTTCACTTCAGAAACAGGGAAGTACAGAAAATTGTGCTACATTATAACATCACACATGAAACAGGGCCAAAATTATAATCTAGAACAAAAAATAGAGAAGAATGTTCTTCTTAAACACTCTTAGAAATGATTCCTTGTCTTTCCAAGGTCAGCTTTGAGGAATGAAAGCAGAACACAGAAAAGAAAAAGAAGAACATGTGCAATAGAGGATCTAGTTCTCAACATACAAGATTCCACATTTCAAATCTCTTGCCAGATCCAGAATTAATTGTATGTTATTAATTACCATATCAGTAGTAATCACAAGATACCAAATACATATATAAAGGAAACTGAAATTGAAACTGTTGATAGATGCTTTCTCATTTTACCCATTCTCTTTCATCTCATTATCATATTTCAAACTGTATAAATTTTTGATTGTGATATAAATAAAACACAGCCAGTGATAATTCTAGTGCTGACTTCTAGTTCCCCCCTTCAGAGATCTAGTACTATTTCTAAAAGATAACAGGGAATTGTAGAAGTTCACATCTTAAACTTTAGTTTCACCTGAACATAAGATTCAAAACAAACAGCAGGATTAAAGAAAAAAATTGTCATGTGTATCCTTAAACTTCCAAGTACTCACTTTTGCTAATTTCAAATCTTGGTTGTTTGGAATCAAGCAGCAAAAGTGAAGTGCCTTCAGTTTTTTTGTTAAGTTTCGACTGGCTGCTATCTCCAGGTGAACATATTTCATGAAAACAAAATCCTGAATTATTATCCATCCACTGAGTACAAATAGTTTACCTAAAATTAATATAAAATCACCCTACTTTGTGCAGGGCTTTTTTCCCCTGGTTTATCATTCTGTCTAAAGTTGGTACTTAAATCAACTGTGTTTAATTTGTTTCCTGTCTTCATTAGCTGTCTGGAGTTTTTACAATGTGTGACATTCTTCGGGAGTTATAAATTTAAGTTACATATTTGCTTGAGACAAAATTGCCTTTCTTCTTTCTGGGGGGAAAGAGATATAAGTTTCTAGTTTAACTAGCCTGAGATCTTTTACTGTTATTAATTAAACTGAGTGCATGGTTTCCTACAGAGTTAAACTGAGTCAGTCCACCCGAGCTTTGCCCTCACAAAAGAGCCTCTCTATTTATGTGAATCACAGAACCAGTGACGTAAAGGACTTTTCTTTGTCATTCTACACAGTTTTCAGAATATCTTGTTGTGAGTTCATTTTGAGCTGTTTTAAACAAAATCATAATTTAGTCTCCATTATATCACTGTTATAAAATGGCCAAAGAAGTATTATACACTTACTTAAAAACTGACTAACATAATTCTCTTTCTTTGCCAAATGTTCCATGATTAAAGCAAGCATTCAAAATTAGACATTGTTGTTTCAAGATTAATTTGTGAAAGAACAAGAAATTTATTTTTCAAATTAAAATATTTCAGTTAGGAGAATGTTAGAAATCTATCCATTCCCAATTAAATTTTTGAATTCATTGTTCTGTACCAAACTACTGTACTCCAAGAATCAAGAGGATTTAACCTTCAAGAAAGTAACTTACATATTTCTACGTTTTTGATACTCAACCTTAAGCAGCAGAAAGTAAAGCTTGTTGGTGTTTGCTACCACTCTTTAGGGCACTTCAGGAACATTCCTGCTAATCCAGACTTACTGCAATTTTTACTTGAACAGATGAGGATATTCAGAATATTAAGTACATCTCCAGTTATATAATATTGTAAATATGACTTAGTCATAATTGACCCAAGGCCAGTATTCATATTTTATATTTGACAGGAAGAGGATTGTTAGCAGAGGGGGATGAATCAAGCATACTTTCTCTAAATCCAGTAGGAAAAAGAGTGGCATGGTTCTTTTGTTATTGCAGCCATGGTCCTTTTGAAGCTTACCCCAAAAATGGTTAAAATTAAAGTTAATCCATGTTGTCCTGATGTTTAAATCAAAGCATCATATTCGCATTTTTCACAGTAACCATACTATTTATCCTATTCACTTCTGTATGCTTATTTCAAGTACACTCAATCATCTGCCCTTGAAGGTCCTCTGTAGACTTCCTAGAAGATCTCTCCATTACCCACTTATCTTAATTTAGTAAAATAATTGTTACCTATCGGTATAAGATTCTAAAGAGTGAGTAAGAGATAAAAACAGAATGGAAAATTATGTTTCTCATAAGATTCAAAACTCCTTTGAGCCCAAGTCCTCCCTTTGACATATAGGGTTTCTGCTCATCACAACCTAAACAGAGATATTACCTGTAAACATCTTATATATAACCAGGATAAAAAAATGACACAAGACAAAATTACCATGCTCCTCTTCTTGCCCTGCAACCAAGCATCTCTTTCCTCTCTGCAGCCCAAAAGTAGGCCTGATTCCTCAGGGAATATCCCTTCCTTGGCAGGGCTGTGTGAGGAACTCGCAGAGGACAGAGGGTTGTGATCACCTCAACATGCAAAATCTAAAAAACCTTTTTGGGTTTACCCAGGAAGAGCCTAGGTGTGATCACAAATCCCATCCTTTCCTTGGGAAGAGGGAAAAAGGGAAGGGGATGTTGATACCTGCCTGGGGCTTGCTCCAGCAAAAAGCGGGGGGGGTCGCTACTTCAAGCATCACCCCCTAAGGCCAAAGGTGACAATATGGGCTGAAAGTGTCCCTTCTTTGTCTCTTGCTTTCTCTTCCTCACATACAATATGTGTGTTTGCAAACAAGACCCTAAGAGCTGGCAGTCTGGCACTTACAATGATCACTGAGGGAGCTTATTCATTCCTGTGCATGTCACCTATCTTTATGATGGGTCATAAAAATACTGCATTTATATTTGATAAAAGGTTTAGGCAGGGTCTAGCCCTGCTCCTCCAAGACTGAAAAATTTATTGAGACTTTTTACTTGATGCAAAATTTTTCCTTACCATCATTGCTGATAAGGAAAAATGAAACATAATGGTTAAAGTTAAAAGTGTATTTAATTATTAAGTATTTCAAATATTCTTCAATTTTTTATATTCAAGTATTTCGTATTTTAAAAGTGCATTTCCTTGCCTAAATGTGTTATGAACATTTAAGCCTATTGATATATATTGACATCTGACCATTTTATCCTTATTTCTGTGATAAAGGATAAAATGTATTTGAACTATAATTATATTTAATGAGTTGGGTTTGTTCAGATGCTTTAAACGGTAATCTATCTTAAGCATATTGAGAAAATACAGAGCATATACTTGAAGGACAAAACCGAATTGATGTTTTTGCTGGCAACTTTACAAGAAGAGAGAAAGTCCAGCCTCTTTCATTTTTATGTGTAGGTTTTCATATTTACTATGCAAAGAGTGCAAGCATGTGGGCAGATAAACGGGTTCTCAGAAAGGAATTTTCATTAAAACCAAAAAGGGAAGTTATTGACATTAGTAACCGAAAACCACTCTCTGCTGACCTTTTCACTGTAACTGTGGTCTATGATGTTTTCCTCCAGTGTCATTCTCCTAGTTGTGCTGATATTGAGTGTCAAAGGGGAACTGGTACAGCTTTGGCTATGTAAAAGGAGGGCACCAGAACTTATATAACGTTCTTCCCTCTCCCCCACAGTGTATCACGAAGGACGTAAGATGTGTGAGAAGCAAAGAGCCTGAAGCATCCTTTATGTAAAATTAATTGAAAGAAAGGGCCAGTAAAGAAAAAACCCTGCCATTATCTCCTAGTAAAAAAAAATGCAGATATTAACAATTTAGAGCAAGTCATTACACCAAGAACTTCATCATTGTCCTGTGCTTAATAAATCATCCTTTCATCTCCCTGTACAATATGGCACCAGTACATATTGCAGCAAACTACAAGACATAGGAATGCAGATGAAAACCAGAATACCAGTGAAGGGTGAATTTCTTGAGGTTTCCACATCAATGTGTTTGTGAATTGCAGCACAGGCATGCATTAGTATAAAGCCCACAAGTCCTCCTTCAGTGCTCATTCCTGATCTCTCACACTTTGCTTTTCTCCCTGCTGAGTTATTTCAGGTCCAGTCCGGGCAAGCCTCTGTTTTTTATGCAGTCACAAACAGAGATGATGGGGCTGCTGACTGATTTGGGTTGGAGAAAGCTGAGCTGGACACAGATATTTGGTAGTTGCAGTATTCTGTTCCTATTCCTCCTATTAACCCCACAATCTAATTTTTCACCACAGACATGGTTCTTATCCTGCGTGTTTCTTCCTGTGATCATCTGTGTTGCTGGAAACTGGGATCAGAGGTGAATTGAGGAAGCTGGGGCCTGGCAAACCGCTGTCAATCTCAGCTGTACACGTATGGTTCAAATGGCACCAGCTGGACCACCCTTTCTGCAACTAGCATCCTTCCCAGATTCAAGTGACACCTCCCGAGTGAATCTCCTAATCACTCCTTCTGCTTCACTCTTTCTTCACAAGCTCATTCCACTTCAGCAGCCACATGAAGGTTTTATGAGAGTTTTTTTCTGGTGAAAATTTAAAACCTGTCGTCCCTGAATTCCAGGTCATGATTCTACCTCTTTCAGCTATCATTCCTGTATTCATGTATTGATTACAGATGCAGTCATGACACTCATGTATCTAGAGTAACCCCTAGTAGTTCTCAAGGTTTTCTCCTACTAGAGAAAATGATTTTAAAATTTTAGTGAATATTTGGAGTCAAGCACCACAGGAACCACTGGCATCCAGTGATAACTTGGCAGGTTTGGAGGTGTTTTACCTGATCAGTGTTGGGATACTTTGGTTTTATGGGTGGTGACTGCTAAAATAATAATGCTGGCTGGCAGCGACTAAGATATGAATCTACAGTCAATGAAATATTTGGTTTTAATTTTAAGCAAACTTGCATATTCTCATCTGTTTTATAAAATGTACGAGAAATTAGTAACTAAACTAACTTGCAAATGCAAACAAAAATTATAGTACGGAAGCATCTTCTCTGTACGCGTAACAGCCAAGAAAAGCAAAGTACTTTACAAAATTAATGACAGTATATGTAAAATTTCTAACCTCCCTCCAGTGCATAGGTGGGGAAAATGATCACCAAAATAAGTCAGAAAATTTTGCATAAAGTTTGGGTATTGTAGGCACACAAATCACGGACCAAGTTCACATCTTTTGACTGAGCTATTGGTGCAGGTGAGGAACTTGCTGTCTGTTTTGTAAGGAAGACATCTGACTAGGACAGTAGAACAGACAAAGCTTTCCCTTTACAAGAGATCATTGCTTCTTACACAGATACTTATTAAGTCATTTAGTGGATTTTTTTTTTCAGTGGGTTTGGGGTTTTTTTTGCAAGGTGTCAGGATTCTGATGATTTGAAATACACTGACAAGACAATTGTAAATCCTAAGCCCAAAATAGAAAACTGCATGTGAGCCCAGCATTAAATCACTGTATATCCTAGGCTGCTAACAAGCTCTATAGCGTCATGACAAGTATAGATGAAACATGCAACATCTAATTCATCGCTTCAGCACTTACAATAAATACGCCTGTAATTTTAAACTGTTTGTAGCGAACACATAATGTGACAAATAACGCTATAAACTTTTATCTCCTGGGAGGATACAGATTTCAGACAAAGTTCACAAAGAAAATCCATGCATTGAAACATATTTTGTAGAAAATACACTAAACACAAAACAGAAAAGAAAAAATGGTGCCCTGGTATTCAGTGATGTTATTTCTGAATACCTGGATCTTGTTAAAGAACCCAGCATGGGGTTTCATGTCTGTTTAGGGCCTCGGTGAAGTCAGTGGGGTTGTTCATATACCCTTAAGGCCCATGCAAAATCCTACAGCTATGCAAATTGTGGAGTTCATGTTTATGGATTAATCTCTGGGAGAGACTGAAATGTTATGGTTAATGGCTTAAACATTGTTAAAACCACTGAAGGATTTTTGTCCACTGTAGCAAAATGTGCAACGAAGCAACTGTTCATCCATGACCACCAAAGCCCAGCCCTCCCTGAGTATGCTTCCTGAGGGGAACTGGGCTGTGAGTTAAGCCACCTGACAGGAACTTGAGATACCATAACATAAAGGTGGTACTATTGTCCAAATATCTCTGGTCTAAGGAGAAGTAAACAAGCCTGGGGGGAGTAGAACATACCTACAAAGAAAGCTGTTCTCAGCAGATGTGTTGAAAATCAGCTCTAGCTGGCGGGAGGCTGTAGCCCACAGACTCATTTGCTGAGGGCAGGTGTGAACCCCCAGGAGGAGGTGGGTGTTTGAGTGTGTAGTGGCAAACCTGTGCCCTGAGGAGTGTACTGTCACCACCTGGAGGCTGCAAGCCAGGGTTTGAGGCCGATCAAGGCAAATCCTGCAGGGCGGGCTGGTGCTTTTATCATGGTAATTGTCCTTCCTTACATAACTCGCCCAGTTGTAAAACTTCCCCTCTTTTCCCAGGGAGGGTCGGATGGGACATAACTGGCTCGACTGTGCTGACATCAGAGGCAGCTGTCTTGTCTTAGAAGGTGTCCAAAACCATCAAATACCCACAAAGTGACCCCAGACTCATTTCTGAGGCCTTCCACCAAGGGACTGAAAGACACGCACACACATACACGCATGTGGTACCGGGAAGTTCCCACCTGAGCCTGAGCATATTTTAACCCATCAGACTTTGTGTTTTGTGGGCTTTTTCCCCCACCCCAGACAGATCAAGATAGCAATCATCACTTCATCATACGGACATCTAAGGTGCAACAATCAAGCCTTGTGTAGATCTGTGGGTGGTGATCCATGTATCATTCTGCTCTTACCCTTTCTTTTTCTTTCTTTCTTTTCATTATACATTTTCTTATGTAATGCTTTAATGCTTTCATATTGCCATATTACTACATATAACAGCAACAAAAATGGCTACATACCTGCTTTGCATTGCAACCGAATTGTTCTGAAATGAACCCTACATATGCATATTTACAAACACCCATCATTCAGTGTTGTTTCACTCTAATCTGCCCCAAGAGATCTATTAACAAGAACCTGGGTTGCTCTTGCCTTTGTGGGGGCGGGTCGTGACAGTCTCCACTTTCCCATATTACTGACTGTAAGACATTGTTATGTCTTACAGGAAGACACGAAACATCTGTTTGGGTGCAATTAAGTGTCTTTTCATAGACGGATAAGTTTATCTGCATGAATAGTAAACTGACACATAGGAAAAAACCCAAGAAATGAAATGTCATGAATAATTGCATTTTAGTTTATTAATTTTAACTTAGAGCTAGTTTACAGTAATATGCAGATGTTTTCTGCTACTATCTGGCTTTTGGAATGGAGACAAAATTCTATTTTACAACTTTCTGGTGTTCCTTATTTTATGTGTTTGAAATTATGCCAGTAATTAAATGAAATGGATTAAATGAAACAATGCAGTTAAGGAAAAGGAGATGCAATAGAGTGAGGTCTCCTTAAGGGAGCACAGTGAGGGAGGATTCATTGATGGTTTTGTTTTGGTTTTTTTTTTCCTGGCTTTACTCAAGCTGACAGGAGACCCTGGGATCAAAGGCAGTACTAAATATTAATGAATGCAGAAACCTCAGAAAAGGAGGTGAGAGAAACTGATTGTCGGCAGCTGAAGACAGAAATGAATTCAGAAGGGAGTTGAAGACATGAACACAACAGGAGACAGCAGCTTTTTTTTCAAGCCCAGAAAGAAAAGGAAACAGGGATGATGGGAGTGGGCCAGAACTTGCAAATAAGAGCAAGAGTTAGGACAGTTGTGAATATATACACTTTTAAATAATTCTTCTATGTGTAAAATATATGTTTGAATGAATAAAAATTATAGGAAGACATTGACAATTGTGTGAATAAACACATGTGAGTGAATAAAGCAAAACTTCATTTTGAAAAAGCCAGAAACATGCAGGTAATAGAGACTCAAATCACGGCTTGTACTATAATCTGGATGAGGATACTGGAGCAACCAGTTGTAGGTGGCCCTGCTTGAGCAGGGGGATTGGCTTGGATGACCTCCAGAGAACCCTTTCAACCCCAGCCATTCTGTACTTCCGTGATATGGCCAGTGTAACACTTACTGTAAGGAGTCAAACCTCCATTCTCAAAACCCTTCCACACGTGGAAACATAAGAAGAAATATGAACAGCACAGTGGCTCACAAGAACAGAGGTTGCTGGGGAAAGCAAGTTGTTTCCAGGGCCAGGAGCAGGAATGACAGCCTTCTATTGTGCAACACCTCCACAAGGATTTCACAATCAGCTTTAGTGTCTTTGCTGGGATAGACATAGCAGTACACCCTAAAACCTTTCACACAGGTCTGTGGCTAAAAAGAGGCATTTAACATGCAGCAGTTGAAATGTGCAGACCTTATAGTGTTTGAAATGTGTTTGTCATAACAAAGAATCAGGGCAGGTTAACTTCAGAACCAGGTTAGTTTTGCAGGGCCGAGGGCAGTATCCTGACAGTGGCACTGGGCACATGGAACACCAGGTGCACTCCCACATGTGACTGCATTCATTGACAGCTGTAGCTATGTGCTCTATTTCACTTTGTGCCCTTGCAGAGGTTCACTTCAGGAATGACATCTCCAAAGTAAACACGATGCCCAGAATACAAGTTTTGGAGGACGAGCAGGCGCAGTGCTGGTGCAGCTGGGGAAGGCAGGCAGATGGCAGCTCAGCAGCCCAGCAGCGCCCACCTTTTGTCCTGCTCTGCGCAGGGTACATCTGTTACACACCCAGTGAACAGCACATCGTGCTTCCAAGCCTGCTTTATGTACATCTGAAGGTCTGAGGTGTCTTCAGTGCACTGTACTGTATTGTGTCACCTACGCTGACGTTTGCCACACAGCTGGTGTGTGTTCATCCACACAGGAGACAGCTGGGGGCTGAATCACAAGTACCCTCCAGCCGTGGATAGCTCGGTGCAGCAATTAAGCCAGGAGTTTATTTATGTGGTTCTGAGATCATCAGCCTTAATCTACCGTACCTGACAGTAATCACAGATCCCATGACAAATGTTGCCCAAGTACAACTCCATAAACAAAGTTACAAATAAAGCTTCAATTCTCATTAACTTGTTTTTCTCAGAAAGAATTTCTTAATTTCTGATTCCCTCAGATAATACATACAAACTCTAACCAGATTTTGTGAATAGATGCATAATTTACAACTAAATTATAATTAAGGGAGTTAAGACTCATCTGACAAGAAGGAATTTACAGAAATGAAAATATAATTTTATCAAGTATATGCAGTTAACAAGCCTCTTCCAGTTACCCATATGAGTCAGATGTTGACACAGATTATATTTTCATTCATTACCATTACACCTTCTTTCTCCCTTGAATCCCTTTGTCTGGTTCCTAAGCAACCACACTGAGGCTCCTCTTCAGAGAGAGCCTATAGTCATGACCCCAGAATGGGATTCCTTTAGGTAGATCGGCGATGGTCCTAGGAATTTCAAATGCCTGCCACAGAATCCCATAAGGAGTACCTTGCATTAAAAGCATATACCAGGGACACCAACACCCAGAAAGGAACTAAATCCAGAGGCCTTTCCTAAATTATGCAGTGGAAATAATTGGATTGGTTGTTAAGTTATCTCATGTCCCTAACTTTGTGATCTTCCAGGCTAAAAATGGCCACTCATTTCTTTGTCATTTACTTACTAAATGTAATCAGCAAGTGACTGTTCAATTGAGGGCTAGCTGTATAGAAAGATAATAATTCCAATGATTGTTGGGAAGGCAGATTATTGAAGATTATTAAAATCTTTACTCCAAAATTGTCAATGGCTTCCAATTAGGATTTGGAATAGTTACTTTCATCTCTCATGCCTCAGTTTGCTATTTAAAGTAAAATACAACATTTTCCTGTCTCATAAGTATTTAATTAATAGCTGTCCTTAAAATTCTTGAAGTTTCCTAGACAAAGAACAAGATGCATATGAAAAACTAAAAATGAGAAATGTTAGCAATATGAAAACACTTGATCTTTTTTGCTTTTTATTTAATGCACAGATTTCATGTTAAGCAAGAACAGGCTAATTTAGTCTTCTTTCTCTAACAATGAACTAAAAATGGAATTAATTTTGCTTTGAAATCTGGTAAATAAAGTACTATTGGCAGTGATGAGAGAAGGCCAAACCCAGCTTTCACAGACTCTTTTTTCCTTCAAAGGTATGCTATACACTAAATGCCAAAATCAGTGTAAGCACCTGTGAAACAAATGATTACTGACTGTAGGTTCTTCCACCCTTCTGGAATCAGAAGAGTTGTCATAATTCCAGTTGAAAAGGGGAAAAATAGCTTCTGTTTCCAAGCGTATTAAGAAAGCCTATGCTTGATGTCTTCATAAGCAGCTCATGCCAGTAAGGTCCTGTACCACGGTTAGTTATGTCACTGTGCATTCCTGAGAAGTTTGCCTGACCGTAGTGAATCCTCTAAGGTTTCAATAGTTTCACTAAGAGAAAAATATTCCTAAGATTTTAACAATCCTCCTGTAGCAGACTCCTAGAATAACATTTGGTCTTAGCAACCAGCACTGTTTGGCAGCATGGTCTCAAACAAACGAGGTACTTCTTGCCATGACAAAGAAAGCATTCCAAATTTTGGACAGAATGAACTTCTTATCAATCTTATCAATGGCATTTCAGAAAAAAAATCCAAACCACACACTGGATTACTCTTTTCCCTTCTTTTCCTGGAAGGAGATACTACATGTGATTTTGGATTGAGCAGTAGTAGTAAATGTAGTTTTATCTAATAATGTGTGTCACTGTAGCCCTTCAGAATAACAAAGTAATAAGGAGAAAGTGTTTGTCATTTTTATATTACAATAAGGTTTCTTGATGCCTTGCTGTCAGTCTGGTTTTCAGATTGGTGGTAGGTGCATAATTGCTGTAATAATGTCCACGGTGCATTACATTGCATTATATTTCTATAATATTAGTTTAAAGAGAGATAGAAAGGCTTTTTAGGCTCTGAAGTTTCAATTTAAGGTAATTTTCCTCCTTTAGTCTTGGTCCTCAGTCTGTGCATTGAATCATCTTTTCTTTCATTTTTTTAATTTCAGAGCCCTGTTTTGTTTTTTTTTAATACTAGCAATCATCATGGATAATATTTCACTTTACTAATGAGGCTTCTGGTTCTTTCTGTTATTCCCTCATCTGATATTTCCTTTATTAGTCAACTGAGGTTGATGTTCCTTTGAATCAAAGTCTATATATTTTTCTGTGGCTAGACAAATCAGCATATTTCCTTTCATAACCAATCTTTTACCACTGCAGCTAGGAGAAGTTTTGTTGCTATTTACATAAGAAACGGCTTTCAGACATTTATTTTTATTTCAGAGTCATCTACGTTCACTTGTCTTTTAATACTATATGTGGGGTAGGAGAACCTTAAATTCAAATGCATCACCTTGTAAGAGGCTTAAAAATCATAATTGTCTTAAACACTCTTAGGACCAAAGGAAGACCAGAAGAAGACCAATGGGATGTCATCAGGATCCACGGAGTGGTGATGTCTTTCTATTTAATCTGTCTCTCTCACTCTCCTTCTCTCCCTTCCCTCTCTTTCCTATTTCTTTCTCTCTCTCTCTCCAGATCATATTTACTGTTAAACAAAATCTATACCATTGACTTCAGCATATCGTTTTGATTGTACCTTAACTCACGTAGAGTCATCTCTCTAATAATGGTAATGACTGGATCTTAGCACACCTCTGATTTTCTATGACACCCATCTTATTGACTTATATTTGTTTTGATAATGGCTTTCTCTATTCCCTTGGTTTTTGCATTTCCTGAAATATCCAAATCTGTTTAGCAGTAGATCATCTGCTTTTGAGGTATTTGGCTACCACATTGGAGGAGTTAAGATTGATCCTATCACTTACGCTTCTTTTGGGTACTTGTTTTCATTATTACTCTTCACATCCCTCACTAAGGAGAAATGTGAATCAATCCATATGCAGTACCAAGCAAAAGCAGCAAGATTGCTTCAGCAAGCCAAGCTATTTATGAAATCCCTACACAACATTATATTATGCCCACACTGACATTTCCCACATATCCAAATGCAACAACACAACCCTTTTTTTGAGACCATGCTTGAATCAAACGCATGCCATGTCCAAAAAAGAAAGTATTACAAGGGATCTAGATCCCATGAGCTAGTAGATTATATAGAACACCTCCCTTTGAACCTCAGGAACTAAAATACATATTCAAACCCCATCATCCTTATATCCATACCCTGGCTTCGGATGGGATAGAGTTAATTTTCTTTCTGGTAGCTGGAACAGTGATGTATTTGAGATTTAGCATGATAGCAAGGTTCATAATGTTTTAGTTGTTGCTGACTAGTTCCTACACTAAGTCAAGGACTTTTCAGCTTCTCATGCTAACCCACCAACAAGGAGTTTGGGGTGCACAAAGAGTTGGGAGGGGACAGAGATGGGACAGCTGACCCGAAGCAGCCAAAGAGATATTCCATACCATGTGGTGATTAGCTGCCTGCCAGGTTAAACCACAGCAGTCAACTGTCAAGTTTCATTATTTCTATCTCAGGCTGCACAATTTTCAAACTCTCCTGAGCCGCTCACCAGCTACCCACAGGACATGCTCCATGGGGAAGCATAAGGATGGAAACCCACGTGATGCTACAATAGGAGTGATCCACAGCACTCCACCTTTCCACCAGAGATTTTTCCTAATCTCCTTGGGCTCTGCCTTAAAAGTCACATACTCCAGGAGGCAGACATTTAGATGATCCTTTTACCAAGTACTTGGATGTTGTTTACTTGCACCACCAGCCCCAAGTGGCCATGCCTGTCATGGGAATCTCAGGAACCTGCCCAAGAACAGTAATATCCTTACACCGATGATTTTGTGCTACCACTGCCAGAAGTATTCAGTCCCCTCCATTTTTTTGGCAGGATCTTGAATGTCCTATGATCTGTCTAAGGAATTCTTACCTCCTGCCATTCCAATTCCCTTTTCTGCCTTTCACATTCACTCAAATCCAGCTTCCTCATATTGCTCAGTTTCAATGCCTTCTGCTGGGACAAGGCTTTGCACCAACCTCCTTTCCCAGGACTTCTGAGTTTGCACAACAAGGAAAGTTCAAAAATACAAAATCGATTACATTTAATTGGAGCTGCCAGGTTTCAAAGCAAAATGCATGCAACACATAGAAGGAAAATGTACATAATACATGGAAAAAAGTGGGAGCTGTGACAAAGAAACAAGGACAGACATTTGAGGCTCCCTAATCTCTTCCTGGTTTTGAGTGAAAGCAGTTCCTTCTCGTGCTTATGCAAGAAATGTGCAGGAAACATCTGAGTATCTTATTTTACTAATTTTTAATGCTGATGAGAAATGGTTTTTCTAGTTATAATAGTCTGCTTTAAGCAGTAGATTAAGGACTGCAGCTGCTACAGCTATTATTAAATAATAGTGTTATTATGAGATATGTTTTGACAATTTGCGCTCTATGTAATGCTTTGTGCTATTTTATCTCTATACTTATGTGTCTCTTCTCTGAATACATAGTTTTATCTATTTATTTGACTAAAAAAGGTTACCTTTTATTACAGTATTCACACCCCAAGAGATTTGACAGCTCTGGTATTATTTGATTTGTTTGTTATACTCCAGAAAATGTCACAATAGACTTCAAAATTACCTGGACTAGGACAGTAACAGAAAGATGGCAAATTTGAAATCCAGGTGCTGGATCATTTTAAATATTCAGCTCTCCTGAATCATGCTGCTTTCTTTAGCTATACTACTATTGTAAGCATAACCATACACTATCAGTATTTGGTTAGTTAGGACACATTCAGCTTTCATCCAGACAGTGAAAAAGAGACAGTCAAGAAAAGATTTTTCTAAGGGCACAATGCTGGGCAGTGATACTAGACTTTATGATGACGAGGCATGTCACCTTGCAACTAAAACAAAATATAAAGATGTAAATGAAACAATGCAATGCATGCTTACTGGAGGAAATCCAGGCACATTCAATTATCATGCAGCCTACTAAATTGGCTAAATGTCATGTAGGAGTTTCCAGGATTTTGCCCACTAAAACAGACATCCAGGGCATGGTTGAACACCATTGCAGCTCCCATTTTCCACTGGTTACAGGAAAATGCATGACACGTGGCAAATTTTAGTGAAATATGAACTGCCTTTCTCTGGTTTTAGCAGGTTGTTATGTCTACACGTAAAGTAGTGATCAAAGCCATATCTTGCTGATAAACATATATCATGATCCTAACCATGATATTCTTTTGAGATACATGCAAGGCCCTCTTAGCTGATGTAAAATGAGTATTCCAAGTGAATTCAATGACAGTTCCCATACTGTTTATACCTCACATAGAGGAGATGCATATATATTTACTTCTAAAAGTGCAACTTCAGAAAAAGTGTTCAAGTTATATAATTTTGCAGACATAACTGCAATTTCATAACCTCTTAGCCCCAGAAAATCAGAAACAAATTTTAAATTAAAACAATGTCTTCTTCTAAATGGCGAAAAAAAGAATATATATGATGTTTGTTATTTATTTACCAAAATTAAAATTTCCATTTTTGGAGGACTAGGGGAGTAAAACCTTTATGAGCATGATCTTCTATGGGGATTATAGCAGTCAATTTAAGATGTGTTCATTTTTACGTAGTTTGAAACTAGAGGAATTTCAGCTTATTATTGTAGAAGTCTAACAGTGCCTACTCCTGAGAAGGAAATTTTAAAAACCTAGTCAGTCTCAGACTGTATTTTTCACTTACTAGTACAAAACCAGTCCTAACTCCTCAGAAGCTCAGAGTTTGTAGTATCAGACATATGATACCTATTCCAACAGTTTGGAGAGGAGAAAGAGTGTGACTTGGCTTGTTTCACTATTTTCCTTTATTAGCAGTTTGTCTGTCTCTTGTCTGCACTTTATCCCTCTTGTTTCATGCTTGAAACAAGTGGAAAATTCACTTTGTCCAAGCACGAACTAACTGGGTGCCATGTTTGGCTTTTATAAAGTACAACTTTTTACAAAATTCCTATAACTATACATGCAGCCCAGAAAAACAATCCTGAAAGTTGTACATTTCTCATTAGCATTATGATCACCCTTAATTGATTCAGCCAGGTTTAGAAAACACAGGCTTGAAGAAATGAACAGATATTTTTCTTTTGATTCTCTTCCCTAATAAATAAAAACTATTAAAATCCATAAAAGTGATTGTTTTAAAGTGTAGAAACACTCATCCCCCAGTGTTCTCAAATTTCCTAGAAATAGCTGGCTTTCTTCTCATTTAACTTCGAATTCCAACTGTGTAGTTTCACTGCATTTAGCAGACTTATGCTACCTGTCAGAGGAAAATTATTCAAGACCTGGTTTTTTTGTGTGATTTATGCAAATAATACTAACAGTGAAGATTTGTAAATATAAATCTCATTCTTTCCAAAATTCTTTAGTAAAAATGAGAATAAAGAAAACATTGTTTCACAGATAGGAAAAAAACATTCAGAAGAGATCACAGAAAATTCTTGGATTTTCACTTTTCAAAGAAAAATCAGGGCAGATGTTTTCACAGAAATATTTTTCCTAGTATTTTCTATGCCAGCAATCTCTCATTTGAAATCTGACCACAATAATTTGCACTGAAGTATTCATTATGCAGGTTTGGCAAACACTGTCGCCAGCTTTCTGACTCAACTAGGAAAGAAAAGGATTATATACTCTTGGAGAAATATATCTTTGTTACCATGATAAATCTTACTAGTTTAAAATTACCAGCATCTCCTTAGTAGTAGTAATTTCTAGATGGCTTGTACAGTCTGCAGAGATTTTGAGAGACATAACTGGGAGCTTAGTGACTGACAGGAAATCAATGAGGGTTAAGAACAAACAGAATTGGGCAAAGAAATTGAGTGTGCACTGGGGGAGGGAGGGGTTGCACTGTTGACAACTCCAGGAACAGGAATGAGACAGTCATAACTTATTGAAAAACAATTCCCTGCTTGACCTTTTATACTATTCAGTACATTTACAAAAGTTGTTAACTTTTGAGTAAAAATCTATTTTTTTGTTGTTGTTCTGGTCGTTGTTGTTGAGGCACTGCCAACCTCTGTCCTCAGGACACGTAGAAGCCAGAAAGTTTACATGCCTTCTGGTTAAGATCTGATTATGTGATCTTAACTGTATTTAAGGCAATTGTGATCTTTAAGTCTCTTACACCTTCAGAAGCCCAAACACACAATGACAACACAGTAAGTTACTTCAAAGGCCGGACCTCAGAAGGTCCAGAACAAGGCAAAGCTTGCAACACATGGGATACAATTTTTGCCTTCACCCTGGGAGCACTAAAAGCTGATCCCAGCCTGGACGTTTGCTGGCATTTGCTGCACAAGTGTGGTTAGTTATCGTATGTTCCTAAAAGTTCAGCAAGATATTTGTGGCTTGCTGAGTGACTGCTGGATGAAATACCTTGATTTGTGCTGTGCAAGACACCAGACTAGATGATCATAATGATTGCTTCTGGTCTTAAAACCTAAAAATTTTTAAACAAAATAATTTAGATAAATGTGAGATGACGATAAACCTTTCTGTCTGACTCAACTTAATGACTTTATTGTCTTAACTACTTGAGGGAAATTAGGTAAGTGGAGTGCCGTGACTAAAACAAATCATGGATGCAACATTTACAATATCTATATAGAAAACAAATTATACTGTCAGTTCTGCTACTGTTTGAAGGCATCAGTAGGAATGGATGCACATCTTGGTGCACTCATTTGTTTTATTCATAAAAGAATTTTAAATGGGGAAAGCAGATAGATAGTTAAAAATATCATTGAAACCTCATTAAAATTTGAAAAAAGTGCTTAACACTGAACATTTTTGCTTGAATGTTCTACAGTGCAAAAGATCAAAATCTATATTGTGTATGTTATTTCAAGGAGGTGATATGGCAGTTGCCATGGCAACAAGACTTTTTAAAAGCTAAAATAAAGGGTGTTGCTGACATGACCCATTGTAACAATAACTCACATGGCCATGAGACTCAGGAAGATAAGATAACTTAGGGGGAAAAAAAAAGCTAAAAGGGAAAAACCCTAGAATTGTATCTAATCTTCTAAAGAGGTTTTTCCTCTCTTTTCCATAAANCTAGAATTGTATCTAATCTTCTAAAGATTTTTTTTCTTCTCTTTTCCATAATTACAAACAAGCACATTTTGCAAATACCAACCAGATTTGAAAGCAAATATATATGTTTGCAACTATTGTTTTAATGATAATAAGTAACCAAATACCATGATGTTTTCATTTAGTTCGAGTAGGGATCCATCCTATATTCACAGCGGAGTGGATTTTTTTTCTTTAGGAGCAAAGTTTAGGAGACGAGCAGGGCACTGTGAGGGAACGTGGGTCTGCAAGGGTGTGTGTCCCCTGATAACACGAGCCTGCCACGTGCTGCAAGACACGAGAGAGCTTTTGGTGCATCAGGCTACAACAACGGCACCAAGCTCTGCAGCTGAGCAGAGAGCACTCACCTTTGAGCGTGAGGCCCTGGTGCAAGGGAGCAGAAACATCCTTCCTCCACGACCAAACCCGAGCTTGAGGGCTGTGTTTGCTACTGGGGAAACAGGGGTGCTGACCTCTGCTGCTGATGGATGATTGATCTTATTTCCTACTCTTTCTTCCGTAGCTGAACTTTTACCTGAAGGCCTGTTCTGCCACTGCTCATGAAGAATTTACAGCCTGTGAGCAAGCAACCTCTATGTGTTGCAAGAAAACTATAGTCCAAAAAGCATATCATGAAATACAGCAAAAGGCACAATCCTGTCATCAATAAAACGTTACGAAGTCCACATGTCTAAAGATCACCTACGACAACCAATAGCAGTTGCACTAAGCATTCATACTGATCCACAGAAGAAATATCTCATCAAAGTTCCATAAGCCTCTTATGGATGCACATTTTGGGTAACAGATTGGGACCGTCTGTATGATCGGACAGCAAACACGCTGACCCTCACTCCTCAGCCTCATCACTCCTTGCTCCTCGCCTGCATCCCTTTGCTCTGACCCAGGCATCTTTTCTTTGCTGCAGGAATCATCAATAAGGCTTGCTAGCAATCCCAAAAATTTTGCTGCCTTGATGGGGAGGGTAAGTAGAGTTCTCTTTCAAGTTTCTTTCACATTGATTCATTTTAATGACGGTAATTTCTTCACAATTATCATTTCAGACCACCTTTGATATACGATGGCAGTGGAGTTCCTAGATATGTGTATATATTTATATGCAGATATGTACACACACACACAAATATTTATATGCAAGAGCCAAATTTTTCATTCATTCATTCATTCATTCATTCATTCATTCATTCATTTTCATCTTATAAGAAAGTGATCTGTGATCTGTCAAATAGAAGTTTCCCAAACACCCTTCCAATTTTTTAGTTTGATACTTATTTTCTCTATCACTGTGACTGCAGGGTCAAAATAAAAATGGATGATCACCTTAATTTTAATGCTTTGTACTTTAATATTGAGGGGTTTTTTTACAAATACCAGACCAAATTAATCACTGTTTATAATTTTTAGAATATCAAGCAATTGAAATCACTAGATAAGCCAGCTGCCCATTACAAAAAGCATGTTTGACATATGTTTGACTGAGTTCATAGAACTATAGAATATCCTGAGTTGGAAGGAATTCATGAGGATCATCAAGTCCAACTCTTTGCCCTGCACAGGCGAGCCCCAAGAATCACACCATGCGCCTGAGAGCATTTTCCGAATGCTTCCTGAACTCTGGCAGGCTGGTGCTGCGACCACTTCCCTGGGGAGCCTGTTCCAGTTATTAAAACTAATGTGATTAAAACAAAAATACAATTAAAGATGCAGTTCATAGTTCGTGTAAAAAGAAGAATTAAAATATTGGATTCCATGAAAAAGGTTATGACATGCTAGGGTTCTCGTTCTATACGTGTTAAGACATCCTGTGGTTTTCATACCAGAAGTACAAAAATATAAAACTGAATCTCATATTCATAAAGAGACTGGGACACTGAGAGATATTTCTCATGAGAGCAAGGTTTTGAAGCAAGGGGCCACAGCCAGGTGCTCAGCCATAGCGCCTTTACAAATGTCTCTCTTCCCCTTCTTCAAGTGGAAGGAGAGCTACAATGGAGCCTGTGTTTCCTTTCCACTGATGAAGATAGTGCAGAAGTTTGCATAAGCACAAAGCTTAAATTTTGTCTAAGCATCCAACTGGCACATTTGTTTTGAGTCTGCCCATCTGGGACTGAAAGCAGAAATTAAGCCAGAAATAACCAGAACTCTCAGTAGAGAATATTCTTAAGTCGTATTCTCTAGAAGCAATTACAGACTATTTCCAGCCTAGACTACACAGATGTTATCCTTTCAATGAAATTTTGCTGTAAATTCTTCTTTCCAGGTACCCACACCGTAAGTTCTTCTTTACACTTGCTTTTATTTTTGCGAGCTTTTTTTTTTTTTTTTTTTTTTTTTTTTTTTTTTTTTTTTTTTTTTTTTTTTTTGTTGGAAAGGATCAAGAGGGTGAAATAATAAAATTTTACTTTACTGCTTTGGAGTCTTCAGAATTAAAAAAAAAAAAAGAGCAAACATAAAAAACCCACACCCCAAAAGCCTTTTGGAAACATCTAAGTTTCTCTAACTCAAATAAAACCCAAAAGTAACAAAACAAGAGCAAAAAAGTCAACAAAACTAATGTTTTCTTGATTTTGAGAAAAAAACTGAGATAAAAAGTTTGCGTGAGGCTTACCTTATGATCTCTGATATTGTTTTGTTCTTAATATCACCTTATTTGTTGGGACTGAGGTCAACTGACTTACTGTATGGCTAACATAATATGATGCCAAATGTAGCTCTCTGATGTGAAATACAGATATAGCTAGTTCCAGCTATCGTCATCTCCTGGCTAACACGTGAAGAAATCCTGTACACTCAGGAGAGCAGGTTAGTTATTGCTTTAACTAAATACTTTAAATACTTTGCTGAAAATAAAAAGAAATGTTGATATTCATTGAATTATCAAATCACTCTGAATTAATAAGCACTGCTAAAGGAATGACACAGTGTGAAAACACAATGGAGCTTGTTGACAGTCATCTATGGTAAAAGGTAATGCCAGTTAGGGAATAAAAATCTTTTTTCTATATTAATTGTTTCAGTTAGTACGATAAAAAATGGAAAATTAATACTTAAATTGTCTGTTCTGATTAAGATCTTGCAGAGAACTGTGGCAAAAACTGATCATGCGGTTCTATAGCTGAAAAAAAATAAAATACTGGTTTTCTTATTTAAATTTACCCCAAATATAATTTTCATATTTGTTTTAAATTTTATTTATAAATGTTTCTGAATTTAAAAAATCTCCATAATTATTCTCTCTAAATACTTTTCAGAAAAAAACCCAAAACAATGAAAAACACTTTTTGTTATAACATTATTTTGATAAATACTTTCATAGAATTTTAATCATTTCACATTCTACATCTCTCACTCATAATGCAAGTTTGGTGCACACTGGCACGTTGGCTTAGTGTCCTCAGTGTGCTTTCATGGAAACAAATTATTAACTCAAACAACTTCATCTGACTGAACATCAAACACTGCCAGAAAGTTAGTTAATTCCAGTCAGAATAAGGAACTAACTGAAAACTGTGGGTTTAATTATCAGCAAGAAGACTGATCACCGAGGAAATAACAACCTACAAAAACCAGAGCCGGGAAAATCTGTGAAATTCTGAAAATGTAAAAAGCCATGGAAGCTTATCAGGACTGTCTCCTGATACTGAGGTAAGTATAAAGAAGGGATGAAAATGTGGAATAAAATTTCCCCAGAAGTGTCTCCAGGTCTTCAGCGGTTCTTGGTTGAGCCATAGGGGGTTATTTATGTAGGAGAGGCTCAAAGAGCTTTTTTCCCCCACTAATTTCTCTGCTTCCTTTTTGAAGCTGCACATATTTTATGTCAACCATATCATGCAGCAGAGAGTCCCAAGCTTACCTATGAGCTGTGCCATAGGCCACGTCCATCTGTTGGTTTTGAATGCATCACCTGCTAATTACATGTGATTCCCTCTCATTTTCTTATAGAGAGAGGCAGTAAGCTGTTTTGCTCCTCATCTCACCCTCTGTGATGCAGGTCTCATAAATGTGCATAACATTTCTTTCCATATCTTTTTCTGACCGGCAAAGTCCTTTTTGATTAACTCTTCATGAGTGCCATCCCATACCTCTTACCACCCTTCCCCCTCTTCTACACACATCTCCCAGGCCTACCATACATTTATTGAGGTGGGGGTGTAGGACTGTGTGCATCATTTCAGATGCTGATGTGCCGTGGATTTACGTGATGGATTAACAATGCTACCGTGTTTCTCACTGCTCCTTTCTAGGCTCTTATGTTGGATTAATATGATGAAAGGATGGCATTACAAGATAAGTGTCTGTTCCAGTTTAAATTCAGTGAAAGGAGAGCATCTTAGATGTAAACCCTACCCATTGCATTTCCAAAAAAAACATGGTGGCAAACACATTGCTATATTTCCTTCTGATTTACAAACACTGGCTTCACTTCATCATTTTGGGCATGGCTCCTGGTTAGCTTAATTAATACTTCCCATAAAGCAAGTCAGCAGAAAGGCTGGAGTTCAGGATGGCCGATAGAGTCAGCATTGCTATGACATAGTGCATTTTACCAGAAAATACATTTGATTATATCTGTTAACAACTCTGAGGCAAACTTCTTAATTCTGAGTTTTATTCTCTGTGTGCACAGGAAACCATATAGAAGGAGAAACACTGCAGTCACTCAAAGTTTGCTTATGGTATTTGTCTTCACAGGACTACTCAAAGGAAAGAAAAAGGCTCATTTCCTACAGGCTTTACTTGTCCCTTTGACAGAATAAGAACCAAATCAATGCACTCCATTATACGTCCAGTAATTTTAGACTTTCTTTTTCTTCTTTCTCCCCTGCATGTGCTGCAATCTGTCTTTGTAGCTCTGGAAATCACTGCTACTGCAGCTCTCCTCAAACTTCTTGAAGTTCTGGACCTTTCTGAGTTCAGAGAATTTAAACCTATGGACAATTAGAAGAAAAACAGAGTCACAAGAAGATGAAAAGGAAAAAGAAATTCTTGGAAATAAATAATTGCTGCTTTCTGATTTTTGGAGAAATTCTGTTTCTCACATACAAAACCCATCAAATCTGTAGAGTACAAAATAAGTACTTTTAAAATTATGCATTTTTAGAAATTAAAGTAAATGTGGACTTAATGTTCCCTATTTAGAGAAAGTCCTATCACTCTGTTCAGACTCTAACAAACTGAAGAAGTTGCATGAATATTAAACTCTTGAACAATTGCCCACAGGAAATATTTGCTGATGGTGAAATTGAGACATGAGGAGGTGGAAAAGGAGTAGGTGTAAAAGATATAAGAGGAATAGAAAGAAGACAGAACAGCGGACACAGTGGAGGATGGAGAATTGACAGCAATATTCAGGGTCTAAATTCGCTATTAGCTTGCAAGGAAATGAAGTAATACCATTTAAAATTAGCAAGGTGGGTTGCTGAGATACATGCAGAAAATAGAGACTTCAGGAATTTTCAAAGAAAACGCAAATTATATTTTGATGATCTGTCTGTCCCACAGTCTTCCCATTCTCTTAGTGAGCAGAGCTGGCTGCATGAATAAAGAGCCACAGATAAATACACAGCTTTAAATTCAACTGTGTTTTCTTCTCTGTTGAGTATAGAATGATAATTTTACGAAAAGCACAAGCTCTTATGACCTTGTTCAACTATTTTTGTATTCAAATCCCAGCTGAGATCTGGAAGCTGGTATTTTTCTGAGTATTTTACAAATCTTTAAAAATGTTAGCCCACCCATTCATGTGCTATCTGAGCCTCAGGGAGACGAAAAGAAAACTCCAGTAGTGGACGGTTCTGAATTTGAATTATCATCCATTGGTGCTTTGGTGTGATAACTTTCCATAGACACAGTGGTTCTGAAAGCAACTACAAGTGCTTACAGTACCTCATGGAACAGACTTGATTTATATGCATTCAATTATCCCTTTTTGTGAGCCTTTCAGTTCTGTTTGTCAGTACTTTCTGAATCAGACTAAAAATATAAGGATATTTTCATAGACAATGAAAATGTGACATGGCAGAATGCAACAACCTGTCAAAAATTATGCAAAAATTACAGTAAACCACAAAGATGATGTATATAGCTTTTGACCTTTCTAAATTGTTTTATATTCAAAGAATAAAATCACAACAAAGGGCTCATTTTCTTTTAAAAAGAGAGGAAAATGTCAGTATTTTAAAATGAATATTGTGACTTCCAAAAAAGTGTCATTCTCAGTAAATATGATGTAATCAACATGTGCATTTTCAGATAGGTACTGACATCGTGGGTTGAGACTGTGCGACCCAGGAATCAGTTGCTCCATGCACAAAGTCTCTTCCCTCTCCTGAGTGACCTTCAGGGCTAGAGAGCACAGACAGACTGGGAATACAGATTTCTTTAAATTCATTTACCCAGTGCCCAAAATGTTGGTGATGATTCCTTGTGAATCTTTGCTGATGCTTTGACAGATACATAGATAGATAAATTGGGCCATTTATGATAATGTTTTGCTTTCCTGGGTTTTTTTCCCCAAGATGAAATGGCAGGTGGAACCATATCCCCTAGAATAATAGCAGGGTTTATTTTCTTCAAGGGAATGTATCAGCTTTCGTCTTCCAAGGGACATGGTTATGTGAAAAAGGCAGGAGCCCCCACCATTAGAGCAAACCTGAAGCTGCAACATTTAGGCATCAAGGAAATCTGAAAATGTAGCATAGTAGTAATTTTGTCCAATTGCTTCTGAAAAATGAAAAGCTATCAAAATACAGACAGGCATAAGCTGCCCAATATAAACTTGAGCAGCAAGGTTCTTTCAATCATTTGGAAGGAAGTCTGACATTCTTAAAATATATCTTTCCTTCTGCACATGCTTTGAAGAGAGCAGGCTAGAATTATTCCTCCACTAAAAAAAATTGCATGAGAGAATTTTTTTCAGGGTTTCAGAGTTTTCTGATTTTTATAAAAAAATGAAATAAAATGCTCACTTCACTCCCAGACACTAAAAGAAATGTGATTTAAAATGACATGGGAAGTTTTACTAGAATTTCGTATTTCATCAGCAGACATTTTATTTCAGAAGTGGTGAAAAAGTCTATTTCTGATGTTTAGCTATCCTGTTGAATGGAGCTAAGCTCTTATGTAAAGTTTCAGAACACTATGGTCTACTCTTTAACTGCTGGGCTCAAAAAAGTGCAGAACCTGTCTAGCTGAAATACCTTCAAATCAATCAGCAGGCATTTCTCAAGTCCCACTGATAGAAATCATATGTGTACAGGATCAGACAGTTATCTGCAGGAATTATTTATTGTTTGTCTAAAATCTCTTCTGACAAAATTTTAGACCGTAAAGAGACAGGAACTGATTAAAACTGTATGTACAAACATATATGCAAAATATACTTAAAAGCAAGCAAGTATTGAGGATATAAAATCTGACACCTAGAAAAAACACTGTGCCTAAAGAACATTTCTAGTGGATCTGCAGAGAGGGTTCTAGCGTACTTTTGACTGCAGGAAATTTTACAGTGACAAATTTGCTTTAACTCCAAAGGGGAATTAAAATAAAAATTAAGATGGAAAACCTGGTATGCTTAAAATCACACCAGTTATCAGGGCAGAGAGGCACTTTGAGTGGAAGGTTTCCATCTCCCTCTTACTCCAGTAGTCTGTGGAGGTGGTCAGCACCTCCACTTCACCCATCTGAGGTATCCAGAAAGGAGGGTAAAAGTCCTGTGAAAAATGTGACTTTATGGAAGAGGTCAGGAAAAAATTCAGTTGTCACTGCAGGGATGTGTTTCTCTTCCCAGCAGCGATTCACTAAACTCTCTAGCTCCTCAGATGAATGGAGTAGGTGCGTTACCAGCGAGTCTCATTCATTGCACCAGTCTGACTCACTCTAGGGGAAAAAAAAAAAACCAGATCACTGAACATGACAGATTTCCATGGGAAAAACTGTGAGGTTGTACATTACAGTAAAACCTTCACTGGATCCATTTTCCTTTCCTATATGTAAGCTAAAGAGGGGAAGCACTCAAATAAGGATCACTAGCCACATTTAAATGGAGTACTAACATCAGTGAAAGAGCTGGGCTGTACAAACCAGAATATTTAAACATCTCAAATTTTTGCCAGTAAATAAAAAAAAAGTCTTAACTAGAAGAGTGCTTAATCATTTTCTGTGCTTTGAGCACTCTGGAGAATAGAGAAAACAACTTAAGAAGAGGCAAAGAAGAAGCAGAAAACTTTCCAGTCATCAAGGAACATCCTGTGAGCCATGGGACACGAAATCTACACAGATTGTAAATTCTCCTTATCCAAAAGATTTTTAGGAAGAGCTTTTGCATGCATAGGTCAGAAAAACTAGAGAGATACTTGGTCAACCCAAAGTACAGACTAAAGAATCATTTCCTATCTCTTCCAGGACCATGTTTCCATCTTCAATTTATTAGTGAAAACATCTATGATATATTATAAAGCATTATATCATCTGGTTTTGTAAGACGAAGGGGCTCCCCTAAAGTCAGTAGTGATCATTAGATTTCTGACATGACTTGATCGTAAGAATCTCTTTACCTAGTACAAAAATGCCAAACAAACAAAAAAAACCAAACCCCACAATTATGTTAAAAACCCAAAACCAAACAAAGAAATATTTCTGACTAACTATCAAAGAACACAAAACGAGTTTTCAACTAAGGCAAAATAAGAGATACAACAAAAGACCTCTGTTTCAAAGGCTGTCTGTGGGATTCCTGGCAGCACAGAGGAAATAGTCGAAGAAGGAGCTCAAATTGCACCACAGCTGGCAAGGGCAACTATCCATAAGCATTTTTTTTTTACATAATTTATACTTGCAGTAGTAGCTTCCTAGAAAGACGCATTATCTAAGTCCAAATTCACCTAAAGACATGGAGGTCTGAAACATCTTGAATGTATGCAATATTTTTGGACCTCAGCAAAGCTTTCCATACTGTCTCACACAGTGTCCTTCTGGACAAATTGTCCAGCATTCAGCTGGATAAACACGTTGTGCAACTGGCTCAGGGGTTGAGCACAAAGAGTTACAGTGACTGGGGTGACATCAGGCTGGCAACCTGTCCCTAGTGGGATTCTGCAGAGCCCCATCCTCAGGCCTGCACTCTTCAACATCTTTCTTAACGAGCTTTGTTAACTACACAGGACTCAAAGCAATACTAAGTTTGCCAATGATACTAGATGGGGAGGAGCTGTTGACTCCCTGGAAGACAAGGAGGCCCTGCGCAGAGACACCAACAAATTAGAGACATGGGGAATCACCAACTGTGTGAAGCTGCACAGGGGCAAGTGCCAAACTCTTCACCTGAGACAAGCAGGGCAACCCTGGCTGTGTGTATAGACTGGGGAATGAGAGGCTGGAGGGCAGAGCTGTGGGAAGGGACCTGGGGGTCCTGGTCCATGGCAAGTTAAATCCGAGTCAGCAGTGCCCTGGCAGCCAGGAGGGCCAAGCACGTTCTGGGAGCATCAGGAACAGCATCACCAGGTGGGGAGTCCTGCACAGGGCCAGGAGTTGGACTCCATGATCCTGGTGGGTCCCCTCCAACTCAGGATATTCTATGATTCTATGATCTTCCATTCTAGGGGAACGTTCAAACATGTAATGCTTGCAAGCAATTATTTTATAGCCCAACTCCCGAGCACAGCGACATCTTATTTGTCTCTTACACAATTGAAAATCTTTACCGTAAAAATAATTTAAAAAATTCTCTCATCTACCCTTTTCAGAATGAAAAATGAAAATGTGAGGTGCTAGATCAAGTGAATACACTCCAGGATTTGTTTATTCTAATGGTTTTCTATGGATTGGATGCTTTTTACCTTCTCATTTTCTTCTGGAATCTAAATGTGAAGTTCTTTCGAAAGTGATGTCAAGCTGCTCATGTAATACAGTTATTTTCCTACCACAATTGCACTTCTCAATAGGTTTTTTTCTTTCAGTCTGACAATGCCCAAGAGGCTATAACAACTTAAATAAGCTGCAGGTTGTTAATCAAAGTTAAGACTTTTATAGAAATCAACACAAATTGAAAGCTATAGCTGTTTTTAAGAACAGCAGTAATTAATGAGGGAAATAATGCAGGTCAATATAACAAGATAACTATTGGAAATTAAGCATTGGAAAACATTATGGTATTAGAGGAAATCTGGGTCTGACAAGATTTTTAATAAACAACAGCTGAAAAATGCAGATTATCTATTTTAAAAAAGACAAAAGAGTACCACTAACATTTTTAGAACAGGGATAATTTTAACACCGAGCTTGTAACCAGAAGATGGAAAGCTGTGAAAAGATTTTCAGGCAGCTTCTGAATTTGCTGGGCTGAGCCCAGCTTTGCTTTTATAGATGGTAATGCATGGCAGAAGATGTCTGGGATATAAAACAGAATAAAGAAAGGAAGAAGGCCAGACTTGGAGCCTGAGATCGTTTGCATGTGGAGCTCACTCTTTTTCATTAGTGGGTTACTCAAACACACAGATGTTGTTCACACCCCAAAGTATCTGCTTTAGTGATAAGCGGCCTACAAATTCAGCACTGTATTTAGCTGGTATGCTCTTTAGGAGCTTTAGCCCAAGAAATTCAGAAACAAAAAAAAACGGGGGAAAGGGTGTTCAAGTTAACTGAAAGTGTATTCTAGGCACATAACTTGTTAATAAATGGCACAAATAGGGAGCTCTTTCACGTAAATTTTTGGGGGAAAACTGTAAGTTAAAACAATGTGAATCAGGAAATCAGAGTGAGTCACCACTTAAAAGGACATAAGAAAGGCAAGACTTGCTCTAAAAATATATATATATAAAAGAAACAAATGCAAGTATTGAAAGTTTTATTTACAGGATAAATTGTTACTTAAAAATGGCAAGAATGAGATGAATACTTATGGCTTTTCTTGCTTCACTTCTTAAAGGCACAAATATATTCCTGCCTTGTGGTAATAATGTACTTACAATAATAGCCAAGGAAGGTGGTGAGGCAGAGACCAGAATAGAAACCTAAATGGAGTATGGAAAATTGGGTCTAAAATTTGCTTCTCAGCTCAATTATTAACAATTTGTGTTGAATGTACTACCTGCAAAAAGGTCATGTTTAAAGATGAAGGCAGCCGGGGAAGCACTGCTCAGTACAGTTTATTACAGCTAAGCAGGAAGCTCCTGGCAGAACACAACAGAGGCTGACTGAGCTGCTGCACACCCTGGCCAGCCAGGGGGGAGGCTGAAATGAACGCCAGCAGGAGATAATCAAACGTAACATGGACAGCGGCACCAGGAAAAAGGAGTGGTGGACTCCGACCAACTCCTCCTCTTCTGTTCTGCCCCTCCTACAGCACACAGGCCATGGTTCTTGCAAAGCAAGGACAACTTCTTACCTGCTTTGCCAGAACATCCCTGGCAGAAAGGATACAGAGCACGTGATGCATTGGGCTTGGGGCTGGTATCTTTTTTCTCTCATGAACGTCATGAGAGAGCAGAATCCTCTCAGCTAACCACCCTGCCACCTCTAGAGACTGGCTGTGCATGCGGTGCCCCTCACTACCTGCAAGCTTTTGGATCGTGGTATATCCGTCCCAGAATGAACAGGGATTGATCTCTTGCCTTCTACCCTTCTGTGTCTAGAAATCTGGGAGAAGCTTGCTAACAGAAGCTGATGAGGAAATTCGGTTAAAAGGTGATTCAGCCCTGGTTGGAAGAAAAATGGAAAGCAGGAAGAATGGAGCCACTTAGAAGAAGAAAAGAAGCATAAATGTCAGAAATGCAGCAGGACACAGGTGGTGAGAGCAAAGCTGGGGAACTCTGACAGAAACAACTGTACGGTACTTTAGCATCATGCTGTTAATGAGTAGTGTCCAGAGTGAACACAGAGAGAAAGGAATTTTTCCTTCTTACAGCAAATAACTGCTTCTGTTATGTCTTTCTCTAAGCGTAACACTTACTGTGTCCCCTGTCTGGAGAGGGCAACATGGCCTACCCAGGCTGTATGACCTGAGTGTAGTGAAACAGTGAGGGCAATTTTTGATAACAGCAAAAAATCCTCACCTTGTCTAAGCGGACTCTTTTCACAAACCATGCCTTATAGAGTAATTCATCTTCTATGATGAACTCAGATTTTAGGTGGTTGTTTAACCTTCCTTGTGGTCATTGCACGGATTTCTCTGAGCTGGTAGTGACCATTTGGGGACCTTGTCCATCCAAGGGGAGTGAACATTAGTTGCAATTCAAACCCAGCTGAACAATGTTTTGAGAGAGAGAGAAGGAAAATACAAAGATACAGACAGAACAAGTTCAGATGAAGGTAAGACCCAGGTATTCCTGGCTTTTGAACACTGATGGATTTTGTTCCCTAAATAGGCATTGAAACAATAGGAAGGGATATTGCTGTGCAACCAGAGAATAACAAATTTAGTAGCTATATTTAAGAATAGGCAGTGTTTCAGAAAACCATGAGCCCATTAGTCTGGCCCCTGTGTTACACAGGGGTCTAGATCAAACTGTGAAGGAAAGAATAATGGAAAGGAAAGGTGAAAAAGAGTAAACAGTGGCAGACTAAATGAGGTCAATTTCATATCTGTGTAAAACAGGTAATTAAGGAGTAAGATCCAGGGTAAGCAGGCAGAACTACCTAATCTATGTGAACTTCAGCGAGACATTTAAAGCAGAACACACTGGAGAAGACAGGAGCTATTTAAATCACGGAGAAAGTAAAGAACTGGCTAATGCAAAGGAGTGTCAGGTGACATGGATTTTGAGGCATTGCCAATACCTGAGGAAGATCAGAATATTTTATGGGGGTAACTGAATGATCACGAGGCTTGGAAAAATAGAAATAGTTTAAATTTAAGAGTGCAATGTGCAAAAGTGCAAATCATGCCTTAGTAAAAAGATAGCAAAAATGACTGCTCCAAGCTGACTCATCATCAGCTGAGAGCTAAAAATGATAAAAATGTCTGGGCAAAGCAAAGCATTGTTAGGAGAGCTACAGTCTACCAATGTGTTGCAACAGAAAAATTAAATTAAATTTAAAAAAACTCCAAGAATTTATCAGTTGTACCATTTCCAGAGGAGATAAAGGTGTGTAGATGCACTTCACAAAGCATTGTGGAAATTCTAGCCGTAGGGGAATGCATAATTCCAATCATTCACACACAAAAAAGACAAAGTCAGATTGGAATGGAGGAAAGGAATAATGAGACTGAAACAGCCTGCTCTGTTTAGCTTAGTAAAGTGAAGCTTGAAATCAAAAATGGTTTTTTAAAAAAGGGGTAAACACCATGAGAAAAAGCTGCTACAATAGTAGCAGAGTCAGGGGTATGAAAAGAAAACAAACGTACAAATGACAAATACTTTTAAACCGCAGACAGGGACTAGTTATGTCATAAAATGAACAAAGAAGTGGCTAATGGGAAGTAGAAGAATGAGATAATGAAATTTCCTGAAGACACAAATTTTGAGGAAAGTCAATAAAATGAGTGTTGGAATAGCCTTCTAAAATTAGGTTACAGCAATAAAAAGGACCAAAATTAAAAACCCTAATATATTTAAAATAGAATTGCATGGGTTCATGGAAGAAATATTGACACATTTCACTGGGCTAGCAGGAGACTGGTCTGGCTGACCCTTATAGTCGAACATTCTCACATTGCTCCTTTAGAAATACGTAGCCTTATGTTAGAGCCTTCAAAAAGCCATGAGCTACATCGAATTTTTAGAAACACCTGACCACCCCAGATGTTTCTTTTCTAAAGAAAGCAACTAAGCCCTCAAAGCTCACAGACAAATTTAGAAACCACTCCATTGTGAGCAAATATATCCATCTTTATTTCATCTTTTTAACAGTTACGAAACAGAGCTAAGGAGGAAAACCAACCTCTTAGCCGCTCTCCATTCTCATCATGTGGGCCACAAGGAATTAGATAATCTCCCTTCTCGTTGTTAAGTGTGCAACACATCCCAGTGATTTATACCCTCTAAAGGGGTCCTACAATGAAAAATCCAGGGTCCTCAATGAAGGCCATTATGTGCACTTAACATGCGATTAATGCACGTTTCAAATTAGTGGGTTTTATTATTAATGCTCTGCTGTTATGCTTATCTGTAGTTTCCTCATATGAAACAATGAAACAAAATAAATGAACCTTAGTTCAGCAGGAGCTGTCAAATTAGAAACGGTTACAAAGTAATAATTAGGGAAAATGGATCACAGTGTTCAGGCTTCAGCAATGATTGTCCCTCTGTGGGCCATTAACAAAACCTAGTCGTTGGATCCGCATGAAATTTTAATGAAGACACAAGTAAACAAACTGCAAAACGTTGTGGGCAGCAGTTCGCTCGCTTTGTGAGGAAGATTTTCATATGATACTGGGCTCCTTCTCCCTCTTTTCCAACCTTTTCCTCCTCATGCCAGTGATTTTGGTTAGGGAGGATTAACTTAACATCCTCTCACACCGTCGTATTTGAAAAATGGTGGTGTCATCCGACCCCTACAGTATAGGTCAGCCGCAATCTTATCAGTGGGACTGTCTGCATTTTGTTTATTTATTTACTTACTCGTGGAAATGCAGGAATCGTAGGCACGACCTCGAGACCCTGCCACAAACCCACGACCCCCCGGCCGAGGTGCGCGGCTCCGGGGCGGCGCAGCTCGGTACCGAGCACCCAGCGGGGACGCGGCCCCGCCGAGCCGCCCTCCCGGAGAGGTTTGCGCCGATTCCTGCCCTCCCGACCGCCGCACGGGAAGAAACGGCGGCTGTTTCTCCCTCCCGAGCGGGCGGGGGGGTGGAAGCAGCGCTCCTGCCCCGTCCCTGCGGAGCGCTCCCGGCGGCCGCGGGCAGGCTCGGGGGCCGGCGGGCGGACCCGGAGCGCTCCGGGCCCGGCGGGACGCGGAGCTTCGCTGCCCCATCTGGCGGCCACGGGGGGAGCAGAGAGGCGCAGGGAAGGAGCGGCAGACCGCGGGGAGAGTGGAGGGGGACGCTCTCCCGGGGCCGCTCGGTGTTTCAACACTTCTGCCCCGGGTTGGTTTATACGAGGTCGAAGGGGCTTCGGTGCTTTGGCTTGCCTTCGGCTGGTCTTGGTAGTGCTTGAGAGGGCTGATGGAACTAGTGATGATATTTATTAGGTTCATTTATTTTCTTGAAAGCATCTGAAAAGAGAGATGAAGGCACTGGCTTCTTAAACAGCAATACCATTGCTTTCAATATCCCCGACACTCCTTCATTTTAAGATTCATAAACTGTTTCTGTCTTTTCCCGAAAGTTCCCTTTGGGGAATCTGCTGACAGATGTGAACTAGCCTCTCCATTCAGTCTGGAAAGTCCCACCACTTCGGATTTGTTCATGAAATGTCTGAGATTGAAAAGTGTGCTCTGGAAAATATTTTTATAGGTTACAAGGAAAGGAATTTGAGTCCTAAAAATATTTAACCCACAGAGAACTTTGAGGAAGATGTTCCAGTTACCAGGTCTCCCGTCCATCAGTCATCTTTGGCAATGAGTGACCTGGATAGGCCACTCAGCAGCTTCAGCGTTTCCTCCCTGGGGCATCCTCGAGCCACTACAGAATTTGCAAAGCTATCACAGGCAGAGCTGCGGGTTCGTTCTGTCCCCTCTGGGCAAAGGCTGGACACGTGGAGAGCTCACTTCCCCCTGGATGCATTCAACAACCTCTGCGAGAATGCAAGTGGCTGAAATTAAGTAACCCAGGGGCCACAAGAGGAGAAACCTATTCATTATCACTAAGAGAAGTCATTGCTCTGATCGGCCTACAAAAACCTGCAAAGGCAATGAGCCAGGCAGAGGGGCCGTTGCAATGAGAGGGACGCTGCTGTGGAGCGGCAGGGATGTGGGGACTTTTTTCCAGTTGTAGTGATCTATGTCCCTGGGACACTGCAATGTGTGTTGCACTAGCACATGGCAAGTCACAGCTGCTCCAGCAAAGCAGCGAGTTGCAAAGCTCTGGGGTTATTGTCGTAGGAAATAACTGGGGATGGGTTGGCTTTGCGTCACCACAGCAGGTATTATTGCAGGGCATATAGCAAATACTGAAGTTTGAAGGGTATAGTCACTGACACTTGCCCTAAGCCAGCCAGTTTGTGAAGTTTGTGAAGTTATTAGATGTCCTCTTTATGTTTTATGTTTTCTTCAGATGTTTTTGAAAAGTTTTAGTCTGCGGCACAGTTACCTGTAGGTATGCTGGATGAAAAGTATATTCTCTTGTGATAGGAGTCCAAATCTTGGGAGGCAAATGCCTGACAAGAAAAGAAAATGCTTCGCCTCTGCTTGATTGGATTTCCACAATATTTACCTAGGAAAATGGCATACAGAGCTCAAGCTCACATTGCTCTGACTACTCTATGTACACTATTCACCTGTACAGCCCAGCTGCAGTTCAGCCCACATCCCCAATGCCTCCAAATCCAGTAACACATTATATCTTTCCCTGGATCCCTGAGAACGTTCTGTTATGCCATATGACATGGCCAGTGCTGGTGGGCTGCAAAGACCATCACTATTTGGATGAGGTGTCTCAAAATCAGATTTGAAAAACTATCGCAAGAAAAAGCATGACTGGACAAAAATAGGTTCAGTCTAAAAATCCATAATTGAATTCAAACTATAAAACTGACAGAAAGTTGAAAGCTAGGTCTGTGAATCCTTCACACATAGCACAAAATTACTTTTATTGATTTATTTCCTCCAACCTCAGATTAAGCTATTTCTCCTTATTTTGAAAGTCTGGAGTTATTTTCCCGTCCTTTCATGCTGACTGGTTATTCTGTTTTCGTTTTGTTTTTTTAAAAATAATTCTACTCTGAGGTGAACCTGAAGATCTCAATGCCATGCTGACCCTAGAGCAATGAAGTAGTTTCGCAGAAACTTCCTTGATCCAATCCACCTGAAAGTTTCTTGTACAAAAAAAAAGCATTGAGAAAGACATAGGCTTTGCCAACAAGATGTAGATGTCAAAAAATCTAAGAGGGAAATTAAAATGACATTCTTCTTCTCTTACTTTTCTCTTTACTACCTGTCGAGAGCTTAGGTTAATGGGAAACATAATCTCAGAGTTTTTTTAAAGGCTTTTTCCTGCATTTCAACATTTACAAACCCCTCAAAATTAAAAGATAGAATTAGGTAGATTCATTAAAATATATTCTATACCCAAATAATCATAAAAATGTACAGTCGTCTCATATCGCTGCATGTCAAATCTGGAAGATTCCAAGCTTTGGGACAAGCCCTCTCCTCATCCTAACCTTGCACTGAGACCTGGATCTGCACCAGGACACTCAGCACCTCTTTCCTCCTTTTTCACACTTAGTCAGAAGGAGTTTGGCCAGGGGAGAGAAGAGCTGTAACCAGCTCCAATTTCAGACCACCGGAGGACTGTGGGCTTGTAGCGAGCTGCAGTGCCCACCCAGAACTTCATGCTTGTACAGCCACCAGGTTCTGCTTCAGGATCAAAAGCACGGCCTGGAGATATGATGTGCCTTGGGTGAATTCTCTGTCAGACCAGTTGCTTCATGGGAAGAAATATAAAAGCACGTCTTACTTTATTTCAGTATCACTGGGTGATTTAATTTTCACCATAAGGTAAGCAATCCTCTTTTGTTGATGAAGATAATTGCTATCAGTACTGTATTTTCTAGAATAAATTGATTTTAAAAAGTCAAGTAAGTGTGTCAGCACCTGGCATCACATGCAGAAATTCAACCACAGGAAACTTGTCATATTCTTATGAAATTCCCTTTAACCATCGGGGATCTCTACATATACAGAGAAGGACTCTCTGCTGAAAGAAAATGGAAAAGCCTTATCACCTTTCACCTTCCACTTCTGGTACACTACATGACCAATTATAAAGACAGAGAGTGAAAAGATTCAACAACTGTCCCTATGTCAGCTCTGTGAGCAACTTCTCTCTTTTGCCATAACTTTGTTATTTTCTCACTGACCATTTCTGGTAGATAAAAAGATGTTGCTTCTAAACACATTTTCCTTTACTTTAGTGTTAAAGGAAATCAAGCTGGAAAGATTCCTGTGTCATGGGCCTGTACTGATTCATTCACTGTATCATTAAAGGTTTGTTTTATATTGTTGGACTGCTGTGAGAAAACAAACATAAGGAAAGGCAGCATGGCACAGATTCTGGTTCCTTTTTCGAATCTGCTTTGCCTTTGTCTATGATCCACAGTCTCTGGTGGCAACACAAGCCACTGCTCCCTGCTGGAAATGTAGAACAAAAGCAAGGGTCTTGAATAAAATATTCCATGGGATTTTTTCCTGTTGCTTCCTAGTGGAGATAACTCTGTGCTTTCCAAGTAATATGAAAGCAGACTTCTCTTAAATATGTCACTGTAGGCTGCCTGTTTGTTTCCACTAAGAATTCTGTCCTTATAACTGACTACTAGATAAACCATTTGTTATCAGTGTTACCCTAAAGCCTGCTGCTGATCACCTAGTAGGAAAAAAGTCAAATTCTACTTTCTTGGGTTTTTTTAAGTGAGAATTTCCAGCTACAGTCCTCTGTACAACACTCTTTTAGCAACATATACCCACAGACCACCAGCTTAGATACCACTTTTTCTGCTATTAGTTAACTCTTTCTTGGGCTACTTTTATTTGTAGAATATTGTGTTTAAATGGACTTCATTTGTGACTGAATTCCCACTAAAATGGAAGAATACAGGATATGAAAAATGAGATTAATATATGACACACAGACAATTTGCTGACAACCTGATGGATGACTTGATTGCTGCTTTGGAGGAAATAATGTTATAGAACTAAATTCAGAATGTAAGTAAGCCCGGAGGCTGTCTAATTTACTGTGGCTTGCATCAATTCTAAGTAAAGACTGGAGGTACTGTGCATCTAGATACACATCTAGATCTTCCAAAAACTGACTGTTCTTATTTTTCTTTAATTCTACCTGAAATTTCCATAGAGGCAAGGGCTATGTGGACTTATCTTTTTCTACGTTTAATGAATTACCTAATTTCTTGCCCCAATGGGGAGGCAAATTTATGAAAGGCTTATAAACCAAACCCAGAGGGAAGAATTACACAGGGAATTATAAGATTTATAAAATTGTAATTGTTAATAAATGTATTTTAATGAAATTTCTAATTATAATTACAAAGAACTATAGAAGAAGGAACAGTCAGATCAGAAACTCTTGATCTGAAAATGGGAGCTGTACCAGAAGAGGCGCTCAACAAGAAGAAGCACAGAGATTTGGCTACCTTAGTGATGAAGCTGTTGGTATTTTGCAAGCTTTGGCAAGCCTAAAACCTCGGTAAATGGCAGGTCATCATGGTATTATATGGCTTAAAACTTTCCAGGGCCCAGGTACCATGTTTGCAAGGATTTGTGAAATGCAGGGCATGGAGATGGTGGGTTGGTCTTCCCCAGAGCAGACAGACAAGCTCTGCCCTTGCACAGAAGACAGTACCCTCCCTTTCTCTCCCTTTGCAAAAGCTTGGAATTGTGCACTCTGCCTTCATAAAGAACTTAAAACAGGAATTAAGAGGAAGAGTCTTTTTGTGTGAGGCAAAATCCCAAATCTTAAATATTTGGACATCTAAACATAATTACCCTATCCCCAGGGTTAATGAAAGTCAAGCCTGGGTCTGGGTCCAGATCCTCCCCCATGCAAACCAGACTTCTGCAACCATAAAACCCTGAATTATGTCCCTGAAACCCAAGGTCTGAGTCATCTGTGCTCTTATCCATTCAGGAACAGGAAAAAGAAAATGTTCCTTAAAAAATATTCATCACCCCCAATGAACTGGTGTGTTTGCGTTGCCAAGCAACTGTGCTGCTTCTCTGCACCTCTGAGACCCGTGGGTCAAAACCCAATGTCAACATAAAAGTTTGAGAGACCAGTCAGGATTATGGCACATAAATATTGATGAGGAAAAAGGCAGAAGAGGGTGTATATCTGCAGCCATGTTTTTAGAAATAATGTGGTTCCCAATTATGCTACCAGTATAATAGCCAGGTGTTTTTCAATATCACAAGACAAGCGGTTTTCATCCTGCAAAGGTTTGGTTATTCAAGAAGACATTTTGTAAGGAGGTAGAAACACCTACGGGAGCCCTGAAAAGCTGGGTCTTGGCCCTCACTGACTTATTCCAGATGGAAGGAGAGCTGATTTTCACCAGTAAGATGAAAGAAAAGGTAAGAGCAGATATATTTCATTGTCTTCTCCTGCAAATGCATTTTCTTCATGTCTTCTCCTGCCGAATGCTGTAGTGTCATGGATGGAGTGATGCACCTCACTCATTAGAGAAAAGCATCAATTTGTTCATTGATACACACCAGCGATTTAGCAAAGTTTGATAGTAAATGTTACAGTGGTTTTACAACATTCCATGGCATGGTACTATACGGCAAAGGTCAGCCAAATCTGTCAGGGACACCTGCTGCGGTGGCCTCTTATTGGACTACTGGCCCAAAGCCGGGACCTGAAGAGCCCAGAGGAGTCCACTGGGACTTAGAGGAAACCCCCCTCTAAACCTTTTCCCTAGGTGGTTGTTCCCCTGATGTAATCCCCTGGTTACCTGTCCGTTAACAGTTCTCCCCT
>VZTG01009363.1:680351-915343 GCA_013397845.1 Melanocharis versteri | reverse complement strand
CTGTGCCTCGGGGTCTCTTGCCTTAAGCTTTCAGGCGCTCAGGAGTTGCGTCTCCCTGTGCCTTGGTGCTTGAGCGCATCTGCACCAGGCTCTTCGTCCCCTGCGCTCACCCTTCCCTGCCTTGGTTTGCTTCCCTTCGACCTGCCGACTGCAATAAACCCGTTCCTGTTTTCACCCCGAAGAGCTGCCTCCTGCCTCTTGCCTCGTTCCCGCGCCTTTGCCATCGGTAGAACAGCGGGCCCTGCGTGAGTCCCCGCTGTCCTTCCCGCCAGGCGACACCCCGGCTTCCCGCCGTACCGGGCAGCGGTTTGGTCATAACGTCGGTCTCGGCAGTCCCTGGGCGAGCTAGCCACACCAGCCCAAGGGATGGAGATGCGTTAGAGACCCTTCTGTTGAGTCATGAGATTCAGAAATTCCTTGCTAGAAAACAAGCTAGTAGCAAACTACTTCTCAAAGAAGAGTTGAAGTGCATCTGGATCCAGACTTAGTGCCAGACTATGGTTTTATTTCTAAAGCATTATACATGCATAATCAATGCGTTATACCACTCAGCCAGGATTTCAAAGATTAGCATGTTAATAATTACCAAGAATCTGTTGCAGCAAGGAATCTCTCAGCCTCAAGGAATAACCTTGAGAGAATCCCACCTCAGTGGGAAATTCTGGCATGCAGCCCACTGCCGTGCAAGAAGCACAATGGACTTTGCACTGTCCTCTATTTATGGACTTAGATAATTGACTCATAGTTTTATTTGCATATTGAATCTTCATGTTAATTTCTTCCAAAATTGCCTTGACCAGCACTATGTTCAAGTGAGCTCATTGCTCAAATTAGTCCTTGGCTGTTGTGTTATCTGTCTCCCCTGAATTCGCTTTGAGTCAAATACAGCCATCACAACCTGACACACCCACTATGACCCACCCTGGATGTCAACACTTGAGGGTTACAAGAAAAAAATGTCAGGGTGGTGGAAAGGGGAATATGTTACATTTAGGTAGGGCCACGTTGTCCTAGAATATAAATTTCTTTTGAGGACAGGTAGCTTAGAGTGAATTACACAATTCCTCTGCACCTTTCTTGGGTGGCACTCAGATCCAAGGCTGAGCAGAAGAGAAAGAAGGAATAGATAGAGATGGGCTTGCCTGCTGAGCCATGCCTCTGCCATGGCATTCATCAGAGAAGCAGTGGCAGCCAGGAGAAACACCATGAGATGGGGAACAGGTTATGGTAAGGGGGTATAAACCTGGTACCATTTCAATAACCAGTTTAATTGTCTGTCTTCCAGAGGAGACCTTGAAAGGGTTAAATGGAAATAAGGACTGCACTGGGAAATCCATGTGAAAACAGGGAATTTCTAGCTAATAATTAAACACAAAGAGATTAAAAAGTCAGATCATTTCAGAGAAGAGCAAGAGAGGGGAAAGTAGACTAACATTCCTGCACTAAACCTTCCAATGTTTGCTCATCACCCTTAGGAGCAGCATACTGAACTTCACCAAGTAAAAGAATCACACTGGTTTATCAGGCAGATCTGGTGCATTTGTTGCAAAATCTCACCAGCGAGATGGAAGTATGTGAGGGATAGAGCAGTCAGATAGACCAGCAACATCACCTCTGTCAGCAGAAGAGCAGGATTAACCAGAGGGGCGAAGATTTGTAACAGAGATCACCGTGCGGCTGGTACGGCGTTTGCTGTGAATGCAGAGCAGAAGGAATGTGGAAGCCAGCAGAGTGGTTCAAAGAACGACGTGACCAATGCTCACAGATCTCTGAAACAACATAAGGAGAGGACAAAATGAAAGTTATGCAGGAGGCAGTGACAATTCTTGAGGTGGAGAGAGCCAACACGGAGGAAAAGGTGTTAGTCTCAAGGTCACAGAGATAGATGTTGCATTTTGTTTTGCAAATCATATATAAAATCTGTTATCAAGAAATGAAGTAAAGCTTTTAAATAGTATATTTGCAAGTTCAAGCATGATCAAACACATCTTATGGTTAAAATCTAAATTACTAGAAAGGTGATTTGAAATAATCATGCAAGCACAAGAAGGCTATTAAGTCCTTGATAGCTCTGACAAAGAGGGCAATAAGGGCATATCCAATTTGGGTTACAAACAGTGAGAACCATTCTATTTTAGACTGCATTATGCATTGCCCGTGGAGTGATTTATTTCATTGAGGGGTTGTAGCAAGTGAGATTGTAGCAAAACAGGGGATCGGTCTCCAGACAAGACTGTTGCTCTGGTGTGTGTCACACCATGTTTGCATATTGCTTGTGCTTCCTCATCAATAACTTCTTGTGTAATTAACCAAAACTAGTGAGGCAGGTGCTCAAATTAACTTCAAAGGCAAAAAGATTTGCTTTGGTCAGTGGTCCCTATCCAGTGATCTCTCCAGTGAAGTGAAAGCACTCGACAGCTGAGGCAGCAGCTGAAAAGAGGTGTCACGGCTGCTCCCCCACAGCCAAATTCACAAGCTCTTGACTTTAACAGTGAAAGTCCATACAAACAGGCATGGTTCATGCACTGCAACTACGTGACTTTTCATTTCCTAATCCTCATTCTCCCCCAGATTATTCTGCCTGAGCAGGGTACCCCAGGAAGCAAGCAGGCAGCATGGTCCTGCACACCAGGTTATGCTTGGCAAGGCTCCTCCTTGGAGGTGATAGGGGCTCAGAAGGAAATTAATTCTGTTCCAGCATTTGAGTAGATTTTTGGCTAGAAAGCATCTGGTTTTGGCTGCTTTTCCTCTGTCCCTGGCACACATGTGCTCCCTCCTTCTTGCTGCTGAAGAAGGACCCCAGTTTGCTGGCAGAGATTGGCAAAGAGGTTGGTGCATTTGGGGCTGTATGACCTTTGAAGAGCTGACGGGTAGTGTAGTTTGGAAACTCATTGATTTGTGGAAAGATAGAAAAATCAGAAAGTCCTCACATTTATACTCAGCCTGCCTGAAAAGGCATGTAATGCTTCCCATGGGGATTTCACACAGCCATTTCATCCCCCGGAGACACTGCACAGCAGCAAAATTACATTTTATTAAATGCTTATGGTTACTTGGAGATGTGGAAGGAAAATGAACGGGCAGCAAGGTACCAGGACATTACCTGTGGTTGCAAGTAAAGGTCAGGTGATTTGTCCATGTCCTGGACAGTGAGGTAACATCCAGCTCCTCAGCTGATGGAAAGCCACTGTGCTCTCACTGTTAGGAGCTGGCTATGGGGCATTACACCTACAGAGGTGCAGCAGAAGCTGCTCGTGCCCCTTGTTCCTCCCCCACTGACACCTGGGCACAGCTCTCTCCCATCCAAGCACAGCAGCCAAATGCCCAGCAGGAGCCCCTTCGTAGTGAAACTGTGGCAGAGAGCCACAAGCATCTGGTTACCCTTCCTCTGCAACACTGAATATCACAGACGAACTGATGGGGAAGACACAGAGGCTGCCCTAATACAAGAGTCCACCTGCTCTCCAAAGGACCCCATTAGAAATTTCAGAAAATTTAATAGCTTTTTGTCATTGGATGGACGAATGTTGGGCCTCAAGAATGTCAAATCTTGCTCAGCTGTCATGGCACAGCTGTAGCAGCATATCGAGTACAAAGCCAAGCTTACTCACAAGTACGTGATTTTGTTTTACATTTCCATTTCTGTTATAAATTGCAGAAAGAGTGGGCTGTATATGGCTGTCAGGAGCAAGGTCAGCACCAAGGGAATAGACATCAAATATTCAAAATAATGTGGATATAAAATGTGCCAACTTGGGATGGAAATTTCTATTTTGGAAGTATATTAGAAGTAGCACAAAGGCTTTCTGTTTCACCTCTTATGATCAACATATGCTGCCTTTCTTGACATTTTTGCAACAATCTGATGTCCCCTGGAGAGCTGGTTGGGTTTGCTTGGTATAATAGGTCAGACCTGAAAACATATGTTGGGAAAGACAGGGTTTCTGCACGTCCCCCTAGAAGCAAGGAGGTGGGAATAGGAGAAACTCTCAATTCATTTACAGGGAAGCTGATCTTCAGCAAGGCAAGGCAAATCTTGCAAAATATTTAGTCTGAATATTACAACAAATGTTCAAATTATTTACCTCCAACATACTGTCTCTTTTATCTGTTCCCCTTCTGCAAATATTCATAAAACAGAATTTTTCTGGCACAGCTATTTACAGGAAGAGAATATCAATATAACACGCATGAATATTCACGTAGTGATAAAATTCTACATTTACAAGCACCAATGTGTACACCAACACATTTATTAAGCCACGTGCAAAAATACTGCCTTGTGACTTATCCAGCCAATTGCAAACAGCTATTGCATCTCAAGTACTGAGTGTTCGAAAGGCACTGCAAGCAAGCAGTCCAAGGAGACAAATCCATTAACATTTGTAGAATGCACTGACTAATGCACAATTTTAATGAAATGGGATTGTGAAGTTATTTTTATTAATGACATTTATGAATTAGATTGCTTCTGCAAATGCTGTAGCAGTAGAGGAAGCTGCTATCCCACATGCAGAGCTTATAGTAATGGAATAAATTGATGTGTAATACTATCTGTAGTTTTATTTTCACTTTGTAGTAGCACCTGTGATTAAATCCTTTCCAACTGTCAACAATGTTTCTTGTCTTCCAGAATACATAGGTTCCTTCAATCTCATAAAATATCTGAAACCTCTGGTGTATTTTTAATATGAAATGTGGCATTTTTGAAGCTTTTTTTGAAGACATTAAGGTGATTTCACCTTATTCGTTACAGTATTTTTCTATAGTAAAAAATTTTAAAAATGCAAGCAGGAGAAATATTTTGAGCACTTTATGCTTGAAATGCACATTTCCTTGGAGCAGGACATACAAGGATCACTGCTTAAGAGCAATAAAGAGCTCAGTACTAAGGATGGGTAAGGAGATTCTGAAGCAATTTTATATACAACTCTACTATCATCCCTTTATTCCTTGATGCCAGCTTAATTCTCATCTGAAGTGCAAGTAAGAGCTCTAGCTGAGAAGGACTTGCAGGGAAGTATTGCAGAGGCAAAGCTCTAAGGTACTGCATGTAAAAGACCAGGTTATTGGATGAAAAGTTTTCAGTCTGTTTTTGACAGAAAATTAAGACGTAAGTTCATGTAAGGTGAATATATAAGAAACCTAGAAGGCTTGTGCATATATATTCAAGACAACAAATAATATCTGGAATACTGTCAGTATTTTTTTTTAAATGCTCTAAGACAGTAAACCTGCCTATTCTTCATGCAAACTCTCCAAAAACCCCACCTAATATAAACACATACTTGCCAGTTAATAGCTAGCTTCCCTTTAACCAAAGCAAAACTAAATTTGATTTGGAACATGCTGTGGTTTCCCTCCCTTCCCATATTTTGTACATTAGTTTTCATGCTTCTCTCTCCTGAACAATTGACCGTTTTTCCCAATCCTCAAACCTCTTCACTGAGAGCAAGCTTTGTGCTGGATCCCTGTTCCTCTGGCGAACAAAACATACATTCCTTTGAGCTTCATTCAGCAGCGCATGCTTCTGTACAATATTTTTAACTGCAATAATGCTGCATTGGGATGGGGAAGAGAATTAGAAGAGAAAATGAGAAAACTCATGAGTTGAGATAACAACAGTATCATAGGTAAACCAAAAGCCACTCACACAAGTAAAGCAAAACAAAGGATTCATTCACTACTTCCCAGAGGCAGGCAGGTGTTCAGCCACCTCCAGGAAAGCCAGGCTCCATTATGCATAGCAGCTACACACGATTACAAATGACATCACTCCAAATGTCCCCCACCTCCTTTTTCTTGCCCCACCTCTATATGCCGAGCATGTTGTGGTGTGATATGGAATGTCCCTTTGCCCAGAGGGGGTCAGCTGTCCTGGCTGTGTCCTCTCCCAGCTTCTCATGCACCTCCGGCCTCTTCACTGGTGGGGTGGCGTGAGAGGGAGAACAGGCCTTCAGTCACTGCTCAGCTGTCACTAAAACATCCCTGCGCTATCCACACTGTTTTCAGGACAAATCCAAAACAGAGCGCCATACTAACTACTTTGAAGAAAATCAAGTCTATATTAGCCAAATCAGCAGGATGAGGAAGGGAGGGAGGGATTTTCCAGTAGTTCAACCTTTAAAGAAACTTACTGTACGGTTTTACACCCAGTGAATTATTTTTTTGTAATTGTCTGGATTCAGGCAACACAACCAGTATGCTTATTTTCTTCAGCAGATCAGGTCTCAGTCCCATGATGTTTTATCAGCACAGATGTATTTTAAATTTTGGGATCGCTTTCAACTTCTAAAGAGCACAGCTAGTAGGCAGCTAAGATGCCTTACCACCTTTTATACCAAAAAAGACATAATTCCCAGGATTAAAGTTTGTCAAAGAAATACAAATGCCCATCTGATCTGGTCCTCTTTTAGGATGAATTGGAGGAGATTTTTATGTTTAGCTCAGGGACTGGAACAGCACAGGAAAAAGCCAACCTTGTATCGCCTTTAGAGTGCAAGGAAACACCATTGCGTCCCACCTGAAACCAAGTACTGTTTCAGGAATGTCACATTGAGCATGCTTTAATTTTTAATTGAGATTTTGAGTTCTGAGGGATCAAAACTCTCATATAAGTGAAGTCCCCGTTATGTCTATAAACAATTACTTCATCAATATTTGCTTTGCCAAAGTTTTACATGTCTCTTAATTTATTTACAATCCTCTGAAAAGTGTCTATAACCTTAAACACTTAGATCCCTCGAGTATGGTGAAAGCAAATTCAATTGGGTAGCACTAAGGCTGTTTGCCAGGACTCTGTAGAATGGTCTACTGAGGTTATATATTTTGCTCTCCTTAGTCTGCCTGTGATTTAATTTATTCCTGGCTTGTGTAGACATCCAATATTGTAACTGTGTCTAGCTCACTGTAATAAATGCAGGATCTCACAGTGCTGCCAAAATTTGTGCTTCACACAATGGCGATGAGGGGCCCGTGATGGACAGATGAATTTCACAACCAAGGTGTCAGTCTGCACTGTCTCCTACATTTTTGTTCAAGTCCCTAGTCATGTGTAAACTGGGCAGAAGATGTCCTAAATTTGTTCCTTGCTCAGGATTGATTTTTGGTGACCACAGACTTGCGACATCTTTCACAGCTCTTCTTTCTGCTCCGCTGGTAGATTGTAGCACCAGCCACTGCACTGGTATGGATATTTGTCTGCCAGGTGTGGAGGCTTGGTGCTATGTAAAAAATATAAAAATATAATGAGAGACTCATGGGTCGAGGTAAGGACAAGGAGATTCCCTCAGCAATTACCATCATGGGCAAAACAGACTTGACTTGGAGAAAATTAATTTATTACCAATCAAATCAAGGTAGGGTAATAAGAAATAAAAACAAATCTTCAAACACCTTCCCCTCAACCCTCCCTTCTTCCCCGGCATAATTTCAGTCCTGATTTTCTCTCCCTTTTTTCCCTGCAGCAGTGCAGAGAGATGGGGAATGAGGGCGGTGGTTAATTCATCATACATTTTTTCTGCTGGGAGAGGACTCCTCACACTCTTCACCTGGTGCAGCGTGGGACCCTTCCATGGGGTGTAGTTCTTCAGGGAGAGACAGCTCCAGCCTGGGTTCCTCCCTCAGTGGGTCCGCAGACCCTGCCAGGAACCTGATCCAGCATGGGCTTCCCATGGGTCACAGCCTCCTTCAAACAACCACCTGTTTCACCATGGGTTCCACCATGGGTTGCGAGTGGATCTCTGCATCCCTGTGGTCCTCCATGGGCTGCAGAGGCACAGCTGCCTCACCATGGTCTGCATCACAGCCTGCAGGGGACTCTCTCTTCCTGAGCCTGGAGCACCTCCTTCCCCTCCTTCTTCACTGACCTGCATGTCTCAAGAGTTCTTTCTCTTACATTTTCCCACTCCTCTCTTCTGCCTGCTGTTCTGCAGCACCCCACCTCTTCTTAATTATGTTCCCCCCGGGGCATGATCACCATCACTGATGGGCTCAGCCTTGGACAGCCTTGGAACTGGCTGGCAGGGGAGAAGCCTCCAGCAGTTTCTCACAGAAGCTGCCCCTGTGGCCCCCCCAATATCAAAACCTTGACATAAAAACCCAATACGCCATGACTGAATGGGACGTGCAGTGGAACCCTCTGAATGAGAACTAGCTTTTTAAACTACAACAGTCCTACTGCTACAAAGATTTATTACATTTGAATCACAGTTTTGGACCTTCTGGCCAATTTTTTACATACGTGATTCATAGGTAATATTTCTTGGATGCCCAGCTGAAAGAAGGTTTCTCAGAGTAGTCTGAAACTTGTTTGTGAACAAGGAAGAAAAATACATTGTTTTCTTTCTTCATAAGATATGAAATGAGGAAAACAATCAATTCTGCAATTCAGTAATACATAGCAGTTCCAGGCAAAAGGAATCTAGTTCTCTCTTGCTCTTCCTTTCTTACAGTATTCCTATTTCTTCCTTGCTTCTAAGAAAGAAACCATGTAACATGAGACATTTAGTGATTTCCTTACAATATATAGTACCTTTTTGGTTTGTTTGTCTATTTTTTCTTTTGTCATCTTTTTTTTCTTTGAAGGCTGACTGATCTTCTTTCTTTATACTTTCAGTGTTTCAGAGAAACAATTTCAGCAGGGTCTCTCCAGGAGTACTGTCGTATGTCTTTGTATACTCAGTGACGTATAGTATTTTGGTCCTATTCTCTTGCACTCATAAAGTACCAGATAACTCCTGCTCTAAACAGTCTCTCAGAACACACCAGATCCTATTAACATTATCTTATTCCATGCCACCAAGTGGGAAATGTTTCTGCAAAACTTAAGGAGAGTCGTTGATTTCGTGGAGGGTAAAATATTAGCATCAAATCCCATTACCACTGTTGCTCCACATGCATTCATTCCTGTCCTTGATGTAGTGAATATCAAAAAGTTGTCATGTAACTTGACATGAATCTCATTGTGGGCTGTGACTGTTACATCAGCTTCAATTCAGTGATGACAAATCTTCCAAAAGACACTGGAGAACCTGACTTTTATCTCTGTGCTCTCTTACTGACTGTGATGAGTTTGAACAAATATAGATATTGCCTTTCTGTCAACTTTTCAATTAAGAACTGAAATCAGACTAAATGGGGGGGGGAAACTCCAAAACCCTAAAGTATAAGGTGTGCATTTCTTTGCAGTTTTCCCTGCTCATTTGACTGCAACCCTATCCTTCCACTCACATAATTTTCTGAGCTGTAGTTTCTTAAGGGAGTAGATTAGAGATGCCTTTGGCACAATCTCAGTACTGTAATATATTTATCTTGACAAAACCCATGTGAGGTCAGGAAATGCCTCCTATACTCCTGGCAGATGCAGAATTGAGACATGGAGAGACTAAATGCTTTTTCTCGGACAACAAGGAACACCTGTGGCAGAGTGGGGCACAGATCCCTAGATTTATGCCCTTCCCAGTGAAATGCCTTTCATGGGTGGTCATTCAAGTTGGTGGTGAATCCTGTTTACTTCTTAAATATGTTGATGACATAAAAAATTGTTTCCCTCTGTCACTCACACTGCTGAAAGAGAGAATGGACATTCACGCTGCAGGTGCAACAAGTTTGGAAAGACAGTAAGCACCACCCAGAGAGCCAGGATGTGGTCATGGCATGCCTATCAGCCTCTTTCCAGAAAGGGCACTCAGGAAGGCAGATTTGAGGGTATTTTGACAGGTCAGCAAAGAATTATCTCGCCCGTGGACACTGGAAATATTCAAGACATATTCAAATTCAGTTCTTAAAAACAAGTATGAAGACAAGTAAGAAGTATCAATGAATATGCTGTGGAAAATACACTGAAATCTGTAACTTTTGTGGTGGCTGATATTCGTTATTAAAGTGCCATGACAAGTCATGCTACATATTGATAAAAAGTAACAGTTTCATTCTTATGTGGCATCAGCTGAAAATGAGAAAATAATGGACTCTGAATTTAGGCTGCAAATATATCTAGGATGAAGGATTTTCTTCTGCTACTTCAAATTCTATTGAAAAAATAAAGAAGAGGCCAGTTTAGCACCTGAGGTTTTTCTTCAGCATTGTTATGATGTTTAGTACATTCCTTAGATAGACTGGGAGAGGAATACTGTGTTATAACGGCCTGCCCAAGGCCACAAAATGAATCAGTGAATCAAACTGGGTTAGGATTTAGGACCTTTTTGATTTCTAATCTATCATACAATTGCCCACAGGAGCTCTGTTGTATTTTTGGTGACAGATTGGGAACATCTTTAGATTAGTTATCATCAGTTTGTAAAACCTCTTGAATATACTGTGCCACACTAGCACATCAGCATTGTGGTTTCTACCATTTCTTGCTAGACAGCACCTCTTGCAATAATTTTTGTAGATTAAAGGATTTTTTAAAAAAAATTCTTCAGTATTTTTAAGTCTATGAGGTGAAATAGGAGTTCATACACCCTATCCTCCCACTAAGTATATGAGAAAAATTTTTAAACACAAAATCTGAATTCTATGTATTTTAAGAAAAAATGCTACATCTGTGAAATTCAACTTTTACATTTACTAATGGACTCAGAACAATGATGCCATCAGTCTTTATTGGATTTATAGAAGATTATTGGCATTGCAAAACCAAGGGTCTTAAGCTCTTATTGGCTACAGTTAAAGTAAGAGCACTTAGGCTAGTCCAGCGAAGACACTTGGAGGTTTTGTGGAAATCAAATTATGTTAGCCTCAATGTTCTCTTTTTTTCTTATAGTGAATAGGAGGGTACTCACTTGCAGAACAAGTGTAACATTTCTTACACTTAAATTATATGCATCTGTCTCATATATTGCATGTTTTTACAATGTTGAATGGTTTCAAGCCACCGTTAAACAGATATGTAGTCCTCTCTGATAGCTCTCTCTACATAGTATGTTACATAGTACAAAAATAATTTCAAAAGCATGTTCAACTGTGCTTCAAAAATATATAGTGGCAATGCCTAACACTTTCTTAGTAATAAAACCTGAAACACTATTTTTCAATAGCAATAAATTTCCAATAATTATGGTAATAATCTATATCTTTCATGTGTTCCATTCAGAAACATCTTGAAAATCACCTCTTTTTTTCAACTTTTCTTTAGTCAAGAATTCACAAAAATGAGAAGATTTTATTTTCCCTTTTTGTTTTCCGTTACTTATCACAGGAAAAATGATGGAAAGGAAATACTGAAACTGTACATGAAGTTCTAAAACACTCATAGAATAGAAATCCTGCCTTTCAAAACCTAAAAATATTTTTTCTATTTTTACTTTGTTGCTTTCTAAAATATTTTTTTTATGCTACTCACCACATATAATTGTAATTTACATCTTATTTTTGATGAAAAGCTGTTTTTTCTTGATTTCAGGATTTTATTCATTCTTTCAAGGTCAATAAATAAAAAAGCAATGGGATCAATAATGAGGCAACAATTGCTTATTCAACCCAGAATAGAATAACTAGAGACAGGATGAGAGGACATAGTCTTAAGCTGCACCAGGGGAGGTTTAGGTTGGACATTAGGCGGAATTTCTTTGCAGGAAGGGTTGTTAAGCATTGGATTGGGCTGTCCAGAGAGGTGGTTGAGTCACCATCTCTGGAGGTGTTTAAGGAAAGACTGGACATAGCACTCTGTGCCCTGGTCTGGTTGACCTGGTGGTGTTCAGTCTTAGGTTGGACTCAACAATGGCAGAGGCCTTTTCCCACCTAATTGAGTCTGTGATTCTGTGAATTACTTGAGGAAAAACCCAAAACACCTCTAGTAGGAATTCCGAGACAGACCCGACTACAGGGAATTGCAGTCTTTCCTATATTATCAATTACAGGCTCTTCTAATGACTTTACCATGACCTATGGAGTGGTAATGGGCCATTCAGAGGGTGGGCGGTTAATCCGTGTTGAATCTTGCACCTGCTGCAATATCTGCTGTGCAAACCCCAGCAAGAGACGTGCCCCAGCAAGAGATGTGCTCTGTCAATGGGAGAAAAACCCTCCGTAAAACTGGCAGCAAGTGCTTTTTTCCACTGCCCCACAGAGACGGGAAGATCAGATCATGCCCCTGCACATCCCTGCAGAAGATTTAACTTGGGTAGGGTCCAAGAATGGGCATTGACTAGATGTTGATGACCCACTTCTTGCTGTTGGGTGTTGCAGCCCTTCCCATAGTACCAGATCAGAGCAAATCAGCTCTGTTTATATTTTAAGATGCACACTGCTACCCTCTAAGCCTTGCTGGATCCAAGGTGGAAGGACGAGGTAAAATCTTTCTAGCTTTACAACGTGTCACACACGGCTGATGAATGAGATTCAGCATCCAACATCCCTCTTGTGTTTGATCTACTGCAGGTACAGCCCAGCTAGCTGATCCATCATTTTCTGAGTCATAAGTGGTTGCTGGCTCACACAGCTCGTGCTTGAACAAAGGTTTCCCAGTGAGTGGTGACACTTGCTGAGCTCATGTCTGGGGACATGCTGAAGGCAACGGTCTGAGACTGACATTTAATAATGAGCTGCAAATCACAGGTGAGGGAAGACCACCCATTTAGGTGATCTGTCACTGAAAATGCTCTGTTTACCATTGAAGGCTGAGGGTGCTCTTTTTTTCCATCTCAATTTTAAAGGAAAAGGGTCGTTGCCACTGTAACAGGGGCTTTGTCCTGCTATATATAAGGTTAAAAGCCACTCTTTTTCTTTTTGTTTTCACTGTTCAACAATGTTGCTTCCATTGTCTTGTGATGATATTCAATAATAGAGGCTACGAGGAGCTTTTTTTGTACAAGCTCTACTTTGATTTATAGCACAAGTATATGTCCATAGGCAGCTGAGGGTAAGTCAATCTGTAAGCACAGCAATTCTGGAGGAAAGCATCATGAGTAACTTGAGAAGGCTGAAATCTTTTTGATACTAACATAATTGACAACACCTCAAAAAGAGAAAATGGAAACATTTTGCACAACCTATTTCGGGAAATCTCTCCTTTCCCTCCCTCCATGCTCACACTAGGTTTATTTTTAAATCTGCAGGCACAGTGGTGCAATTTTCATCACTGTGATAGTCAGTGGCTGTGGAATGGCAATTTACATCACACTGGTATTTTGTCAGAAGCAAACGCAAGTCTCCTTTACAAGCAACTTGCTCAATTAGAAAGCCCATATTTAATAACTTCCCTGTCTGTATTAACTAGTGTATTTAAGATTTAATGCAATTTCTGTTGCAGTAAAACCTATGCAAAGTCATTTAATTTACAGCCAGACTGGGTATATAAATTACAGAAACCATAGAGACACTAATTTTCCACTGCAAAGACCATGTTTAGAGATGCTTTAAGAAAGCATCTTAAGGGCTTTCTTTTAATGCAAATCGCAGAAACAACAAGGTACATGCAAAGATTCAACAGGAGTTGTGCCTTCGGTGATGATTTTATTTCCTCTGTTCTTTACAATTTCACTGTAAAGCCCAATCTAAATAGACACATTTCTCTCTTGCAACCTTGAGAAGAAAAAGGGATTCTGACCTCCCAGGTCATCCCTGTGTGATCCAGACTAATAGATGGAGGCCATTACCATGGATACTTGATCCTTGGTGACTGGGGAAAGAGAACAACAGTCAACAGCCACATTTAAAGCTAATTTTAAAGGAATGTGGGAAACCAAGGAAATCTCTGCAAGTGAGGATTCTCTACTGTTGGGCAGACCTTTCTCAGATAAACAAGGGGAGGAGATGGCAAGAGATCTTGCTGACCTATGCACCAGACTCCCCAGCCATAAGGAGAGTGTCCTGGCAGATGTTTGTTTGTAATGTCCCTATTCAGCCAGATGCTGCCCTGCTAATGAGCATCAACACTGGCACGCCGATATCCAGCACATCAGCACAACCAGGTGAAAGTCAGCCAGAGGAAAGCAGTCAGTGCCAAGCTCCACTCAGGCACCGCCACCGTAACAGGAACAGAGCAAAACTGAATGAATCAGCCTGAAGTAGATGTAAAACTACATGGGAAATCAAATCCATTTTTCAAAACAATTTTTCTCTGCCATGTTGCCTTCACCCACCAACCACAATGACTTTGTTGTTCTAGGTTTAACCCTTCACTGTTTATACTGCATTTATTTTTAAAAACCCCAACAAACTAAAAGAACAAAAACAACAACAACAAATCCAAACAAAAACAACTAAAAAAACCTACCCCCCCCAGCTGTTCTATAGGAATACATAAAATCTTTGTAGGAAACAATAGGGTGTTCCATCACCTCCCTCCCTTCTTTTGGTGGTAGGAAAACACAAATGGGTGGTTAGTTCTATTCATGTAGCAAAATATTATGAGAAATTCAGCAGTTTAAAAGTGATCTGTAAGATGCTGCAACCATCACTGTGTAGAAAAATTGCCCGTGTTCTAACAATACTGACTTTGTCTCACACAAGGTCACCAATATTTTTATCTGCTAAGTGCATATTTAAGAAAGTGGGGGCAGGGGGAAGGGAGAAGAAGGCAATATTTTTAAATGAGTACGTGTAAGGAGAGAAAGGATTATGAAAAGTTACTTTCAAGATTTATTTGATGTGAGAGGGTGGTGCTCTGCTACTGAGATAAAAGTAAGATGATCATCTGGGTAAAAATATATGTGAAAAATGTATGAACGCGTTACATTAAATTAGTGAACTACATCAGAGTACAGAAACAGCACTTTCAGGACACTATCAGAGTCAGTAGGGAGCATTTGAATCAAGGCCAAAAGGAGCCCTATCTCTGTTGCCTTCAGCTTTCACCCTGCCATCAAAAGAGGACACCCTGTGGTTCACTTTCAAGGGAAATATACAACAATGTTGTGCATTTTGTCTTATCATTTTGTTCCTTTACAGTAACATAAAAATAATGTTTATTATAAAGAATGAAGCTGGAAGTCCTGAGTGACACTTTGAATAGGATTGTTAATTGTAAATAGTGGACCAAATTCTCATTTACTAATGATCTAGCAATACAAAGGGGTTGACACCTTGGTTTAATGTACATTTGCAATCACTCTCATCCTCTGCTTTCCATAGGGAGAAGATCCTTGGAATGAACAGTAGGAGTCCTGATCTACTTTAGATGAGCTTCCAACAATGAGTGGTTCTTGGGTTGAACACATCATTAAAAAAATCCCAATTATAAACAACATTAAAAAGGTCTGAGTCTCAACTTCCACATATGCACGCACAAAAAATACCCCAAAACTAGCTTTGAAAATAAGAGAGATTAACTTGAAAAATTAAGTTAAATACTAAAAGTTCAAACTAATATCGATCGTTTAAATAAAGACAGTTTGGAAATGCAGAGCAGAAATGTTCCTGAATTGTTACTTCTTTTAGGGCTACATTTTGGTGGGGTTTGGTTTGGGCTTTTTTGGGGAGTTTTGTTTTGTTCATTTGTTTGACTGGTTGTTTTTTAAATTAAGAAGTATGGAGATTAAAAGTTTACCATACCTTTGCTGTGAACACCAAATTTTGAGTTTTGGTAATACATGGGTAACAAGGCCCACTGGAAGAGTGTGTATATGCTTTTGTAGAATTATACAAATCACTCTCTTTCCATAAAAAAAAAAAAAAACAAAAAACCACAACCACTGAACATCTGAGCATATTTTAAAGCCAAAGATGATGTCTGTTGCAGTGTGACTCTGCAGCTTCCTTTGTGTAGAGCAGCCACGTAGCTTTCAATACAGAATAGAGCTCTCTCTTCCCAGCTTGCCAACAATCCTTAGGCCATGCCGCCGATTATTTTCATTACTGATGAAATAACAAGTCCTTATAACCAAGAAACTATCAAAGATGTAACATGCACCACCATCCTGAGAGCACGTACAACATCACTTGCCTCCTTTTCCTGTTTCTGTGTGGTGTAGATGAAGTCTATAGTTAGAGTTTGCTATTTTGCGACATAGTGTCTGAAATTAATTAAAGGTTTGGCACTTTTCATGTGTTATGCAGATATATTTCCCCTGTTACTACATTCTTCACCACACATTAGGTGTTAGAACGCACAGCACATTGCAGGCGAGATGGATGTTGTTTCTACAAGAATAAAAACTGTGAAATGGAGATTTTTTAATGATTTAGAACAAAGCATATTTTTGGATCATACAGCTAATCTATGAGACTCTCTTAAAAATAAAAAAGCAACAAGTTATGCCTTCTTTTTCTACTTATGCTGTAATGATTTAAATTTCTCAAAGCATATGGTGAGAATCAGAATTATCCCTTCTCCACCTACTACTCACAATTTCTTGCCTACTGATTTCAGCACCTAATCTATGGTGCTAAAACCAATTAGTGATACATCAAAGGTTTTTGCAGTTGTAAGTTTTGGACCACTACAGAACATTAACACATGAGCTTCTCGTTATAGGCAAAGATATATGTGATCTTTGATCATGTGATAAAAGATACATTCAAAATACGTTTTCTTTGGCAACCTTACAATCTCCTAATTGAGGAAAAAAAGCTAATTATATAGTTCTTTGCAAGGCTGGAATCTGCTGTAATAAGGATTGTACACAAAAAACAAGTTGTAAATGAGAAAGGCTAATTTCACTTTTTTTCTTTTTCTGAATTTTTTTGCTTTCAAAAGTCATAGAAGGTTGGTTTTTACAAATCATATGCTCCAGAGAATGGTTTGAGGTTTCAAGGGTGTTTCTGGATTAATATTCTGACAAAATCTCAGTCCCACAGATATGCTTAACTTTTGGCACAGAGCAGCCTCGCCCAAGTCAATGAAACTACGTCATGCCAACTAAAATTAAGCATCAAAGCACAAATTAGTAAATGCCATGCTCCCCTGGTGGCTGGTTCCCTGTATGCCCCTCCTATTTGCATGAAGCGTGTGGACCCAAAGCAAGTGATGAAATTGATGGTGAAGCAGCACATTGCTTTAGAGCTCAGACTGCTTGACAGGCTATTCATTTTCTCCTGCCATTCCCCATCCCTCCACAAAGCCCTCCACTAATCAGATCTAAAAATAACAAATGGAACATTGCCATTTGATATTAGATCCCCAGGAACACTTATTTATAGTCCTTTTCTTCCCCAGAGAGGTATTTTTCCATCCTTTGGAACCTGTGCCCAAGCCCGGCACATATCATCCTGTGTTACATTTGGCAGAGCATCAGAAGAGAGATAAAAACTGCTTGGAGCTAATGGGAGGATGAGATGGACTGGGCACATTTAGTGTGAGCTGTGGCAACCACAATGCAAAGTAAGCTGAGAGGGATGGGGAGGCTGACAGGTCTGACCTCTGCTTCCTCCCTTTGCTTTGAAGAAATTGGGTTTGTCTTAGGACATAAAAAAAAAAAAAAACTGTGAAGAAAGAGAGAAGGGGACAAGCAGGAGGAAGAAGGGGAAGAAAGAAGGAGAGAGGGAGGAACAAAGGCAAGGGTTAGAAGGAGGGAGGCAAAGAGACAATCTTCTTTCCTTCTGCCCATGAAATCCCTTAGTCTCAGACCAAGCTACTTAGATTGGCCACTGAGATAAATATTTCAATTTCATAGTCACAGAACCACAGCATAAGCAATAAAAACAATATCCAACGTGCAATGATTCAGAGAAGGAAATAGAAGCCCTTTTGTTACAACTGTAACACTTTGCTGCAAGAATTGCAGAAATTTGTTGGAGAATTTTTCACTCTTGAGAAAAAATTTCTGAACACTATTTGCAGGAGGTTACTCCCTATTCTTTGGTTTCTTTGAGATGAAGGGTGCAGAGATTTCTCTGAAGAGATTAACTTGGATTCTCATTTTTTAAATTGCTTATTTCACTGATAAAGGCACAACACCAGGGGAAAAAAAGGATAAATTTTAAATGTACTGAAACTCTTTATTAACTTGTGTTCTCATAAGGTTAATCCCCTTTTTCAGGTTTCGAACAATAATAGTACTCTTGAAAGTAGCCTTTGGGATACCATCAGGTATTTCACAACTCCTTTTCCTAACTACATCTCCCATACTTACACTGATTAGCAACACAGGATGCCTTTCACATAGTCTAATTTATGCACTAGAGTTCTTCAAATCTCAGTAATTTCCAGAAAAGACCCTCCCTGACATAATGAGGGTCACCACACTTTGAACATCACTGGTATATCCTGGTGAAGACTGCAAGTGAGTCAATATTGGGATCTTTTTTCTGGATGGTTTCTTCCTATCTGTTGAAACCCCATCACATGATTTCTGAAATATCTACACTAAAGCACAATTAAATAATCTAATCTTTTCCTCCATCTCTATTCCTGAATGGCAGAGAATAAATCTAATTCAAAAATTATTTCTGTGGTTCAGAGGCAGACACACAGATTTTTATATTCCTCCTCCTTTTTCAAGACACCCACTTCCTCAAGATTTCATTTGCTCTCCATGCAATAAAAAAAATGAAATAACATAGGGGTTTTTTAAATTTAATTCCTTTTGTTCTTAGTGTGCCTATATGACATGACAGTGAATAACAGCACATGCCAAGAAAACAATTATGTAGCACCTCTGTATTGATTTGTCTAATTATATCTCTTTACTCAAAGCAAAGTTGTTTTCTCTAACATGGCTGGCAAACCAGAGTGGTTTGTGCACTTGTTTTACCTTTTCATTTCTATGTAGTTAATTATGTCTTAGATGAGAGCAAGCTGAAGGGTATCCACAGAGCACACATGTAGGTGACTTATTCATATGGAGGAAGGTGCCCTCTTGGAGCAGGTTCTACAAATGAACTGAGCTGGAACTTGGCTGTAAACCCAGACAGCCGAGTGCAGCTCAGCACCCAAGGAGCAGCATGCTTGCTGGCTGGCTGGAGCTGAGGGAAAAGTAAAACACACATCATTTTTCTTCGTCTAGGAGAGCTGGAGTCCAAATGTCTTTCAACCCCAAAAGACTGCCCTAATCACTGTGCTATAAAATATGTATTTTGGTTTTCTTCTGTTGAAGAAAGTTAGTTGCCATCACTAATGTATTAGGCAAAACTTTGTTGGCATCTTTAAATGTCCAGTGGGGCAAACGAGCAGAATAATTGCGTACCCAGTGTGGGCAGACCATCCTGATCCATGAGGGAACTTCATGCAGCAGACAGGGATCCTACCAGAGCACAGTAGGGTAGTCTCCCATCCAAAGAGAACCATGACTTGCAGCTTGTTTAACCAAATAATGTTTTCCAGTAAAGAACCTTCTATGTGGGGCTCATCTTTTGTCGTTGGGATTGGGCACAGGTGGAGGGAGTGTGTGATGGATGAGCTGGGCAGCTCGGCCAAGGCTGCGCCTCTTGCGTGAGTGACCCAGGGTGGCAGCCTCAAGTCAAGCAAAGGGCTTTTCACATCTAGTTTTCGGATTTACAACTCCAAAAAGACAAAGAGGCAAAAAAGCCACTCCTGAGAATCTGGCCTGTTGCTGTCAGCCGGAATTTTCAGAGCCGCAGTGAAAGGCAGTGACAGATCAGGATGCTCAGGTATTTCCATTTTTCCCTCAGACACTCTCCACCACCCTGTAGCGGTTCATGATTCTGACTCATGGGATGTTTCTGCTGTTTGCCTGGGGACCTTCTGGGATGAGATGACCCAACACAGCAGGTAGTAGTTACACTACCATGTTATTTAACTTCTTTGTCTGGCAAATAGTTCAATGTTGCTGTCAGATGAATTCCTTGCCATGAAAACAACAAAAAAATGGGATCTTGAGGGCCCAAAATCACTTGTAAATTGGAGTGTTTGCCTCTTTTCAAACCATCTGCCTCATATATTCAGTTTCTGTTTGCTCAGTCTTATAGGAGGAAAAGGAAGGAGAGAAATTCAATGACATGAACCACTCATGACCAGTGTAATGAGGCAGTGTTTAACCAGATCATAAAGATGAACACAGCATAGCTGCACTGAAGTTCATTTTAAAGCTATAGCTTGCAAACTTGGAAAGTGTCCAGACTAGCCTTATGTCCTCAGGTGAGAAATTGAAATAAAACTGTAACATGCACACACACACACGCACACATATCCAAGTAGAAGAATATCCTTCACGGAAAACATATTCTAAATGTATCTTGTTGATACTGGTTAAACATAAAACATTAAAATTTTGAAAGGACTTTGGTATTATTTACTACATCAGTTAATTTCTAATAGATTTCTAACATAGCACTTTCCTGCTAATAGGATATACTTATGTATAGATTTCCTCCTCTACAAATTGCCTCTTTGCATTCAATTGGTTTTTATATTATAACAATTCTCTTTAGGTGGATCTTATACATTACTTTTTCCTGGCTTGATGACAGAGACTGTGTAGGTAGATATAGGATATTAATTAGTTTTCATTAAATAAATGGGGAAAAAAAGGCTAAATATATTCAAAACATAAGCATGGCAAATCCGTAATCTTGGCAGCTAAAATTAAAGATAACTCTAAACTCAATTAAAAAAGAAAAAAACCTGAAGTTTGGTTACACTGAAAGGAGATTTGTACTTGTGCAAAAGCAGAAGAAATTAGCCAAGCTTATTATTTCAGGAAACAATGTATTCAGCCCAGTTACAAGAACAGATCTGTTCATTTTCATACAGAGTATCACGGCACATTTTTTCTAAACTATAGCCTTCTTTCTGCTATGCCATACCAAGGCTTTTGTTTTGTTTGTTTTTTTAATCGGGTGCAGATGGGCCTATTCAAACTCAAGTCACGTCCACAGGAAAATCTAGAAACACCCCGTGTTTTTATCAGCCAGGGAGACTGTTTGACCTGGCAGTTGGAGATCCCACCTGGAATACCTGCTCGGGTTTAACCTCCTCTGCCTCGTGTGCTCTCCGTGACGCTCTGGCTCAGCCGGAACCACGGGGCAGAGCCAGGCTCGCAGCAATGTCACCTGGAGAGCGAGGCCACGGGGGCATCAAAGGCGTGCTGCCCACTGCAGCCCCCCGCTGGGACCTGAGCTCACTTGTCCTCATTCTCCTCCCTCACAGATTAGACTCCACTGCCATTCCCCTTTCTAAGAGGAGTTATTTCTGATTTTTCCTGGTGTAAGAGAGCCACCAGTCCTGCTGTGGCAAGGACGATTTGTTTTGATGGACATTTCAATGCTCTCAGCAATGTTTCTCAGAATTTCCCAGGGTGCCTTTAAAATAGGATGCAGCTAGGCTTTCCATTTGCTGTTATTTAAAATTCTTCAATGAGTGGTTTCTGTAAACATACTCACCTGTAATTTGCTCAGGTGAGACTTGTTCTTTTTTTAATTTTTATTATTCTTATTTTTTTTATTCACAATTTGCTATCTATGTGATCGGTCTGATCCTCGGAATCACATGGTTGTCCTGCTCGAGACTCCCTGAGTTGCAGTAGGGTTTTCAGATCATCACAGAAGAGTGTTGCCACCCATGTTTACGTAAATAGATGTTCTCACATTTTTTGCATCATTTCTTCTATGAACATATTTAGAGGAAAAGTCACGCCTTTAAATGGTCACAATAGGATACCAGGAGAAGGTTGCAAGTGCTGCTAATTAGGGAAAAAATATCCAGTGGAAAAAGGCTGGAATGATTTTACCAAAGTTTACAGAATCCCTCCAGAAAACGTAGAGGGATGGGAGAACTCGAATGGCCCACTTTAGGTGATAAACCCCATCTTTCTTCCCTTTTCCTTTCCCAGCTTGCCAAGGAGCTCCCCGGCATCCCGTGTGGGTCACTTAGAGGCCGCAGGGCTTGTGAAAGCTACGGCTCAGCGAGGACCAGCGGCCTTTGGAACGGCATCTTCCACCCTTGACAGCTGTGTGCCACTTCGGGGGGGAAGAGCCCTGAGCCGCGCTCCAGCTCGGTTCGGTAGGAAACGCGAGCCTGGAGAGAAGGGGGCAGGCAGAGGATGTGTCGCAGCCGCCAGACGGGGATCCACCAAGGGCTGAAGGAGAAGGTTCCTCCGCAAATCGTGTCTCCCCCAGCTGTATCCCCGAGCAGCGTGCCATCAAGCACGGAGTTGTTCACCCTGTTTGCCTGCATCTGGCAGGGTCTCCCCGTGCTCCGTCGGTCGCTGCGGTGACCGGGGAGCGCGCCCGGGGCCGGGCTCCGTCGGTCGCTGCGGTGACCGGGGAGCGCTCCCGGGGCCGGGCTCCGTCGGTCGCTGCGGTGACCGGGGAGCGCTCCCGGGGCCGGGCTCCGTCGGTCGCTGCGGTGACCGGGGAGCGCTCCCGGGACCGGGCTCCGCTCGCTCGCACCGCTAGAGGGCTGGGGCTGGCGGCGGGGAGCGGGGAAAAGCCGAGAAATCCCGCTCCTGGGCTTCACCTGCACACAGACCTACCGAAAGCGAGGCTTGAGGGGCACGACTGAGTTTTCTTCTCTCCGTTAAAAGTTTGCCTGGATCTTTTTCTCGCTGCAGTCGGGGTATCAATCACGTATAGGAGACGTACACCTGGACTGCGGGGAGAGATCTCTGCATCTTCGCAGAGACCTGTCAGACACCACCAATACCCGCCGAGGTCTTACATCCGTGATTATCATCGGGATTTGGGGATTTTAGAAGCGGAGATTTTGTGAGTTTATCATTCCTGCTATACTTTATAAGATTAAGAAATCTTGCTTAGAGTTGGCTCTGGAGAAAGAGAAAAATCTGATATAAATATAAAAATAAAGACAAGCCATAATCAGAAACTAATTCTCCTACTGCATGTGCACAGAACCACAAGGACTACGAGTTCATCCTCCTCAATTATATTTGGTGTTAATATTGCCAAACAGGTGTAACTGTGGTTGTACTTATCTTACATGCTAATCATTTAAGCAAAGGCTTCAGTCCTGTTGTTTTATAACTACAAGGTTTCTTTTCCTGAAGTACCTCTACACTCAAAATAGAAGTGACCATTATCAAATGGATTTTAAAAAAGTGCAAAAACATATTTAAATCTCTTAATACATATGCTAAGGGACTATTTTCTTCACAGAGCAGTTAAGGAACTAAGCTAATGCTGCTTACAGCACCATTCCAATTCAGAGAAAAACCCTCTATTATAAGGATGAATTCTAATACAGGATGAAAATGCCAAAAGCAAGACTGAGCAGTTAAGTGCTTAAATCAGAAGATGAAGCAAGCTAAAATCTATTTGTGACTCCCTTTTTGGCCACAGCTTCTCTCAGGTATTTATTGCTCAGTCTCCTCCAGTCCCTGCAGCTACAATTTCATTCTCTTTTATCTCAAGACCAGTTGGGATCCAGAAACCACCTAAGCTGTTCATCTGAGGCTCTCTACTCAAGGACTAGCAGCCTCTGTCTTCACCCTGCATCCTAATTTTCTAGCACATTAATATGCCTTCATAACCACTTCTGCTGTGTGGAGGGGCAGCTGTCAAGTCTCTCTTGGTCTTAGATACCTTTGCTTAGCTCATAAGTCCCAAAGCCACAGTGCTCAGAGTCCTAGCAAACCTTCCAATCTTCAGCTCTTTGTTCCTTTCTCAAAAACCCCATATCCGTAGGTCTTGTGTACTTTTTCCCTCCAGGTCCTTCAAAATGGGTGGTTAGAATCTTCCCCCAACACCCACCTCCCCCGAGCCTAGAATTGTGTTTCTTTTCTCCTTTTCTACCTTGTCCTGCTGTGGGGACATAATTTTGCTGTCTAAATCCTGGGTGCCAATGGAAGAGCCCTAGACTGTGCAAAAAAAACCCCACCCTCCTCTCAGTCCTGGCTCTAGTCGATATAAGTTGAGGGCTGAAAATGAAAAATGACTTGCAGATTTTTTTAAACTTTATTGAAGATGAACAGATTTTTAATAGAATGGCAAAATGTACAAGACTAACAAATACCTTACAAAGATAGCACAGAAGGTCTCCTGCTTCTCAAAAGAAAATACACAAGATTTTAATGAGGAAAAATGATCCTTGTTTTTGCCTTGTTTTTGGAGAGGCTAATCAATCTGGCCTATTATTTCTAATTACACAAGCCAACTTGGTAAGAAGCGATCCAATCAGTTTCTCCAGAAACGTAGACTTGCAAGGATATATATGTGTGCCTGTGCAACAGTCTGCTCAGAGATGGGTGTTTTTTGTACATTATTTCTGATGTTCAGGCTCTGCCTTGCCATCTCCCTTTCCCTTCTGTCCTTACTCCTCCACTACATCATTTCTGCTTTGCTGTTTTCTTTCCCTCTTTCTCAAACAGGTTATTTTGTGACACAGATGACCATCTGCCAGTCCCATCAGGCATTTTCTCTTTCTCCTTTTAAACTGCTACTCTTCTTTTACCTTTCTTTCTAATGCAGGTTTCTATGGCTCCTGTTTTTGCAGCCTCCTCTTGCCTTTCCTCAAAGGATACCAGAAACCACGATTTTCCCAGGGCACAGCAGAACTGTAGCAGTCCAGCAGAGTGAGTGAGGATGCCAGATTGGGAGCTCCTGAGGACAAGGACTATACTTATGCTTCTCAGATATATTGAAATTACTTTTCTACCTACATAATGGTTAATAAAATGAGCAGTGGTGTCAATATACCTTCCCTTTGCTCCCTTTTCTGAAAGCTATTGTTGCCTATATTACATTGCTAACATAGAGTTTACAGCATCATTCCTGTCTTTATTGGATTGAGACTCATGACTTTTTCAACACCATTCATATAAATGCTGTTATAAAATCAGAAGAATAAAAACTCTTCAGTTCCATGAAGGGAGATACAGGGTGCAAAGCACTTTTATCCCAGTCATATTGATTTCAATTACTGCTGTAACAAGACTGTTACCTGACATATAACACAGCCAAAATGAGACATTTAGAGTTCATCTGGAACATTTTGGCTTTCCTTTGCTTTTATAAATAAATATTTAGGTAAATTTGCCAAGTTTTAGCATATAAATGATGACCTAATGCAGGATGTACAGATTAGATGAGGTTTCAGAATAAATTACATATTATTAAGCATTGTCAGTATTCTTAAATTAAAGCTACGTATATCTTGTGTAGACACACATATAGAAAATACTGTTTGTGGAAGTGAGAGACATGCAGTGTCTAGATCCAGATTTCTCCATTTTGGATAGCTTGGATAGTTCCTATTTACAACTTAAAAAGAAGACTTTCTGAAAAATGTTTGTGATTAAGGGCATTTTATTTTCTCGTTTTTATGTAGATCTTCCCTCCTCTCTTAGTTCTTTGTAATCCACTGATTTGATCTTTGTCTTAATATTCCTCATGATTCTTAAGTATGAGAATTGGCAAGTTAAAATACGTGTCCCTCCAGAAGAGAAATTGCTTATCCCTTGAATTTCCTTCAGGTTATGAAATCTTCCCAAGGAAAATGCTATATACTTCTATATTTTGTTATAGTTAGGGCCCTGTTCACTCTTGCAAAACTGAGGAATTTAACAAGTTTTCTCCTTGTAGAAGGTTAGGTTATCACCTTATAAAAAAATTAAAATTAAAAACTAGAGCTTGCAATGTGCCTGAAACCATAGCATAAACAATTGGTAAATTCCAATTTTTGCACCCACTGATGATTAATTAATGTCAGACTTCAAAAATGTCAGTAATGGCGGGTTTAGCAAGACATATGCCATTCATGTGCTTATTCCATTACAAGCTTCCCACACTTGATGACTGATGAAATGCACCTATCTCTGTTGCCAAAACTTTCACCTTTCTACTTCCTCCAGTGGCTCATGAGAAGTTAACTTTATTAATACAGACTGTTAAAATACAATGAAGGGTAAATTAAATGTAATATGAAAATTCCAAACTTAGGAAATACTTTGCTACACTATTATTTGTAACTTTTAAGCAGTAGAAATCTTCATTCTCATTTATTTGCAACTGATTGAAAATGCAACAGAAAATACAGATTGAAGGCTCGGCTTGTTGCAGAGGACGTAACTATTTTCATCTATCAAATAAAATGTCTTCATGTGCTTGCTGCTAGCATCAAAAGGCCGGGGGGGAGCAATAAATAGTAGGAAATGGTCAAAAATTGAGATCAGCGGACAGAATAAGCAGACTTCAGTAAGGTTTGTGACACTGTCCCCCATAAGATCCTCACAGTTTGGGCTGGATGAGCAGACGATGAGGTGACGAATGGCAGAACCCGTGAGCCCAGAGAGTGGTGATCAGTGGCATGAAGTCTAACCAGAGGCCAGTGGCTAGCAGTGTATCCCTGAGATCCAGTCCCATTCAACACCTTCATTACTGATCTGGATGGAGGGGCAGAGTGTTTCCTCAGCAAGACAGGGCTGATGACACAAAACTGGGAGGAACTTCTGATACACCAGAGCTGTGCCCCGGCCCAGAAGGACCTCAACAGGCTAGAGAAATGTGCTGCCAGAAACCTCACGAAGCTCAACAAGGGCAAGTGCAAAGTCCTACACCGGAGAGGAGCAGTCCCAGTCACTACCTGTTCATTCTGGGGACCACCTGGCTGGAAAGCAGCTTGGGGGACAAGGACCTGGGAGCTCTGGTGGAACCAAAGCTGAATATGACAAAGAAGACTAACGCCTTGGCTGCATTAGAAAGAGCGTTACCAGCAGGTCAAGTGAGCTCTCTACTCCTCTGTTCAGCACTGGTGAGGCCACATTTGGAGTACTTGGTCCAGTTCTGGTCTTCCCAGTACATGAGTGACATGGACATACTGAAGAGTGTCCGGCAAAGAGCCACAAGGATGATGAAGGGGCTGGACCATCTCTCCTGTGAGGAAAGGCTGAGAGCTGGGGCTTCTCAGCCTGGAGAAGAGAAGGCTCAGGGAGAAATAGTCGATGCATACAAACAGCTGAAGGGAGGGTGCAGAGAAGNAACATTTTGGCTTTCCTTTGCTTTTATAAATAAATATTTAGGTAAATTTGCCAAGTTTTAGCATATAAATGATGACCTAATGCAGGATGTACAGATTAGATGAGGTTTCAGAATAAATTACATATTATTAAGCATTGTCAGTATTCTTAAATTAAAGCTACGTATATCTTGTGTAGACACACATATAGAAAATACTGTTTGTGGAAGTGAGAGACATGCAGTGTCTAGATCCAGATTTCTCCATTTTGGATAGCTTGGATAGTTCCTATTTACAACTTAAAAAGAAGACTTTCTGAAAAATGTTTGTGATTAAGGGCATTTTATTTTCTCGTTTTTATGTAGATCTTCCCTCCTCTCTTAGTTCTTTGTAATCCACTGATTTGATCTTTGTCTTAATATTCCTCATGATTCTTAAGTATGAGAATTGGCAAGTTAAAATACGTGTCCCTCCAGAAGAGAAATTGCTTATCCCTTGAATTTCCTTCAGGTTATGAAATCTTCCCAAGGAAAATGCTATATACTTCTATATTTTGTTATAGTTAGGGCCCTGTTCACTCTTGCAAAACTGAGGAATTTAACAAGTTTTCTCCTTGTAGAAGGTTAGGTTATCACCTTATAAAAAAATTAAAATTAAAAACTAGAGCTTGCAATGTGCCTGAAACCATAGCATAAACAATTGGTAAATTCCAATTTTTGCACCCACTGATGATTAATTAATGTCAGACTTCAAAAATGTCAGTAATGGCGGGTTTAGCAAGACATATGCCATTCATGTGCTTATTCCATTACAAGCTTCCCACACTTGATGACTGATGAAATGCACCTATCTCTGTTGCCAAAACTTTCACCTTTCTACTTCCTCCAGTGGCTCATGAGTAGTTAACTTTATTAATACAGACTGTTAAAATACAATGAAGGGTAAATTAAATGTAATATGAAAATTCCAAACTTAGGAAATACTTTGCTACACTATTATTTGTAACTTTTAAGCAGTAGAAATCTTCATTCTCATTTATTTGCAACTGATTGAAAATGCAACAGAAAATACAGATTGAAGGCTCGGCTTGTTGCAGAGGACGTAACTATTTTCATCTATCAAATAAAATGTCTTCATGTGCTTGCTGCTAGCATCAAAAGGCCGGGGGGGAGCAATAAATAGTAGGAAATGGTCAAAAATTGAGATCAGCGGACAGAATAAGCAGACTTCAGTAAGGTTTGTGACACTGTCCCCCATAAGATCCNACAGAATAAGCAGACTTCAGTAAGGTTTGTGACACTGTCCCCCATAAGATCCTCACAGTTTGGGCTGGATGAGCAGACGATGAGGTGACGAATGGCAGAACCCGTGAGCCCAGAGAGTGGTGATCAGTGGCATGAAGTCTAACCAGAGGCCAGTGGCTAGCAGTGTATCCCTGAGATCCAGTCCCATTCAACACCTTCATTACTGATCTGGATGGAGGGGCAGAGTGTTTCCTCAGCAAGACAGGGCTGATGACACAAAACTGGGAGGAACTTCTGATACACCAGAGCTGTGCCCCGGCCCAGAAGGACCTCAACAGGCTAGAGAAATGTGCTGCCAGAAACCTCACGAAGCTCAACAAGGGCAAGTGCAAAGTCCTACACCGGAGAGGAGCAGTCCCAGTCACTACCTGTTCATTCTGGGGACCACCTGGCTGGAAAGCAGCTTGGGGGACAAGGACCTGGGAGCTCTGGTGGAACCAAAGCTGAATATGACAAAGAAGACTAACGCCTTGGCTGCATTAGAAAGAGCGTTACCAGCAGGTCAAGTGAGCTCTCTACTCCTCTGTTCAGCACTGGTGAGGCCACATTTGGAGTACTTGGTCCAGTTCTGGTCTTCCCAGTACATGAGTGACATGGACATACTGAAGAGTGTCTGGCAAAGAGCCACAAGGATGATGAAGGGGCTGGACCATCTCTCCTGTGAGGAAAGGCTGAGAGCTGGGGCTTCTCAGCCTGGAGAAGAGAAAGCTCAGGGAGAAATAGTCGATGCATACAAACAGCTGAAGGGAGGGTGCAGAGAAGATAGAGCCAGGCTCTTTCCGGTGGTGCCCAGTGACAGAAAAAAAGGCACTAACTAAACCAAATCATGTTCCCTCTTAATATCAGGAAACTTTTTTTTACTGTGAGAGCGACTGAGCACTGGCACAAGTTGTCTGGGAGATTGTGGTTTCTCCCTCCTTGGAGATATTCAAAAACCATCTGTACACAGTGCTGAGCAACTTCCTTTAGGTGGCCCTGCTTGGGGAGGGGTTTGGACCAGGTGACCTCCAGAGAACCCTTTCAGCCTTAGCCTTTCTGTGATCCTTTGATTCTCTGAAAATTTCAAATTAACCTCCAAAATCTGATTTAACACAATGATAAGGACATAAAACAGAGGATAAAAGTACCTGACACTGGTGCCATCTATAATACCTGTGGCTTAGAAGCAGGCTTATTATTGTCTTAATCTGGACTGTTTATCTTGCACTTCTGCTATTACATTGCTTTTTGGATCTTCAGACAGTTACTGTAAATCAGTATATTCTTTTGTTTGTCTGCTTTAAATCTCTATGATTTATAAAGATTATCTAGACAATGTATTTTCCTTGTCTGAGTGGTTTCAAAAGGGAAAAATATTAGTTTCTATTTTTCTTACCCCAGATTTACAGGGTTGGTCTCTAGAGAGGTAACTGGAAAAAGTGAGTGGCACTTGGAGAACTGAATCTTTCTGACAAAGTTTCAGAAAAGCCAAACAAAAGATTAAAAAGTACTCTGGCAGCTTGAGAGCCAAACCAGCTGGCAGGCAATGTAGAAAAATGAAAATATTCCCATTCTTAATAATTGAAGTAGAAAATCCGCTGAGGAAAACCCATGTTCCTTTTCATTATTTCCTTTCTACTTCAATCATCAGTTTTCATGATCTCTGGGTGAGGCAACAGGCTCTCATGACAATTGTCAGGAGACAGAGCTTTAACACAAGATATTAGAAATTCTAGAATAGGACCGCAGTGTCAAAGCAGATAGGCCCCAGTAAATCCCTTAAGCTGTGCTGGAACAGGCAGGCACACACGGGCAGCAGTGCATGAGGCTCACTGTGGTTCTGAAATTGCACTCCTGATCTTACAGGCTTATAAAGAAGTGCCCAACAATTCATCCTCTCACTTTCAAATGGATTTTTATCCTGCAGCTACGATGGGTCCATGAGAGACCTCAGGCATGCCATCATTTTTTTAACAAAGAAGAATGACAGCTGTCCATAAATGGAAAATTTTAAGTTCATTCTTTCACTTAAAATTTATTAAGTATGTAAAAAACTTCTAAAAAACACTGTGTAGTAATTGTCTATCAGTCCTATGACCTTATACTAGAAAATTTTACATAGATGTTTGTCATTATAAATTTTAGACTACTATGTTTTGCAAACATATTCTGGTCTAAAATTTTAGTCTATTGTCTTATACAAACATATGTGCACGTAAGCCTATGGAAATTCAGTGTCTGAACAGGAACTTTCACAACATTCAGATAATTTGCCTTGCCCATCTTTAAAATTCTTCAATAACAAAGATGGCTGTCAAAGAACTTCTTGAAAAATTGTGAAAAACTGGAACGCTTTTTTATTAAGGGTCATTCAGGCGGTTCCAATGTCACTTGGCAGTTTGGCGGGACTGTGCAGCATACAAATTCCCCTTCAAATGCCCCATGCTGGCACGAATTCCATGTGAAATGACTCATGTGAGATCAAGACCCAGGGAGGAGAAGAGCAGGGCAGAAGATGGGCAGTACAGACCTAAAAGACAGATCTGCTGTTCTGTATCACTCGTTACATAAGAAGATAGTGATGACAATCAGTTCCCAAAAAATCCTTTCTACCCACAGCAGTAACTGTGGCCTCACATCCTTTTGCCAAGCCAGGTACTCTCCTGTGAGCAGATAGCAGAGACAAACCCCAGATTTCCAGCAATTGAGGTGTGCCAAATTAGGAAGCAGAATAATAATATTTTGCTTTTCCCCGTGTCCTGCTGTCTTAGCCAGGTGTGAAGCCTTAGCCTTAGCCTGCCACAGACTAACTGCTGGGTTATTGGAAACATTTGCACACAAATTTAGAGAGCCACAGTCCCAGCTTTGGCTTGTGCTACCAACAACACAGTGCTTGCTTCCAAAATGAGGTTTGGACACTGTGGGGAAATGGGAAAAAAATCTAAGAAGATTCTTTCATTGTCCTAACCACATTCTGTTTTGTACTTTGCATTAATTACCCACTCTTTCAGAGCACCCAGACATATTGGCTCTAAGGTTGCTTTACTTTTTCTAAGTGCATGAAGAATCTTAGTTCCTTCATGAGTTGTCCAGGGCGGAATATTTAGCCACCTTACACTCTACCTTATCATAAATCATGGTAATGGTTGTGGAAATAGTCCCTGCAGGGTGCCTTGAGGTGTAGCTGACTCATGACTGAACACTACTTTGAAGTTTTACAGTTGTATTTTATTTTTCAGGGAGTAAACAGTGCAACTGCAGGAGAAATAACACTTTTGAAAAGTAGTGCAGTAACAAGGGCCAAATGCATGTGATGTGCAAATAAAACAAGAAATTAAAAAGTTGGCTTGTAACTGCCGGGTACATCTTGTTGTCATGGTGCTTCTAGAAACCTCTTCCTATCTGCTATCTGCTTTTGTTTTCCTAGTGCCATTAATATTGCTCAGGCCTTAGGAAACTGGATTTATCACACATAGTTGGGCTGTGGGATGCTCTGCATTCTGAACGGGAGCATGCTTCATTTTTGATTCACTAAAAGGCATTATTTTAAGAATATTTTTCAAAATAAGATAATAAATTCAGATAATGTTGCATTGTTTTTATAGTCCAATGATGGGCTTCTTACCTTTCAAAATCTGCATTGTTTTGTGTCAAGAAATAAGTCTCTTAAATATTTGCAACATGACATGAAGCAATTAATTTCGTCGCTTAGACCTGCATTTCTTCTTTTAATCTTGGGCTACTGTCAAAAACATGAGAGAAAGGCCTTTCCATGAAGAAATGTATAATGAACAATTAGGCATTGCTCCGTCTGAAGGAAACTTGGACAGATGGGGGGTTACGAGAAAATTAATAAAATCCCATACAGGCACTGAAGTTGTCATCCCTTTCTTAGCAATGATATAGGTAAAGGCTTGTCCAGACAAATTTATCCATTCATTCCACATGACAAAAGCAGAAATAGAGAAGTACGGTTATAACAAACCCAGAAAATAATCCAATTGACAAGAAGTTTCACAGAAGGAAGCCCAAAAAGCCTTTACAGCTCAAACAATAGAAGATTCTGAATACCACAGGCACATTGCTTTTTTAGTCACTTCTTTTCCATGTTTCTGGGTACAAGAAACTGATGAAGTAGAGAAATAGAGAGGCAAAAGAACATAAAAAAATTCCAAAGGTGTGAAGTGATAAAAGATGTGAAAGACCAAAGGTGTGAAACAGAAATAGGAAAGTTCTCCCAAAAGAAGAGAGGAAAGAAAGCTCAACCATCAAGCACTGATTGAGATGCACTATTTCGTTAAAGGCTATATGCAAGGTAGCTTTACTTGAAAGCATGGGAACAAGCAGAGAATAATTTAATTTGAGAATAATAAATTGGTTGAAAATGAGGTTTCATCTCCCCTTAAATTATTCACAAATTTTGATCAAATCCAGTTAGCATTTGGGAAATAATTTGAAAGGGGCCTGCAGTGCTGTCCCCTTTTGCTTTGAGCAGTCGGGGGTCAGGACACACAGCCAGGACAGGGTGGGGCACCTTCTCCTGGTACATTTGAGCATTTGAGATAAAACCGGTGTGCTCCACATGTTAAGTTCATTAATCATTATTAGACAGCACTGATTTTGGTCTTGAAGACTTCTAAGCATTTATCTATCTGAGGTTATATGTCTACCATTATTTTGATGTTTTACATGTACCAGGAGATAGAAGTTACACTTGACATCAAAAAGCGAATTATGTCAAACAAAATAACATTTTTTTAGGTATTTATGTTGCTGTAATTTCACTGTCACTAACCTGCTTCTCTCCACATTTCTCACAGAAAAATCAATTATTATCGCAGCTTAATTAGCAAGAAACATGTCAGGATAAACTGCTTGAATCATTATAAATTATTGTATTCATTCTTATCAGGGTTTTATTTGTTCTCAACATTAAAAGAGGATATTAACTCTGCAGTATTTCCATAAGCAGGCTGACAAGTCTGCAATCATAGAAGCGCATTTCACATTTTCTGTGTCAGAACTTCCTTCCATTTGCAGATAACTTTACAGTACTTGAAAAGTCTGAACTGAAATTTTGAAGCACGGGAATCTATTTCAAAATAGCTTTTCAGACACACATACCTGTGTACACCCCCAGCTACTGTTACAGCTGAATATTTTAATTCTTTCAGAAAAAAAAAAAGTGGGAGCGCGACAGGAAACCACTTAATTATTTTCCCAGCATAAAGAATGTTGATATCCTTCCCTCAAAAAGAATACACCTTTACACTTTGAAGTTTGAGCTTAATACATAACAAGGGGATATCTTTCATGCTAAATATATTGCTTTTAGCTTCTGCAAAGCCCTAGCTGAGTATGACTTATTTTTTGGAAAACTCTTGTTTCATACATGTAGCAGAGAAACATTCTAAATTGTTTCTGCTATTAACTCCATGAAAGCATCTTGTTCTGGGCTAAGTAGGACATTTCCCAGCTCTGGATCGTTTTGGGGTGCACTAGGTTTGGGGTAGGTGCTTGGAATCAGTCCCCTTCTGCCCAAGTCTGTGGGTCGACATTGTCGCATTGTACTGCCTGGTCACACCCTGCTTCTTCCCTGCTCCACTTATTGCACCAGACAGGGGGTTACTGGGGGCTGTGAATAAAGGAAAATGCCAGCTTCAGGACCCTGCCTTCTGCATGCAAAACCAAGGAGGTAAGGGAGGAGCAGGGCAGGAGACAGCTCATGGAGAGAGGACAGTCTCCTTTTGCACATCAATTGCATGCTGCCCCTAAGAACCAGCTCCTTGCATTGCTTCAGATATGATAATAAGGAAAGGTACTTAAATTTAAGAAGCTCATAATCTGAGGGAACCAACTTGGGGTCCTGGTGCCTGATGTTCTGAAGTGCACGGACTTTCAGCTGGGAATGCACTTTAAATGTCTAAAGTGAGGGTTTTGGTTGTCATCCTCTGGAAAGTTTAAAATGAGATGTCCAAGGGAAGTGGGTTGGTTTTATATTCATTGGCCTGGCTGCCAGGCAATAAAAGTGAGATAATACCTCATAGGAATGGTGAAAATTGGGAAATTAATTATTAATATGTTACCAGATATGTGGATTGGTTACTGAGGCAATACAGTGACAAATGCCACGGAGAAGCATGAAAGGAAAAGAGCAATTCTGTCTGTATACCAGTGCAAAAATAGCATTTGGTACATTAGACGTGAGGAGGAAGAGAAGGTTGAAGACTAGGGGAAAACAGGGCTTTTTAAAAATAAATTATTCTGACCTGATCATCACTGTTGCCAGCTACTAAATAAGGCAGGGCATCTATGGAAAGATTTAAATGTGCTTCTGTCTTCACAGTGCAGATCTAAATGAAGATCAGGTAGGTTGATCCAATTTCAACATTTCCGAGCTTATTAGTCTCTTTTAAATGTGATCAGTATCCTTAGCTCATGCTTCCCCTCTAAAAAAACCTCATGTTAATGATAAAAAAATCCTCCTCTCAGCAATACTGTGGGTATTGAGGTAAAGAGATCTAAATATTTCTTAAATTTTTTTATTGTATCAAACTCATAGTACTTCGCTATGTGTGATAATCCAATAGTTGCAGTGCTTCTTAGACACTTTTATTAGCCACCGTTATTGAAATGCTATGCAAAATGGGCAACTCAGGAATTTAAGAGCAATTAAAACTACTGATGACCTCATCAGAAAGTTGGGTAAAATTCACCAAAATGGATTCATTTCCGAGAAATACTAGGATAATATTCAGAAATAGTCTTGATTTTATCTACTTGAATTTCCATCTCTTCATAATTACAAATAGGACTATGCAAAACACTTTTTAAATCTCTAATTGCTCTTATGCATTCTACTCCACTTATAATTTAATTTTAAGCACCTTGCTTGAAATCTTCTGAGATTCACAGTTACATCTGGTTGAAAAAAGGGAATAAAATTCACAAAAATGCTGATAATATTCCCTTGCTTCCCTTTTGCGTCCAACTGAAATAAAATTAATGGTATCTAGAGTGTCGTTTATAAGTTTTCCTTTTTTTCCTTTCTTGTTTTTATAACTTTGCCAGTTTTCAAAACATTTTCAATAATTAAAAAAGTCACTGAGTGGCAGGATAAAGATTTACCTTTCTTCCTCTATTTACAGGGCTGTTGGATTTTTAGTTCAGACCTCAGATGGTTTTTAAGAGTTGCAGAGTGACAATTGGAAACATGAAAGCCTTTTCTCTGGATTTGATGGATTTAATGTATTTAATTTATTGACAAAGGAAATATTCATGCCTTTTAAACTTTTAAAAAATTTTAAAAATATGTATTTTCATAAAACCATTTATTCTACTCCCTTACAATAATGGGGCAAAAGAGGAGGGGCTATTTGGCTGATTATTGTCAAGAATAAACTAGAATGCAATATTTTCATCAGCTACATATCCACTCCCAAGAATATTTTCTTTCTGTGAAATTTCTTGGATTCTGACTTTAGTAAGTACAATTATAAGGAAAAATGAATAATGAGACATAAACAAGTATATTCAGTTTAGAGTACAAGGAAGTATTTAATTCCCAGTGATTTCGCTAAAGGATGGTCACGGAGTTTCCATGAATTTCCACACTTACCTATTGTGCTCTTTTTAGTCTATTTTTTATTTGCAACAATATACTTAATTTTAAAAATATAATGGAAGATTAATTAGAAAAAGCAGATAAATGGAGATGACGTAAGAGTAGTTGGGTTATGCACCCTACAGGGGAGCACAGGCTGACTCTAAAAGATAAATCATCTCGGGGACAAAGTATGTTCCCTGCTGGGAAGTCCCAGGAGGCTATAGCCTGCACACTGGCACCAGATTCTTCCTTTCCAACGTAAATTTTCACAAGTTTTGTTTCTAATCAGAACAAAGGGATAGGAATGGAAAGCATAAGCACTAAGTGAGCTGAAATTCCAGTATTAGACTTCTTGTCCGTCCTTTGTGAACTTTACTCTTTGCCGGAATAGATGTCTGATGAAGAAAAGGAGACTGAGTATCAACAAAACACTCACCTTGAGCAAGTGGGAGGCTAAATGAAAGAACTCATCACTTGGCAACATATTTGTTATGCTTAGTACATTTCCTAGGGAAAAAAAACCACCACCTCTGTTTGATAGATCCTCCTAGCAACAACTTCATGAGCATTTTATATTTCTGTTTCTTCTTGAAAAACTGTTGCATAAAAGCCAAAAAGTTATTCAATTAATGACCCTCATGAAGAAGAAATTAAATCCTTGATGGACTAAAGAATCTGTTTAATGGAGGAAAAAAGAATTTATTTTATTTGTAGGGGTAGGAACAAAAGCACTATGCTATAAAGACAGTTTGTGTGTTTATATCCACAAGCAGGAGTCTCCACATGTTGAAAAATATGCCAGCTCATAAATGTATATTTCACTATCTGATGTAGATTTTTGCTTAATTTTTTATTAAGTCAGCTGGGAACCTCAAAAACACAGAAAATAATGAAGTAAATAATTCTTCTGTGTCCAAGTCAGCAAAAATAATAAGTCTCAAATTCTCAACTATCTCACAGTTCAGTTTTTACACAGACATTTGGTAGGACCCTGGACAGACGAATCTTTGTGGAAGTCTTTGAATGCACTAAAGTCACTCCCAATCCCTGTGAGTCAGGATCAGGCTTCACACATGTAACTACAGCAGCAAATAGTAAGCACTTGTCAATTCCAGTTGTGCAAAGCATATTGAAACTAAACTTTGGGATCACTTCTGCATTTAATGGCCATCAGATACTCTAAAATAGTATAGAGTTCAATGAGACCATAAGGAGGAAACATTTGAAATTTAAAGGTATAAATAACATCAAAATGTATATTATATTTTCTTTTTTTTTCAAAAATTGTTGTTCACTTTGTGAGTACTTAACTAGAGTCTTTTTTCCCCTCCCTTCCCTTAGCATCTCTGTGCTCTCTCCCTCTTTCAGGAGGATACTTCTGTCAAGCGGCATGTCTTCTTCATAAATAAACTAAAATATTTTAAAAATACTTCATAAAATATGTATGTACTTTTTAACGTCCATCATAGACAAAACGCTAATTGTTTGCCAGCAAATGGTCATCAAAAAACACATCCCAAGAAGAGCTGCAAAAGCCTTCTGGGACAATGTGAAAAAGGAGAATAAAAAAAACAGTGTGCACCAGGCTTTCTGGGACATTGTAAAAGAGGAGAATAAATAAAGAGTGTGCACCAAGCCCAGGGAGATGTACAGAGCTGTACAACTGCATGAGCAGAGGAGAAACTTAGTCGTCTTGATTCCCAAGCTGGGAAATTCTGGTCTTACAGACAGATACAGAACCATCTTTGAGTAGTGCTACTTTTTCAATATGGGTGTTGTTGAGAGTGTCAAGGTAAAATGAAGATGTGTTGTCTCTTACTCCATGCTGAAACCCCGAGTGCAGTCATATAACTACTGATATGCGTGGAGGACAAGTCTCAAGTTTTTCTGCTTACCATAGAGAAGGAGCAAATAATGCAATTAGCACAAGGTGTGTTCTCATGCATCATACAGGTGCTGTGCCTGTAGGCAGCCCCGGTGCCTTTAGCACAGTGAAACCTTTTGGAAGAAAAATGAACTTGAAGCCTTCGGGAGCAGATGTGGAAGCAAGGAAACTCAAGCTTCGACAGAGACAGGAACACTCAGAATTTTATGTATCTTCAGCCGTGTCAAGTGTCCAGCTCCTGTTGATGTTAAAAATCTCTTACAGCTGGGCAAGTGCTGTTTAATGGAAAACACATCAAAAAAATATGAAATACTGAAGTGCTTTCTTGAATCACCAGTTCTCCAACCTCTTCTTCTACTTGCCTGCACAAGATAGCTCTGCTAGTAGTTTAGCATGGCAAAAAATGCACTTAGGCAATGCTCAAACCCTGCAGGTTGGTTTGTTGTTGATGCTGGTTTTTCCTACCTTAGTTTTCTCTTCCTATTAACTGCTAGATCCAGGATCCAATGTGGGGAGTCAAACCTTGCTTCACTTAGAGTCACAACGAAAGATATCCTCTTCCAAGTATTGCCATATTCTAACACCAAGAAATAAACAAATTTTCACCATGAATAGGGAGGGAAGGCCAGATGCTCGCTGAAACTCACGTGCACCTCCTTAACACTATCTGTTTCTCTTGGAAAACACTTAGATATTATTGTGGCAAGTCTGCAGATGACAAATATTTTAAAGTAGCCATACTTCTAAAAATGCACTAGTGTTGCTTTTCCCATGTATGTCATCAACATGGTGTGCTATTTTTCACAACTGCTGCAGGTTTATATCTATTTTACAACATTTATAACGCGTTTTAATTTAATGCCTTCTCACACAAAAGCTGCCCCATTTTCTGTGCTAAGTCTCTGGAAGAGGGATCTACTAGAGAAGTGGTATATTTACCCCACTTCTACGGGGAATTAATTTTTGTTGTTTCCCACAGGTTCAAAAAACTGTATTTAGTGATCCGCATTTACTTTTATTAAACCAGGACTAAATCCTATAATAAAATACTCTTTCTATAATTATAATTTTTCATGTTTTGGGTAAAATTCTCAGCAGAAATAACAAGTTTCTAAACTATTTGGCTCTTGCTAAAATTAGATTTAGATGTGAATTTAAATTAGAATTAGATTTAGATGCTCCAGTGAAATGAACCTTATTCAAATGCAAATTGAACATGAACCAGCAGAATAAATTGCCTTGTAGGTTTCTGTTTGCCTTAATGATCCATGTTACACCATTTTCCTCTTTCAATTTTAGCTCTTATCACTTATGTAGGTACAGAAACACAAGAACAAAAACACTAAGAAGTTTGTTTAGTTATATATTACTGATAAAACATTAAATAAATCAGGTGTATAGCAGATCCAGGATCTGGAGACTTGTAGACTCTGACACTTCTAATGATTAGATGAAAAGAGTGCTATTGCCTCTTTCATTGCTTCACAAAAAATTGTTGAATTACTTGGGAAAAAGATGTCAAGATGGCCCCTGTTTATGTCCCTTGAAGTTTCTTTATCCTTATTTTAGATTCATGCCTTCAGGCATAGTTTTACATGCTGAATTCTACAAGATGGTAAAGTGGCAATACAGAAAAGCAAAAAAATTACAAATAAGAGAGTATCCAAGTCCAGTTTTAGGATTAATTTTGTAGATCCTAGCTAGGAGATAGAATGATTTATTTTCTTCAGACCTGCATATATAGAAACCAAGTAGGAGGTTAGAGAGGCAAAATTCAAACTCATACCCTAGGATTTATTTTTGATTTATAAATTCTCTACTCCTTTCTAAGAATGTCTTTTAATGAGGGAAATTTTTAAACTATTGTTTACTCTTTCTACAGAAAATTAGGGATTGTGTTGAAATGTCTATGATTTTGTCTTTAGATTTGCTTTAATTGAGGAGCAGTTAAGAACAGCACTCACTACAGAAGTATGTATAACTATCATGAGGAACATATTTTTTCTGCAAAAATTTAGGCTGTAAAAACTGATAATTTTTTTCTCTCCATGTTACCTAAATGCTAATGACCTTTTCCTCCTTTCATTGTGTTAAAAAAGAGAAAGAAAGAGAAAGAGAGAGAGAGAGAGAGAGAGAGAGAGAGAGAGAGAGAGAGAGAGAGAGAGAGAGAGAGAGAGAGAGAGAGAGAGAGAGAGAGAGAGAGAAAGAGAGAAAGAAAGAAAGAGCGAGCCATAGCTTGTCTACAGAAGATCATCAGACATGTGATAGACTCAGGGAAAGGATTTACTAGTTCTGATTCAGTTTCTAAATATGTTCCATACTAAATGAGGCATGTATCTACAAGAGATCTGTGATCTTCTAGTCCTTCTGAAGATAAATCAACAGATAGAGATGTCAGTTGTTCTTACTGGCCTGTACAATGGGTCTCTTTGCCATTATCCCTTTCTGAGACGGGGCAGGTAAGATGCTCATGGAGACCCAGCACACAGAGAAATTGATACAAACAAAGAGTGAAGGAAAAGAAAATGGAGTATGATTGTGGTTATTTTTTTTCTCCTTTTTTTTTCTGTTTGCAGAGACAGCAAGCATGAAGGCATCTGTGCCTGTCTAAATTCAGCCAAAACCATCTGCCAACAAGTTGCAGCTAAAGGGTAGAAAATCTAATTGTGACTCAGAGGAGTTAGAAGGGAACGTGGGAGAGAGGGCCCAGGCAATAAGCTGTGGAGATGTGTAACAGTTGGCTGAAAAGGGATGGGAAGCAGTTAAGTGAATGGGGACCAACTATTCTTACCACACTTACACTACATGAACCTGATAATTAAATGAACAGTTATAGCGTAATGTACCGCAACACAGAGCGAGGATTTTCAGATTCCTGCACATGCTGTGCTCTTCCTCCCATTTATACTGTCCTCCTCCTCAGCTCCAAACCAGCATAATTAAGAAACCCACTGCACAGTAAATTTGTAGCTCTGTACAGTTATAGTTACCTGAAATCAACACTGGCTCAAAGTTACAGCGGCATCATAAACTATTTGATTGCTTTAGTGGAATTGTTTATCTTTGCAATTATTTATCATTTATCACATCACCTCAAGTTATTCCTTGCTATTGATCGTACCATTCTGTGCAACTTAATTTTCATTTATGTTGTCTGGATTAGAAACACATGAGGGAAAAATGCAGATTAGTATGTTTTTCTCTTCAACAGAGAATGTTTCAGGAGACAGAGCAACAAACAAGATATAAGAGCATAATGGTTAATGCCTGCTTAAACCAAAAAGTATGGTCATTATCTGAGCTATCACAAGATAACTTCTGCTCATTTTTCCAATTGCCTGAGATAACATTGGTCTTTCCACCATAAAGTTTATAATGTGTATTGCGGTCAAAAATAGGAACACTATTAAACACAGGCACGACTACCAAGAAGATGCAGAAAACCCAACAACTGAGCCTGGGCTCATTTCTATAGTGAAGCATTTAGAAGACATCAGAATTATTACACATATATGTATACACATATGCATATACATATATATATATATACACACACACACATATAAATACGCACATATATACACATTTATGTAATAATTATGCATATATTACATATAAATATAATAATACATATATGGTGTTAACGTGTATATATTTGAATATAGTATGTTGGATGCCCATCTAGGATTCAAGAAATCAGGAATTCTGTTTTAGCGAAGATAATCCTTAAATACAGGAAATGCCGTGGCATGCAGAAGCCTTGTCGTTGTCACTTGCTCTCAGGTTTTTCAACTGGAGAGGTATTTTTCCCCATTTCCTTTCCAGGAGCCACCATCCTGGAAAGTTCCATGTTCCCAGAGTTATAGCAGACACGCAGCAGAGAGGGCTGATGACATGATGCAAACTTTCATCCCAGCACAGGGCTTGCACCTTCTGCGTTTAGCTGAGTCACTGTTACATGTAATTTATCTCTTGCATTTTTAAAAAGGTCTAATCTAGAAGGAAAATCACCTTGGCTACTTATGCCTCTGCTTCCCTGTCTCCTCCCTATATTGACAGCTCAGAGTTCAAGCTATATGGAGGTGATCATCTGCAGAGTGCCTGGTACATTGGGAAGTGAAGGGCTACTGCAATATAATGATAGAGTGATAATGACAAACTTCACTGTTAGTGAATTTATTTGGTGTGTGTCTGAAATCATTCAGCAAGCAGAGAGAGAAGGTTGACTTTTAAACTGAGAACAAAATCTCCTAGATGGTCCCTTTCAGTCTTGCGTCGATCTAATTATAGGAAAGCTATCATTCTACCAGAAGCTTTAAATATCAGAAATGACTAACACTTCATAAGGTTACTGTGCTGGAACAGAACTTTGTAAATCCTTCGCAGAAGAAGGTTATATAAAGCCAAAAACTTCAAATAGGAACTTAGATTTCAAAACAACTAAGAAATAAATACAGAGAAGTGTATTTACCATAAATTTAACGTGGATTGTTTCTGAAGAAGACTTTGAGGAATATTATGTTGTTCTATATTCTCCTCAACAATACTCCTGTTTCAGCTAGGTGTTTTCTTCGCAGCAGCTGCAATTTCTCAGGAATGACATTCCAACACACTTCAAAGATAGACGTGTCTAGACCCACTGATATATTTCATCAGAGGTTCTTGCCTCATTAGATGCTGTTCATGAAAGTTTCATTATGGAGTGAAAAATCCTGGTGAAAATCTGCAGTATTAATTTTATCTTCTGTTCTATTTCCATTGACTTATCCTGTGTGAGGGCAGGTATAAATGCACCTCTAATGTTCCAAAAGCCATTTCACTTTCTTTGGAAAAAGTGGACCACCCGCTTTAACCCACTGAAAAGGTCTTTGTCAATACTTCGGGGTCTCTGAACATAATAACCCTCTTCAAATGTTATGTTACTCCTTTTTTACTTGCTGATCAGAAACATTTAGAGGCAAAGCAGATACTGCTTTCATGTAAATTAAAAATCTCAAACCACAATTTTTCACAGATAAATCCATCAAATGAAAATAAAAATAATTAGAGCAAACCACGATATACTAATACATTGTAATAAGCTATTGAACTTTACAAATTGGAGTGATTCATTTGTCTAGTTACAGAAATGACACATCAGTCATCTAGTCTGTTTTCCTTCAACTGCTTACAACAGTTGTGTCCACCTTGAAAGAAACACTTGTTCTCTGATGCCAGGCTTTCATCCTACTACTCCCTTAAAGAAATTAAATGTGCACAGACCAACTTACCTTATTCTATAACTTTTTATTGTCACGGCTTGATTATTATAAATACATAGACATACATTTTTGTAACAATTTAATAATACCATTCACTACTAATAAAATAATCCCTACAATTCCAAGGCAAACTAGCATTGATACTCCCTATGCTACGTGATAGTAGTGACGATTTAAGTAGCAAACACTGCATAAACTTGAGTAATACCTGATTTTTCAGCAGCAGTAGGCAGAAAAAGAATATTTATTTAGGTGACAAGGAGCTGAATGAGATTTTAAGCAGAAGGGACCAAAAATAAATACATAGACAGGAAGCACTATTGAAATGTTCTGCTTTTACTATGTAATATTTCAGGACCTCATTTTCAAATGATTTACATTCACTGAATAGATAACTTACCAGCTGGCTGATCAGGAAAAAGGCTAAGCTTCTCAAGTAACAAGAACTGTAAAACATATGCTCTAATTGCAAATTCACGATTAAAAATTATTGACTTCAGCATGGGCTGAAGAGTCTTTATGAATCCATGCCTGAAGTAAGAACACAAATTATGTTTTTTGAAGATTTCAGCCTGAGTACCCCTAGAAGACCTGGGCTCTTTTGGCATTATATGTGTTTTCAATGCCACTGCCACAAACCTGCCACTCTTCCAGCAAAAGCATCTTCATTTATTTTTTGGATTTCTTGACAATGTCTAAAATCTTCCTTTCCACCTTTAAATTGACAAGGTGTCTATTACAGCCAGCAGAATCCTTCCTGGCCTGATTGTCCACTCTGAAATTGAGTGTCTGGGTAGTGTGAGCTCTGGAATTTCCTTCCCACTACAAAAGCTTTTCATAAGTACCAAGTAGCCACTCTAAAGCATGAGATAACTGCTAACAGCTGTAGTAGTTCACTGGCTTTTGCCTGGCTTCCTAGATTTCAACACAGATTTTTTTGCAAATATGACTTTATAGATTTTTCTCTGCAGTCTTGCAAGCAAACAGGTGCTCAGTGCTAGTTCCATGAAGTGTTCAGGAAGCCTTGCAGGTGTCTCCCATGTCAAATATAAGCTACTTGATTTTACCTTCAAGGACAGTGAGGGACATTAGTCATATAATTTAGGATCCTGCCCAGCATCTCTTGTCTGTTAGCAAGAACTTGTCTCCTGCATCTGATCAGTCACTGCCTTAGTGGCGTTGGCCTGCTGTGTTTCTGAAAGGCAGCACTGCGCCTTTGCCCAAGCCCTTGCATTTCTAAGCAGCGCTGTAACACCATAAAGATTTCCTCATAATTCTCTGAAAACCTGTGCCTCAGAAATGCCAGAGCAGACAAAGATTTGCTGTCTGGCCTCCTTGTTGGCTAATCTTCCCTCTTCATACTCTCTGATATTTCTGCCCTCCTGTCTTTATCCATCACTCCAAAGAGACCCCTCCACTGCCTCTCACTCCAGTTTAGAGGTGCATTGCTAAGGAAGCAGTGGACAGAAAGGAGAAGGCATACCAACATTTCCTCTTTGTGTGACAGCACTTCAGAAGACTTACTGACCTCCTCTTTTGTTTGAAAAGAAAGAGCAAAGGCAGCACAATCCAGAAGAAGGTTCAAGACCACGGACCTTGAGATGAAGGACATCTTTTCCTTGAGATCCACATGAAGACATCTCAGTCCTGCAGTAAAACAATAATTAAGGTGCAATCCTGACCTCAGCGCATCCTAGTCCCTAACTTCAAGAGATCTAATCCAGAATGTCAGCTGATGTTAACTGGACTATTTTTTTCAGCAACCAGGAAACTAGCATGCGCGTGAAATTAAAATGGACCTTTGGGAAAAGCAACACCTTGAGAAAACATCAAATGTTCACGGACAACAAACAAAAAATAAAAAAAACCCAGAGAGGGCAATGTAAAAACTATAGAATTTTTTCATTTTTACTGATTATGAATTAACTGCTTTATTTTATAATTTCTAATGCATTCATATTTTCTTCCTGAAATTTTAGTTTTCACTTTAAAATGGCTTAAGCTTTAATGGGCAAAAAAGGCATGAAAACATATTTAAGTAAATACTGAGGGTTATATCTTTTGTTTAATCTCAATGTGAGAAATTGAAGTTTTGGTACAATGAAGACTTTTATTGAAACTCTCCAAAGTTTCTGCTCTGACCTAATTTATTTCCCAGTTCAACTTACCAAGCCAAAAAATCAATTTCTGATCCAACTTTATGGTTAGTCCAAGTCTGAGATATCTATCTCTTCCTAACCATTCTAGTGAGCCTTTGCAACTAATGTTTTACCTCAGATCTCACCCTTGCCATCTGTCCTGAGAACAACTATAATTTAGAGTAGACTTTATGAGCACAGCCCAACTTTTGGGAAAGTTTAGCAGTACACTTTAATCACCAGGTTTGGGATAAGTGGATGGATTTTAACAAGGTATAAGATTTATGAAGTGATAAATATAGATCCTCAGGAAGAAAATATAAAAGTATGAAAGGCTATTAAACTTGCGATGAAAGATCTAGGAGCAAGAGACATGGCTAGTGATTCATCCTACAGCTAAGTAGCATACTTTTTGTCTAGCACTGATTATGTCTGTATCTCTTGGGATGCAGAACCTGTTAAAAAAAAAAAAAGAGGGCTTTTGCATTTTCAAAGGATACTTCTCCATAATACTTGAGAACCACCTTGGAAGCATTTATATATATTTTAATTGATGGGAAAAGTTTTAATGCCTAAGAGCCCACAAACATTTTAGAGGGCAAATCAAGGAATGGAAACCTGTTTCAAAGAACTGCCTCTCAAGAGTCTGCCAGGAAAACAGGTATATTAGAGTATAAGTTATTTTATTTTATTTTATTGGGCTAAAGAGAAAGGAGAGGTAAGTAAAAAGATGAAGTATAGAAAAGTGGAATCACTTTGGTCTTTCTGGTTTGCCACCAATTTTATCATCATTAGATAGGATGCTTAAGGTGAAGTATATTTTGGAATGCTACTTACTCAGAGTGGAATGCTTTGCGACTGGAAATGAGACTACTGCCACGAAAAGGATAGGGCAGAGTATCAAATGTTCCATTAGATCAAAAAGACATTTATACCCTCAACTACTTCTGGAGATGTAAAAATGTAGTTCCCTTGAATAGGCAAATGACAGAAATAAGTAGTGTGGGAAAAAAGCTCTTACAAAAAGATATCCTGCATTTCCTATCTACTTCAAACATCCCTTAATGACAAATGCAGCGACAGTCCTTACAACAAGTAAAGATTTGATGGATTTTTTCATTAAAACTGCCTTATCTTGTGAAGAGTCCTTACAAGAAACATTGAAATCCTACTGAGTAGCTTAGTGGAGTGTCTGAGAACCTGAGCCACCATGCTGTGCACTGCTTCTCAGTGGCCCAGGGGCACTGGAGTGATGCCACAATCCGCCGGAATTTAAGAAGCTGAGAGTCTGATGAGAATAGTGTGAGTCATACAAATAATTAGTACAATGATCTTTTATGAATGGAAATGCAGCAAAGGAAGAATGTCCTCAACATGGCATGAAAGTATTGTGTGGAGAAAAAAGGTCTTTTTTAGTTCTCCATAGTGCAGAAAGAAGAAGAATGTAAGTGAATTTCCCTTTGACTAACACACACAAACAAACAGATTCGTATATTTGGCTATTTTCTCCTGAGCAAAATATTTCCCCAGCATTTTCATATGACATCTATACTTTATATGTACGTAATATTACATATAGAAGAGGATCTACCATTGCTCTTTGAGTTACTTGCAACCCACCCAGGCAACTCACCTGAATTGTGAGACTTTTTATAACCTGTTTTCCTGGGAGTCCTCTGAGAGAAAGCTGTAAGGTGAAGCGATCCTACATTGTCAGCATCAGCATGCACTTGGCTCTTGTCTTTCCTGGGAAAGCCTGTCCAGCTGGGTGATGGAATATATCAATCAGTGTGACGCATGTCAAACCAATCCTCGAAAAATAAAAGCTACTAGTAACCATTAACTGGGTGCTTGCCAGCAACAGAAGAATTCATTGCATGCGCGGTCTGCTCCCTGCACTCATCCGAGGTGTGTTTAGGAAAGAGGGAAATGGAGAGTGGATAGCAAGAATTAGAACTACATCCTGTTCCTCACCTAGGCTTGGTGTCTAACCTGGCTTGCCAGAGGGAAGTCTCTTCCTAACAAAATCATGCATAATAAGTAAAAAGGCCAGACAGATTCACAGTACTATTTACTCTTTGGTTGGCATAGAGAATAACTATTACTTGTGCATGGTGTAAAGACCTATTCCAGGCACTGTCATTAACTTTCTTATTGACCAGAAAGAAAAATTTCTCCTGGATGTACATGATAGAGTTTTCATTCCAGTGTTCTGCAGTAAAAATTCAAGGGAGAGTATTAATCACGTAATAAGGTATCACACATTATATTATGTACAACATAATATAAACATGTTATATAATTTAGAAGCCTTCACAACCAACAAAAATTGAAAAAAGTCTAAAACACCAATGTGAAAAATATTCTGTGTGTGATATCATGAAAGAAAGTCCTACCCACCAAGTAGGGAGAATTACAATACCTAGAAAGGAGCCTCTCTTAGATCTCACACAACCCTCCCTCTTACTCTTATTCTTTCTCTTTGAAACAACACCAGAGAGCAAAAGTAAAGGACAAATTCACCCTCCTCTCTGTTTCTGTTTTGTTCCTTGATTTTTGTTTCTTAGAAAAGAGTGTACATTCTTAAAAACAGAAAGCCATTCACATCAAGAAAAGGGTGATGAACCTGGGAATAGAATTGACAGTGCCTTTTGTAAGACACGTAGCTGTAAGATCTCACTGGCAAGTTGAGGAAAAGCAAAGGTAACCTCGGAAATCAATGACACTGAAAAGCAGTAGGATTCTGAGCACCCCAAAGTTTAGAATAACAATCTCCTGAGTTACACCCATGAGGTCCTGCCCTTCAATATAAAACTTGTAAATACTACCTGTTCTCTCTGAATCAATAAAGATTGATGCAGAAAGAGATATTGCTTTCTTCAAAGGAAACACATGAAGGAAATGGAATGAGAGAAAAGATGTTCCATTAAATTGTACTTTCTTATTTTATGAAAATACTCATGGCCTTGAAAGCTGGTCCCTCTCCGTGTACATATTCAGCGACTTTTCAGAAAATGTATGGAGTTGTTTGCGCAGCCAAATGAAAATGGCATACATTTCACTAAAAAATTGTATGAATGAGAAATATATTTGGCTTAGAGTAAAGCTATGTATATAACCCGGAATATACCTGGAAACTATCGATCAGCTTGTAGGTTTACTTCATTCAGACAATGACCCCTCTTGTTTCTATTCGGGGTCTCCTTTGTCTGGACTTAAAATAAATTGGGAAGACCCGCTTTGTTCCTGAGAAGCACATCCTAGAAGGTAGACCTGAACCTGACAGTTATATTTATGTAAACCAATGATGCTGCAGTGAAGCAACCTTACTGTGGTAGGGATGCTTTGAGTCTGTACCCACGGCTCAAGTCAGGTGTTGAAGGAGTAGACATCTCTAGGTTCCTACTACAACTGACTTGTCAAAGACATCATAAAATATTAGAAGCTCTCAAATTTTGAGATGTTCTATAATCCACCTGACTGCATCAGGCATTTTAATAAAACAAATAAACAAACAAACAAAAAACTTCCAACCAGACAAACAAAAAATNACAACCCCCCCAAAAAACCAAAAAACCAAACCAAAACAAAAAACCAAAACCCAAAAACAAACAAACAAACAAACAAACAAACAAACAAAACACTACCAACCAGACAAACAAAAAACCACCACAACGTAATCCTCAAAAATTCTGTGATGGAGAGATTTTTCAGGGATGAGAACTTATGCCTTACTGGAAGCATTACCTCAATAATTCTTAGGAAGTCCAGCATCAAATTGAAGAAAAACAAAATATTGGGAGTTGTAATACTCCTGATTGTGCTAGTTTTTATGTTTTCATATGTGCTATCATCCATGATTCTCTTCAGATGGAATGCTACAGCAAACCTTTAAAGTCCCCATTGGGAGATTTAAAGTAATTTTAAAATAAGAAAACAGAATTGAATATAAGCTCTTGATGCTTACTGCTTAGGGTCTTTGAAAATTATAAGCACATTAAACTGTTGGTCTAGCGTTATTAAACTAATACTTCATTTTTATTTTACAGTCCGTGCTTTAGAGAAGCTTTATGAACTCTCAACAGTCTTCCAAAGGCTGGTTACTTAGCAGGGTAGATCATACTGCCTCGTTATTGCAAAAAAATTGACAATTTTTAGTAAAGTATTGCTGACAGCAGGTTTGTGTATATTATTAGGAAACTTAAACAGAAGGAGGTACGGAGTTTTATGTCTTTCTCGAAACATTTCTTCTTTGCTGTCACCAATGGACTTTCAGTTGCACAACTAATTAGTTGTACTAAAGTTCTCTGCTGTAGGAGTTACTTCACTTCTCTGCTTGTTTGTCATCCACCTGTTACAGCTTGTGTTTTCAAACTGTGACTGCTCTGGGACACAGCCTGGCACACACTGGATGTTTGTGTAGCATCTACAACAATGAGTCCCCAACCTGGCTGACGATTACCTGTGCCAATATTTATCCAAATAATTGCAAATCCTAGGCCTATGAGAGTTCTTAGAAAAAAAAATAAAAACAACCAAAAAGAAAAATGCACAAGATGTAAATATTTTCCTCTGTTTCATTGATGGGATCTATTTAGTCAAATGGTGCATAAATTAGCATAGGCAGCACAGTTTATAAGACAGATGCTCTTGCAAGAAATCAGAGCATCAGCTTAGAATGTGAAATTTCATTCTTGGGGAAATCCCAAAGATTTTATAGCTACTTGTGCTTCAAATAGTCAAAAAATTTTATTCCAAATATTTTTCTTCAGGTAGGTTTTCAAAAAGATGTGTTATTTTGGAAAGTGCTTTCAATTATCTCAAATAGCAGCATGCACATTTACTGCACGTTATTTTATTTAAATTAGTGTTATTATACAGAGAAGTTAAATTATAACATTTTCACAAAATCAAGCAGATATAAACACAGAGTTGGTTGTTTTTCAAGCTAAAAGCAAGCAGTACTGCCATTAAATATTTCAACATTTACAAATTTTCTGATCAAGTAACATCAAAATCTGAAGATGGGGAAGAAGCAAGATACGTCTATCCCAATTTAATGACTTGGTGAAAATTATCTCAGTGGTTCAAGGGGGATGTAAATTGCAGAAAATATTTGAACTTCATGACCTATGACTGAGTATTAAATTTCTACCTATTTTTTAAGCAGAAAATCTATCTCTTGCTCTGAAAAGGTACTAGAAAGGTGCTAGAAAGATGGGGAAAGATTGTGTAAAACCCCACTACCAGCATCTGGTGCAGATGTGTCTATCAGGTTTTGATACATATATTTATGTATAGTTTTGTGTTAAGCCACAGCTCCCCAAGCTGCAGGTTTTATAATAATATGGTATTTATTCATGGACACTCTAATATGCTGACAGCTGAAGTTTTTTAAGGAATACCTTAAATTGCATAAACTTTGGCTACCCAAGCTGAAAACTAAGAAGTGCAAGTTCCTTACCTTCCGTTTTCAGATTGCTCTTCACATCCTTGTCCCAGATCAATAATATCCATGCAGCATGAGGGCATAGTGTATGTGTAAAGTCAACATGGGCTGTAGGGCTCCTGACAAAAAGAAATTCTCAAAGGCGTACTGCAGCTTGGTCAAGTGCCTCTGAAATACATCTGAAATTATCCTTGTTAGTAAGGACTGCACTTGAAGATATAAGTGCAAAAAGAAAATGGAATTCACCAGCTAATATGTGCTGTCACTTCTCCTTTACAGACAAGACTGGATCCTTCAGTGAGTAGCTGTCCCTGCTAGCTCCCTGCATCAAAGGGCTGCACTATAAAGTGAACCCGGACTGCACTCAAAGCTTACTGCTCTTCCTCCTATATATATATTTATATATACCCATTCTAGGTGTAACCTAGGATATTATAGTATGCCTCCCAGGCTGTTTGGCTAAGTTTATGCTTCCTCTCTTGTGAAGAAACTCTTACAGGGGTACAAGTGCACAAGTACTACAGAGAGGAATATTGTCCCACCGCTCCAATTTCTGCTTAGGAACAGAGAAGAAATACTCTTATCAGATGAGCTTTAAGAAAATAGACACATTCTTTCATAATTCTGACATCTTTATTTGTGCAACACAGTTGTTCAAAGTTGATACCATCTTTTGCACTTGTAGTTCCAATTCTGAGATGGCTCAAGTCATAAATGACCCAAGTGAATTGGCATCCCATTTACCACAGGATTTGTTCTATATTTTGGTATATTAATGAAGGGAAGAGAAGAGAAGAGAAGAGAAGAGAAGAGAAGAGAAGAGAAGAGAAGAGAAGAGAAGAGAAGAGAAGAGAAGAGAAGAGAAGAGAAGAGAAGAGAAGAGAAGAGAAGAGAAGGTTCACCAATGTGTACAGTTGTTGCCCTAATGGTTCTCACAAGAACCAGCTTTTAACAATAATGTTCAAAGCCAGAAATTTAAGTCACGTTATGGTGATTACTAAGAAAGCATTAGACCTCTACCATAATCCTTGCCCCAAACTATTTTGGAGCAAGTAGAATACAATAAAATAGAATCAATCAACCAGCCAACAAAAAACCAAGCCAAACCTGAGCAGACAAATGGTGAAAGATCTGCTGTAACAGGAAGTCTGGAAATGTCAAAGGCTGTTGGAGAAAATCTAAGTAGCTTTTCACAGTAAATCTGAAAATGCAAGATGTCAGTGAAAAGATAGGTAGACAGAAAATCTAGTCTACTAATCTGGGGTGAACCTGAGGGAAAACCAGATAAACAAGAGGAAGATGTTAAGGATTAACGCTTAAGAAAGCTGTTATAGCTTGCAGAGTAAATTAAATTACTCAATGAAAAATTAAGTTTGCAGAATGTGAACCGGTCCTCTGAGGTAGACATACAAGCCAGCTATGAAAACAAAAAGACATTAGAAGTAAAAAGAGTGAGAAGCCAGTGAGAAGCCAAAGAGAAACCAAGTCAGAGTCTCCCAGCTACAAATGGAGCTAAATGCAGTGTGGCAAACATCATGATCTAAGAGGGTATAAAGTGTTGGGAAGAGAAGAACACTGACTATTGGACCAAATTTGCCGGAGTTTGCAAACCCTGGTGCCACACTTAAAGCATGAGCAGAGGATGACCAGAGCAGTGGATAATTTCGTAGCCAAAACGTAAGGATTATAAATCTGAAAACTGATGGGATATGAACGCTGAGTCAACAAGCAAAGTGGAAATATAGCACTGGAGGAAAAACTTCATGCATGAAGGGTAAAAGATTAGAACTCATTATATTTAAGCAGTAAACACAGAGAAGAAAACACTGCGTAGAGGGGAACATACCCAACCTCGAGTTGTGAGTGAACTTTCAGAAGTCTGAGGTATTAAATAACTGGAAAACTCGGCAAAGTCATGCAGGACAGTAGTATGCTCATCCGAAGACCAAGTACACATGGAAGAAGAAAGATCTTTAGCGTATGGCTGGAGTTGAAATGGGAGACAGCCAGCCTCACTGGGAGCCATAGAGAAAGTAAAAAAATGGCCAGATTTGCTATATTGGCAGTATATATGGGACTTCACCTATGTATAGAACTAACATGAGTACTAAATAAATGTGTGGAAAGGAAACATTTATATTACCTACCTTAGAAGAATGGCACAAAGCCCAGCTAGTACATTTTGCCAGACCTGCACTGCGCCAGTGTGACTGCCTCTGCAGTGTTATCCTGGACACAGGAACACAGAGGAGTTTGGTGTCACTAGGATGGCTCCAGACCCAGTCCTCTGGGCCACACAGCTGGGCAGCAAGGAAGAGCTGAGGAAGTTCCATTGTTTTCCAGTTAAGGTAATTAGAGCTCATCCAGTATTGTCTGGGTTTCTTCTTTTAAACAGTTTCTTAGCCAGTTTCCATGAATAAGGGGCAAATATGTGGAAAAGTACTTTTTTTTTAGGAGAGGTTTTCTTGGGTATATCATACCCTTTAGCCAAAGAAAAATGGGAAGCATCAAAATAATTTTATAGATGCATAGTAAACATAAACTTGGCACGTGTGCTCTACAATAGATTTGCTCACTGTGAGACCATCTGATTTATTGGGGTTGAACTCAGACAGCGAGGTAGATTTGACATATTTTGCCACAAAAAATGCAAGATCGTCTAGACAAAGATGCTATTTTTGGCTCAAAACCAGCGTTTGCCTGCAGATCCTTGAGGTGCAGCACAATAGTCTGGTGCTACATCAACGTATGCTCGTGTCTAAGCATGCGTCAGCAGCGTCCTGGCATACCGGGCTTTGTTAACAAAATTGCAGCCAATTGACAAAGGAAAATGACTACTCACCTTTATCTGGTACTCATTAAATCACATTTTGAATCCTACTCCCAGTTTTGGTTCCCGGTACAAGACATTGGTGAACTGGAGTGACTTGAGTGAAGGCCAGCAGAATGGTCAGGGCTGGAACACCTGCCCTGTGAGCAGAAGCTGCAAGAGAGAGGTTGTTCAACCTACAGACAAGATGGCTTTGGGAATACCTTACAGCAGTCTGTCCATACCCACAGGGAAGTTAGCAAGAATGCAAATTCCTCTCATGTAGGGGCATGGTAGATGAATGAGAAACAACAGTCCCAGACTAAAAGAGAAGTTCCAACTGGAACAAATTGTCCAAGGATCTCTGTGACGACAGCCAAGCACAGGAACAGGAAGTTGTGGAGTTTTTGCCATGGAGGTTTTAAAGACCTGACTCAACAAAGCCCTGAGCAACCTTGTCTAGATGCTGCATTCACTATTAACTCTAAGCAGGATGTTAGTGCAGATGACTACCTGACATGCCTTCCAACCCAAAAGATCCCACAGAAGGCCATCTTCCAAATTCTCTCATGATTAACATTGGGTTGTGCGAGCCACTGAATATTTTCCATTTTCTTAAGGAAGATCTGAGTGCAGAACAAATCCATGAAAAATATTACAAGTTACAACATGGGAAAATGCAACAATTCTGACTGCAAAATGCTAATTGTGAATGGAATTGGTAACAGGATGTCTTGATTGCTAGCAAGAATACTTAAGACTGTGACTTTTAGAAAATCTCTAGTTCTTTTGACTGTTAGATCACATTTTGTTTAGGAGCCAGTGCTGATTAAAATTCAATCAGGAATGGTCCAAGTCTTAAAATTTTGGCCTTCAGTTCACGTAGTCCATATTTTCACTTTAAAGGGCTGTATCTCATTAGCCCACTATGCATTTTTCTGTATTCTCAAATGTTTAATAATAAATGATGGAGGAAGCTGCAGGTCAGATTAATTAGTCTTTTTGACTCTGCGTGTGTGCATTAACATTACTGAATTGTCTGTTAGTGCTTAATTAAGCCCACAACATAATTCTTTGCATTGACTAGGTACCATGCAGGTGCCCCAAGTTCAGCTATTCAAAGTTATGGCAGACGTCTAAGTCAGACGGACTTAAATCAGAGGACCAAAGCTAAATGCCTAATTTCCTTATATAATCCATGAATAAAAGTGGGTACTTCCATGAAAGGCAATCAGAACATCATTATCTCATCTATATTAATTTGTATATCCCATTATCTTCTTCCTAGCTGACATTTGTCATAACCCATTTCGGAGGATAGCCAATGTTACTGCTCCTACATGGTAGCAAATGCCCCAATTAAAACAGGCCAGGATTTTTCCAATTAAATAGAATAGGCATGAGAGGTTCTGCTGGAAAAGTGCCATGCACTTTATGAAATTCATCAGGCTAAATTCTCTTTTTTATTTCCCCTGAAACACAGCAGGAAGCCTTTCTGCGCAGAGCATTGGTTGGTACACAACAAACCTATTGAAGAGACAAAAGTCACGACTGTAGGCAGTGTGATTACGTGGACTCCCTTACTTGAGGACAGACCTCTGCTGGAAGGTTATGTACCCATAGCTTCCATTTCACCGAGAAGCCAATTCATGCTGATAGATTGTGTACATTTTCCACAAACCCTGGAAGTGGGTTTCATCTCAAGTAGCTTTAGACACTTACAACATGTATGGGATATATCAGAGCTGCTCTGTTAGATTCCCTTTATTGTCAGCAGGGAGAAGTAGGTACCAAGAAAAATGATTCATCTGACCTGCCTTAGAAATCTGCTGAAGGACGAGATGACTCATACTTCAGCAAATTGTATTACCTTCCATTGATAGGAAAAGAAGTTCAGACAAGTAGCCTGACTGCAAGTAAATCCCACACAAGAAAACAACTCTGATCCATAAATCTGGGACCAAGAGAAGTCTTGTAATAAAAGGGACAAACTGCCTCATTCCTACAGAAGAGCTGTATTTGCGGTGTACCTGCTTCAGACATCATTAAAAAAAACCCAGATAAAGAAGTATTACAGTGCTGTGATCAAAATTACAAGTCATACATCTGAAAATCAAACTTTTTTATATATTGAAGGTCTTTTTACATTGATAGAGCCATGTGAGGTGAGAATGATAGTTTATTTTTCACAATCTTTATATATCTGAACCATATTATACTAGCTTTATGTATCTGAACCTTTATTCGGCCACCAGCCAGTACAGTTCCTTCTGAGTAGCATCACTGTTAGCATGCACAAGCATAACTTGCAGCAAGTAGAAAAAAGAAGGAAAACTTCTTCGGAACTCCCCTTGTTTCTCTCTGGGAGGGTAAAGTTTCTCCAAATCTGAAATCTGTAGGGTACCACTCTAAGCAATAAAGAGTTCACAGTCAGCCCACCAGAAAGACTTGTGGTGGGCTGACTCTGAACTTTTTGTTGCTTAGAATGGTACCCTATATATTTCCTAGAGCCTTCTTTGAGGAATTTTGTAATTTGGTGAAAATCTGCCTAAATCTACCTCCTTTTTTTTTCCAAATGAAAAAGCTCAGTTTTTTCTCTGAAGACTGTAGAAGTTAAAAAACTTGGCTGGGAGAAAATGCTCAACCAGAATTGAAAGAAACACAGACAGAAGTTCCAGAGCTGCCCTGGTGGCCTGTAAGACTGCCAGGCAGTCTCCCAAGCCCAGAGCTCAGCATCACGCCTTGCCTAAGCCCTCTGTCCTCCCCCCGTAGTGCTCAGCTCTGCTGCAATTCCAGCTGCCCAGAGTGACTCTCTGAGTCATCGCAGTTCCAGCACCACATAATCCTGAAAGAAAGGATGTGAAAAGAATGAGTTGAGGCTGCAGGGGGAAATGCAAACACTCCAAAAGAAAAGGGAAGTCAAAATGCTAGGGACACAGTGAGTGTGGTCACTGAACAAAAAAATGACACATCCAGAAAGTTGAGGAAAGGAAAAATTGCCCTGGGTGCCTCCACAGTAGCAATGCAGAGCCTTGAGTGTGACAGAGGGAGCACAACTTTCACGTGGAGAGGTCATTGCCTTCCCCACCATGTAGAAGAGTAACCAGAGAGGACAAAGGTTCATTGAAAGGGAGGTAAAATCTTCTAGCAGGTGATGATGATGATGGACATTCAGCAAACTGCAGGCTCATTTAGAAAAACTGCAGGAAGTTTCTCAATAGTTTATTCTGTATCTTCTTAATAAAGAGATGTGAAACTTATTTTTGAACATTGTAATCACAGAAAAATGATGAAGAGTCCCCTTCTTTCTCAAGAATCAAGTAAAGGAGAAAAACCTGCTGTGCTGCTTTCTCACAATTTAGCACATGGGCCCCAAAATAGCAATGCAAGCATCTGCAAAGGTAATTACCCTTTTTGATCTGAGTGGCTGATCACTGTATTGAGGCTGTGGTCACACATCCTGATCTGACTGCAGCAGAGCCAAGTGAAGACACTGCCAGCCCTGGCTTGTTCTCAGCTGTTTGCCTGCACTATTTGCTGGAGGTTACTGACTTGTGGACCTGCTGGTATAACTGTTCAGTGAAGCGCTCTCTGTTTCAATGAAAATAAGTCAGATGAGCTGATATGTCGTAAATATAAGGTCTTCTCTAGGCTGAGCTGTTGCAACTCACTGGGTCCTGAGGTGAATGATCACCTAAGCAGTCACACCAGCACTGCTGCGGGTCTCGAACCTCAGCTACCTCTGGCCAAGGACCGTTTCTTTATGGAGAATGGAGACCAGCCCTTTCCCCCTCATGCTGCTGAATTCTAACATCTCCATGCTTTCTCCCTGACAACTCTCTCTCTGAAAACTCTGTCTCTAGGTCCTGCTAAAAACCTTACTCTGATTCTTCTGCTGCCTTGGCCGTCAGCTTCTCTGGTGTTTCTTCTGTCTCCTGCCTCCCTGGTAGCTTGTCCCACAATGTCCAATCTCCTCCAGGAGAGGCCTAGTCCTGCCTTGTTCAGATCCCTGCAGCTGCTGTGCATTTTGACTCATAGTTCCCAATGCTTTGGTTGTCTGCTCAGTAAAGGAGCTTAAATCCCTTTTGGCAGGGCAGCAAAGTGCATGCATTCTTCAGGAAAACAGTAAATCAGCTGGTCCTTGCTCTGCATTAAAACTAGGCACAGAGAATTGCAATAAGATAGAAATTTCAGTAACTTTCCAGTCCAGGAGGTATGGTGGGCTGGCTTTTGGAAAAGGACAGTGAGAAATGTGCATAGGGCATTCCTGTCTTTAGGGAGTCTTACCCATTCTTATCTATGGACTCATCCCCCAGTCATTAATGGGTGAACTGGAGGAAAACAGACTATTTTTGCTTCTGGTCTGAGCTGTCCTTTCCTTGTGTCTGAAGTAAAGCCTTGTGGCTGACAGGCCAAGCCTTGCTGGCGCCTTTCAGCCTGAGCCTGCTGTTGTGGGACCAGCCTTAACAGGGTACCCTCAGCTCCCAGCACTACGGTGTGTACCTTTAATGTAAGTCTCTGGCTCATGATTTCGCTTTCAAATGCGATGCACAGTAAAATTCGAAGTGGCAGAGAGATATATATCCTCACAGAGGTGCATGCTGTTAAATATTACAGCTGATTTCTCCCCAGAATATTCCTACACTGCTGTGTAGCTAGATGTATCTTAGTTGGTGTGGTTTACCTAAGAAAACACATAGTGAATGTACACACTTGTAAATGCAGCAGAAATCATCAATAATTCTCTTCTATTCCCATTTTCTGACTTTTACCTCCTGACCTCAGTCCCTGTCTGATGTAAGAGTCTCCACGGCTGTACTGCATTTGTGTGGAAAGGGTTTGATAGTGGGGTGCTACAGGGGTAGCTTCTGTGAGAAGTTGCTGGAAGCTTCTCCATTTCTGGGGAAGAATTTCATTGATAATAAACTCAAATAGTTCCCCCAAGCTGAGTCTGTTTCGCCCATGATGGTAACTGGTGAGTAATCTCTCCATGTCTTTATCTCTGCCCACAATCCTTTTGCTGTATTTTTGCTCCCCTGCCCAGCTGAAGAGGGGAGCAATAAAGTGGCTTTGGGGGGCACCTGGTGTCCAGGCAGGGTCAACCCACCACAACAATGTCTCTTGCAGGGTCACAGGCAGGAAGCACTGTCCCCATCACGACTGAATCTTCTGCCTGGAGAATTCTTGCCCCATTTCTCAAGTTCATATAGAGACTGAGCTGTTACCTGAACTTTTGTGTTTTCCCAGAACTGAATGAAATGTCTCAGGCTTCTGCAGGGCAGTTATCATTGTTCTTTGTCATTGTGTAATCCCTCTTGCTGAAAGCAGCCCTATAAAGCTGTTCACCTCTAGTTCTCATTTGTTTTTGTAAAGCCTATTTTCTTGAAAGGCTCCTTTGTATTGACAGCATATAACATTTTCTCCCTGAGATCTCTTTCTTCTGACCTGAAAACTTAATGCTCATTTTTTAATATTTCAAGTTGCACCAACAGAACATCCTTCCTTGCTTTCCTCAGGAAATTTTGTAGCTGTTTGGCTTTGATCTTTCTGTGATTATTATAAAATCAGGTCCAGAAAATCTTCAAATAACATACAGTTGTTCAGTGGTTTGAAACAGAGCTAAATTAGAACTGTATTCTTAAATACAAAAATTATGTGAATTTCAATGAATTTTACTTCTTTTTCTGTTTACCTTTTTTATTACAGTAATCAAATAATGAAAAATTTTACTGAGCAGAGGTAAATAGCTAAACTTTTTATCAGTCAGGTGTAAGAATATAAAATCAATATAATCAATTTCTTCCTACTCTTCTCTCTGGAAAACTCAAAGGGATTAAACATAGTGGAAAATATAACAAACAGCATTGAACGCATGGCTGAGAGGGAGCCAGCACAAATTGTTCTTTTCATGACTTAAAAGCCTTTATTCTTTCAACTTTTGCTATCCCATGTCTACTGTAAGAAGAACTTGTTCCTCCAGAAACTGCCCTAAACCATGGGAAATGTGTGACCATATTGGTAAGGCTGCAAGTGTTTCTTCTAAAAAGACACTATTCCTGTTGGAAAAAAAAAAAAGTAGTGCTGCTCTTCAATCTGAAAGAGAGAGATAGAGTAAAAGGGCAGCTGGCTCTAAGCTAAACTAGCTGATTAGTGGTGTGAGTCGATACTTACCTGAGTAACGTCTCCCATGCTGGGCTCAGCTCTAGCAATTCAATTCTGATGGAAATCTGCAAAAACACAGCCATGTCTGACAAAGTCTGGCATCAGCATGCTCAGTCCTTCAGCATGCACATTGTCCTCAGGTAGATACCTATGAGACAGAGGGGTCTCTGTAGCCCATACCCCCAGTGTGTTACTGGTGTTAGTGTTTCTAGTGTTTCTCAGTCTAAAGAAGAAGCCTTGTTAAGAGTCAGCGTTAGATTGCATAGCGCACTTGACCACTGGCCGAGCCTACTATTTGTTTCTTTCCTGCTACATGAAATCCTCCTCCCACTTTCCATCCACCCTCATCTTGGAGTGGTATTATCATTACAAGCTTCACATTAATTAATTCACTTTTGTAACATACCTAGTTTTCCTTCCAGTACTCACCTCTAGTGAAATGTTTCTTACATGGTCTTTCTCTGCTCCAACCTGAAAGCAAGAAATCCAGATAAGCACACAATAACTTGGCATGCTTTAGATCAGCTTTCAACCTCTAAATTTAGCTAGATATCCTTATCTACTGCGTGACTCTCGTCTGGGACCATTAATCTTGTGAACACAGCCACGGTGCATAAATGTTAAGAACATCTGCACTGGCATAGTCTTGTGTTTGCTTAGCTCGCCCTCTAAAGTGTTCACAGTGCCTGGTCTGCTGCTGATGCACATGCCAGTCTACCAGGGTAGGATGGCTCCATGCTTGAAAAATCCCAGGCTGCAATCTTCCAGGAACAAGTTGTTGGACGCATATGTATCTCTTCCTGATTCTACCTAACTGCTGGCTTGAAACTTCCTTTGATAAGCGTAAAGCAGAATGCAAGCAAGAGACACAGAGCTTCTGAGGGCTGCTAAACTTTCAGCAGCCTGCAAGGTATCTCCTCAAATTAGTATTGAATGTGTGCTGAATAGGGCAAATAACATCACCACACACTGAGCGCCTTAACCTGGACCACGCAGCGTCTTCTCTGTAGAGTATATATATCACTCATGGGAAACATACTATTTAATACAAGCTCTAGATATTATTTATATGATCTCTGGCAGGTACCCTTCTTGCCAGGATTCAAGTTGCTGTTATAGATCTTGACATGGAAATGTAAAGTAATATAGTGCTAGCATCAAGATCTTGACAAGATAAGTATATACGTATATATATATGTTTGTATATTTATTATATTACTTACTGCCATAAATTGTTAGTAAAAGCTCTTAAACTATTTTGTTTTCCATTACATCACTTGCAGTACTAAGATACTGCTCCTCTTTTATTTGTTTGTACCCAAGAGATAGAAGCCTGAGCTACCTTTGCTGGCAGATTTGAGGTCCAGCAAAGACAATTAGTCAGACATTAGTCAGTTCGTGCGCATTGCCTCCTCCTAGGCAGAACCTGCAAGAGGTGGGAGCACGTGGATGACCATTTTCCCCTCCACGGCTACTGAGTGCTGTGTGTGATAGATGAGGTTTCTACTGTTTATGAACTCAACATGGCAGCCCTAGTTCAGCAGCATTCAACGTACTTTTCCCCTATTCTTTGTGGTATGACATACCCATTACATTCTTGGAAAGGTATAGGACAACCACAACATACATGTTCTGAAACTTACCAGGTCTAGTTATGGTTTTTTCATCTCACACTTTATTGTCATTATATTTAATTTTTTTCTGAGCTCAAAGTGTCATGTGATAAAAATGAAAAATAAAAAATCAAGTCCTACCAATTGAACTGAAAATTTACTTTCAAGGCTAAAAATCTTGGATTATAACAGATATTGTTTTATTATTGCAAAGATTCATTACTTTTAAAACAACCACAGAGATCTTGACAGGCCACACGTGAACAATTTGGAGGACTTGGGTTTGACAGAATTGTAATTCCTCTTTATTCCTAGGGGACTGGCACCCAAAGAACCTCTTACAACCCCAGGAAAGCAAACTGTCCTGTAGAAGTGATAACCATAGCAGAAAGAATTACCATTTTTCCTGATGCTTTTACCTTCCTGACAAGCTCATCAGTCTCATCTACTAAGCAGCACTAAATCTTCCCTCTAATGTTTCCTTCATGCTTTTACCCCGCTTGGCTGGAGTTGGAATTGTCTTTCGACCATATGCTTGAAGGGAAGAGACTTTTAATTCAAGGCCAAATCCCAGTACAAATAATAGATACCAATGGCAAAATAGTTCTTTACGATCAAATGTGATATTGACTTGTAAGTTTTATATGACTGATTAAATTTAGGAAAATAAATCTAGTCCTGGTCTTCACGCAGGAAGGATCACTAACACACTATCCCTTATGCATGGTGCCATTCCATGGCACTGCTTCCTTATCACAGCAATATCTAGGATCCAAGATTAGATCCTTTTTTACTTAAAAACTCAATGTTTAGAAGGATACATATGAAAAAATTATACCTCTCAGCAGGGACTTTTAATACACAGAGACTCTAATCTTGATTCTTTCAGTACAACTGAGTGTATTATTTACTGACTTGAAAATTCTAGAGAACAAAGCCATGATTTGGAAATTGCCAAGGTAAATGATGATATGTCTTTAATCCAGGGGCTCATATCCTCTCTTCTGCTCCCAAGAGAATATTAAAAATATAAAATCTATCTTTCAGTGTGATGTAATGGAGTGAGATGCAATGTTTCCTCTATTTAGGGGAACCAGTAGCTGGAAAACCACCTGATTCCTCACTATAATTTATTTGGCAGCTGTGTGCAGAGCTCCATGGGAGTAACATTTGTTTGGGCTAGTGATACAAGAGGGATTCAGAAAGCGAGCTCATACAGAGCATGAATCCACACGCCAGAACCCTCTTGGAAGGGAGAAACCAAAACAATGAAGCTCACCCATTAGCAGTGTAGTGTGACTAACAGCAACAGCCCTCAGGTAAATAACATTTGCACAATGGAAAAGGAATCAGCCAATAACAACTGCTTTAACCATGCACAAAGTCACTTTGTTTAGTCTTCCTTAATCTCCCAACAATGCTGGGAGGAAGGGCTGTGTATAATGAACTGGCTTAGTAATGGGTACACAGGATAAAAGGAAACTGATGAGAGATACAAAATGGTTTGGTTGGTTGGTTGACTGTCATGTTTCAGCCATGTTCTGGCTCAAACCTGGGGTGATTTGATAAAGCAGAGACTTCAAGTTTTGATCATATATACCTTAATATCATGGGACAATGGAGATTATGTCTTATAATAATTCTGCATGACTGTCATGAATTCATGCCTTTTAAAAAAGTTGGACACTCTTTCTCAAATAAAAACCAAAAAAATCATGTGTAATGTAGCTGTTGAAAGAAAGGTTATTGCTAATAAAAATAAAATTGCTGGGGCCATGTGAGCAAATATGGGAACAAATGCACACCCATATGGAAATGCAGCACTAGAGCTGAAAGCTTATGAAAACACCTGCATCTAAATTTTGACCTTAGACTTTTCTCCTTGCTATATTTCTCTAGGCTTAGCCAAAATCTGCAAATAAACAATCCAATCAAACTGCAGGACTTCTCCAGGAATTCACTGTGTCCATCTGTTTGTGAGTCAGCCACAGGCAGAATCAAGTAAACAATAAATACATGAAGATACAAATAATAAAACTTCACTGGAGAAAAAAAAAATCACTTCTCATGCCAGGACTGTGGTGTGCATTCTGAAACCGGCAGTATTTTTTAGATTTATTCTGGAATAAGGAAAAAAGGCACCAACTCAGCAGGCTTTCTGTGATCTCTTTACAGACACTTCATCATTTATTGTTTATTCCCCTTATATTTCTTCCATAGAGCAACATTTATGTAAGTGTTCTTTATGCTATTATAATTTCCTTCTAGTTTGAATGTTTGTAATGAAAAGGGTCCCATGGAGTTTAAAAGAAGATTCTTAATTTGGTCTGAAGTGTGACTAGTTATTAGTATTAAAAGAAACATTTATGAGGAGATACTGAAAGAGTTTAGGGGGAGTTTTTAGGGTTAGAATTAAAATATTAAAGGAAGAAAATGCTACAATTATGCACAAAGTCTCTACAGCATAGATGTATGATTATCTCAGTACCACTGAGGATGGTACACGGAAAAGTTTAAACTGAAGCAAAGGGGAAGAACTTGTTTCTCTACTTGTTCACATATTAATTTAACAGCAGTCAGGGTATCATTGCTGTTTTCTCTACGCAACCACTTTTATCCTGCTGTTCAAACCATTTTCAGGAAGGGCTCTCTTTCTGCAGTTCACCTGCTGCCAGGTTGCTGCTTTTTCCCCATGAACACCCACAGACATCCTTCATTTTCCAAGCAGCGCCAGCTATTCATGTTATTCGAAGGAAGCTTAGAAGTATAGACAAACTGAAACATTTTATAGGGCATGAGGGCAAAGCAGCTAAAGTAGAAGGCAGCACAACCCAATATTCAGATGGTACACTGAGAATGGGATGTGCTACTGGAAAGAGATGGTCAAAATTGTTTTTGGACGGATGAAGCCTGGAGATGTAAGCAATGGTCAGGATTGAGAAAGTCAAAGGGCATTCTGAGGCTTTCAGGGAGATTTTGTGGGAGAGGGCTGAGAAGTTTTCTTCTCTAAGATGATTTTAGTGGAGATATCTTCCCCTCCATATCCCTCAGTCCTTCAGTATCACCTGTGGAGACTTCTCTTTCCTGACACTGCAGAGACGCCACATTCCCAGTCTAGTCTTCCTTGAAGGTTCCCTAGCCATCCTGTCCTCTCAAATATTCTTTCCTCAGTTTCTTCACTTCTTCCACCCATGCCTCTTCAGGAAGGCTTCCTCTCCTCTGAGAAATCTGTTTCTTGTGTCATATATCCAGCCATAACATCCAGACCAGGATAAAATTGGCCATCTTCATATGTGAGATTATTGGGACACAATTACTCAATGTTGCAGTTGCATCTCATCCTACATACCATGAAATTTTCCCAGCAATAGCTACTGTCCTGCACATCCTGATCCTAGACTCAGCAACAGAGGGCTCTGGATACACATGATGAGGACTGAGTGTTCAAATTAAGAAAATATGCTGTCAAGGAAACTAGCCCTAAGTATACACTTAGTTGCTTCAAAATTGCGTTCAAAGAGCAGTCAACAAATTTGTATCATTACATAACTAGAAGAGTGTGTTGAATGGGTCTCTAAAGGGTCTTTTCTGAGCATAATCCCATGTCACAGTCATGTCTGCCTTGAAAGAGAGAATAGCAAGCTTATTTACTACATTTTTAAGCAATCTTCCCCAAGTGAGGAGTGGTTATAAGCTTTTCAAGGAATTAAAATTATAGACAATTTTTTTTAAATAAATAGCAGCTCAATAGCCTTATGTAGCAATGGTTGACTGCATGAATACTGTCATGTATTATACACAAGTAAAGAAGCAATTAAAATGAGCAGATTAAGTGTGAAAAACTATTTAGATTTATTTTTTCGTCTTTATATCAGTAAGGACCTAAAGTGAAGCAAAAGAAATTTAGAAGAATATTTCCCAATGGCAACTGTATTTACGTGCTGGAATATGTACTTGGGGAGACCTGAATCTCTCCATCACTGGAAGTATTTAGCCATCATTTCTCCTTGTTGGCCAAGGAAAGAACAAGATAACCTCTCAACACCCCTTCCAGCCCTAATGTCCACCATAATATGATCACTGCATTAGCAGAAAGCACAGCTTGCTGCTACTGGCGAAATGCATCTCTAATTCATAAAGCAGTACAGTTCAGGAGCAGCAGTTTTTAATTTAAATGCTAGTGTTTCATATTCTTACCAGAAATTCAAATTCAAGACTGATATCCCACAATCTGGAGAAACTTTATCTTCCACAGTCCAGTATAACGTCAATGGCTTATTTATCTGAATGTCAATATAATGTCATTAATTAAAATCACTCTAACCCTTTCAATAGATACATTTTTTTAATATAATCGAAAAATGCATTCTGTTTTAAGCTAGTAGTTTCCATGAACAAATTTCAAGCATGGTTTACCAGTCAGTGTGGTCCGGGGACCATTCCCAGTGGGCTTTGTGCAGCCCTCTGGATTGGAGTTTAAGATGATTTTTTAGATATGAGCCATTCCACGCCAGCAGATCTCAGTGCCCGGTAAATTAAACTTGCCTGTTATTATTCCTTGTATAAATGTCACCTCTGTCTTGGCATAGTCATAGACTTGGGTTTCAGCTGATGCCTGTAAGTGTAAATATAAAAAAATCAACATTGAAAAAACCAAAATACACAACGCAGAAAATTGGCACATATTGAGTTTCACTACAACAGCAAGTACAATAATCTCCAAATAATATGTCTCATCATTTTTTCTACTGTGGTTCAAAATAAAGTCTTTACAGGTTTTTGTTTTTAAAATCCCATAAATCCCACTCTAAGGAAGTGCATCTACTCTCATTAAGAAGTTATGAACAGACACCCACAAGCAAACTTCCTAGATTTGCCTTCAGATTAGAATGTTTTGGCCATCCATATATACCAGCTTTAAAGAACATTTTTCAGCGTGTAACTTAATAGCTATTTTTAGAAAGACACATCAACAAAGGCATCCACTGAAAGTATAAACAACAGCTATGGGGAAATGCATTTCAATACCCAGGCGCATGGAGGAAATGTCCATCCTCACAAGCTGGCTAAATATGCCATAGTCTTTACGAATACTACACACGGCAGCTGGTGGGGCCAGAACTCATCTGAGGATCCGTTGCAATAAGCCAGAGCAATTATCTTCAACATGAGAAAGCATTCTTGAGGAGCTTAGACTGTGAAAGGTATCTTCCTCAGGGGAGCAACCTACAGATTGAAAGCTGCATTCCGTATAACGTTACTGTTCTCCACTTCATAATACAAGAAAGAGAAAAAATAAAATAAAAGGGCTATTTCATGACATTGAAAGGTAGTGAAGAGCTATTTAATGGCATTGAAAGGTAATAGTTTCAAAACTGGGGAATGGAAATGCTCTCTCATACTTTGCAATTGCCTAATCGGACAGGAGCTGCCATGGCAAGCCTACCCAGATTCAAGAGGGAAGGTGATATTCAAATAACCTTAAAAGTTCTTGTTATTGTACTCTATTAACTACAAAAAAATGTATGAAACCACCTACCTTGAGGTTTACAGATATACATTTCTAGTCAAACTCAAGATAAAACTGAACACTGCAGTGCAGATTAACCCGTGTCTAGGTAATGTCTGGTACTTATATTTTCTCCTGAAAAATTAATTCCTGGCCTCCATCATGATGTTGGACCAAACAGATATTTCTCCAATCCAGAATGGACGAGCTTGATCTCCTGTCAGGAAGCATATTTATAAGTCGTGTCGCAAATGAAGCAGTCAATACATACTAATAGGACAAAGAATTTTGTGACATTGGAAGAAAATCTTCTAAATATGCTGTATATCCTTACTTCAGGTATACATAATTAATTATTATGTTATACACTGCAGTATAAATTCTGACTTGCACCCTGATATATTTAGTATGTTTCAAATTAAATTAGCTGTCTACCTATAATCAATTTTGAAATACAAGCAAACCTTCAGAGTACGTAACAAAAGCCTGTGCCTCCCTACGACATCCATCATGGGTTTTGTTGGCTGTAGACAAGACTATCCCTGGAAATGCCAATATCATATTAACCTTCCATAGTCTGCTTTGATTACCATTATCAAACGTCTTGCAAACTTTCAGCCTAAAATGTCACTGTGTAGCTTTGGAGAAGAATAAAGCCTTTTTGTGATTCTTCCTCTCTCAGTATATGAAAAGCTCCCAATTGCCAACAGAACAAAGAGAAAGGATTATGTCACCATTACCTAGAAGTGAAATATTTATTCCAAGGATTTTGTTTTGATGAAAATTTGTGGTTGAAATGCTTGGAAAACAAGATGTCATGACCCTCTTGCATGTGACAAAACAAAATGTTATGACTGGCTGCCTTCTCAGTGAGCCCCAAAGGTTACATTGGACTAGATGTGCATGGAGTGGAAAAGACAGCAGAAAAGGCATGGGGGATGCCTCTTAAGTTGTAGATCAAAGCTTCATTCACTAATATTTTGGAAATGTCTCCATAGGTGCCCTATATATACCAATGGAAAGAGGCTGACAGGAATTTACCTTGGGAGGCTTTTATTTTGAGTGTGCTCCCAAGCCACACAACTGCACGATGCAGATTACCATGAGGGGGGGACCAGTCTCCTGATCAAGAAACAAGCAAACACGATAAACTCACTTCTCATCCTGTGAGCACAGTCAGAACTTGACCTAACATGCAAGGGACAATGTCTTTCAGGTTAGATGGAAGTCTGGCAGACCTGCTTTCCTCTGAAACCTGAAATGCTAATCAGCAAGACTAACAGTCGTACTTTGACTTCTGCTCCTCTGCCTGCACCCTGGCTCCTCTGGCCTTCTCATCTGCCGTGTTTCCTTATAGATATAAAAGAGATTCCAGTGGAGAACTTTCTTGTTCCCTAAACCCCAGTCTCTTTGGTTACCTTTCTTGGAGAGTTATCATTGTTGACATGAAGCCCTTTTCTGGTTTGTTCATAGGCTTTCTCACTAAAGAACCAGTTGAGTCACACCAAACTGGAGCCTACAAGCAAGTTAGCATGCAAAAGACAATCCGTGAAATAGAACCTTAGATGAATGCAAAAACAAGGTAGCTTGATGACATAGTTGGAGCCACAGATGTGGGGATTTACTTTACCAATATGTTTTCTTCATGAAGTCTTGCATGCAGTATAGCCACAAGGCCTGCAGTAAGCTTGCATTTCCCACTTCCTAAACTTAAATTTTGGTATGTGGTTCCTATTAGCCTGATTATGCCTTAATAAAACTGAAAGAGGTCAGAGGAAATTTGGGTTGATTATCCTATTGTTCTAAAATGGTTTTCAGCAAGACCTCAGCAGATCCCAGTACCTTGTCAGGACAGGTAGGAACTTCTATAAACTTCAGATTATCTTAAGAGAGGGTGAAATAGTGTAGAATGAGAGAATGAAAAAGAGAAAAGAAGCCCAGCACTGCCTGCCACAGTCAGTGGTAAAGCAGAGTCTTAGAGGAACCACAAACAATATTCTACAGTGTGTTTTTTTTCTTTTATATTTTTTAACTCTCCCTGCCTACCCCCGTCTCTTTTGCTCTCCACAAAACAGGATGTAGCAAAAGACAGTTCAGAGAAGCCTTTTGTTTAAAAATATGTGTCCTTTGGATAGAAGGGAAAGAAGAATATGCAAAAAATCTCAATTATTTATACCTTTGTAAAATCAGCTGTGAGTGTACTGCCACTTTTTAAAATTATAATCTCCTTTACAACACAATTTGTCTAATTGAAATACTGATCAAAATAGTTTTGTATCAGATGGGATCCTAAAAATAAATAAAATTTGTAGATATTTTTTAAATATTCAGAAACTGAAAAAATTAATTCAAATATAATGCGCAGCATTTAAATAAAAACACCCTAAAAACTACTTGTGCTATCATAAAATAAGCTCAGTGTGCATACCTGAGAATACCAAAGGGCATAATCCATCAAAGGAGAATAATCCCCTGTTGTGTTATAAACACAAATCAAGGGAGTATAAAACCTATGTAATGTCACAGTTTTATATTAAAACATAAACGTTAGCACCAGGATAGATTTTGCTTTCAAGATACAGATCTGTATTGCATTGCCCCTGGGTGAGCTCATTACATGCCAGGTCGACTCTGGTTTGGTTTGCGATGGATTTCAGCAAGCAGCTTTCTAACTCTATGAGGGTAATGATGTGTGCAGCTTGCTCTGGCATGAAATCTTTCAATAGTAGAAATTTCCTGGGTTGATAAAGACTGTAGCCCTCCCCAGGAAAACTGTGTGCTTGCTCAGCCTGCATGGCTTCCACTGGTAGGAAAATTTTCACAAAGCATAAAATTCTAGATGCTGTGATGTGAATTACAGTTTGGAACAGGAAGAAAGTGTATTGACCCAAACTGATCAAAGTTAGGGATCCAAACTGAATCTCCTCTTTAGAATTTGAATTTGAAAATGCTTTATCTTGGTATAAGTCAAGTATACTATTATATTTGCAACTGTATAGCACATGATAATATAGACAAATAAGGAATGTGAAATAGTCATATCTACTTTAAATAGATTTGGGTTATGAGGTATTAAAGCTGACTTTCTCCCTCTTTAGGGGAGATCAAAAATGCAGCAATAGCACCAAATTATTTATTAACTATCTCAAGCATCTGACAATGTGGATGTGTTCCAATGATTAGGACCTCTTTAGATTCTAACCATCTATAATTCTGGAAGACCACTATGCAGTCTTTTCCTTCTAGAAAAAAGTACCTAGCTGGAAGATGTGTGGTCTAATTTGTCCAGGATGGAATGTCCCTTCTGGGCTTATGTAGACATCAACTTGGCATATAGATTCTTCTCCCATAGGTTGTCAGCATAGAAGGAAGGACAGGAAAAAAAGATGTGAGATGAGAAGGGTTCAACTTTACTCCATCTGAAATAAATAAGATATGGAAAATCCTGACCCAAAGTGATATGTAATATGCATAACAAGGAAATAAGGATCCTTATACTTTAAAAAAAATTGGCCTTTCCCACATTTATTATAACTTAATGATTCTTCAGACTGAGGGTGAAGGAAAAGAGCAAAAGCAAAGGCAATGGGAAGCAGGAAATAAAAAGAAGGATTAGGGGAAGAGAAGGCTGTTCTTCTGTGGCCAGTAGTTCTCTCAGTTGTTTCTGACAGGGATGTAGGGCAGAGCCTGTTCTGGTAAGGGCCAAGGAAATCAACCCAGGTGATGAAGAGAGGAGACCTTGCTGCATACACCTCTGTGAGTGTGGCTGGTGTCTCAGAACGTTTACCTCTGCCTTGGGGGAGGCCAGAGCTCTCCCGTCACAAGAGGGCTCTGAAAAAGGTGGGGGAAAAGGTTCTGAGTATAGACTTGGAGCAAGAAGTCTGCACTTTCACCAGGGTCTGCCTCAGCAAACTTCAGCATGCCAGGAAAATCTACGCCTGCTTGGCTACCAGTGGGTGCTGACAAAAGCTGCAAAAAGGGTGGTGGTGACAAGTTACAGCGGATCTTCCCCTAGAAATTTAATCCTCTGTAATGGACACTGCTGCAAAACTCTCATTTATAGCTTCTCGGGCAACAGTAGCTGAAAACAGATAAGGAGCAAAAGGTGTTAACTGTTCTGAAAAGGAGTAGGCTGGGAAAACAAATGCCCAGCAGGTAGGAAAACAAATTTGTATTGATGCTCAATAGTCATCTGCTGAGAATGAATGCAGCATTCTAGAATTAGCAAAATAATCAAACAATGTTGAAGGGTAGCAGAGGGGCATCCAAGTCTGTGTGATTCACTTCCTACCAAATCAATCCATTTGTTTTAAATTTAGCATTATCCCAGTCATCACAGTTTCAGAGTATTTCAGAGTTGGAGGTTTTTTTGGCTCTTATGTAACCAACACATGCAGTATAGAAGTGAATTTTGATGTATTTCTTTGTTTTTAACGGCAAAATTCATAAGTTTTCTTAGATTCTTTTAGAATCAAGATTTTTTAAGATAACATCACTGCTCTATCACCCTTAAAAGGAGAAGAAGGGGGGGTGTTTTCCATCACTGACACTGACATTTTGAAGTCCAAAGGGAAAATCAAGAATTACTGTAAGATAAAGCATACACAGTGAGGAGAAAGCCTGTTGCTACTTTCCAAATTGAGTGAGAAACACATCAAAAATCTTAATTGCCTTTAAACACTGTTGTCCTGTGTTGCTTACCATCTCTACTAAGACTTGTTCATATTTCTGGTTTGAAGATATTTTCTACCATTTGGCTCTCATTATGTGATTCTCTTTTAGACAAAATAAAAGCCTATTAATAAAAGTTTATTCTACGAGGTAAATACTAGAAGGCTAATTGTGTAAGCCTCCGACCTGCTTTTCAGTGTACTAATCCCTTTGAGTTTCCTGAGGTTTTCTAACTAGCATGTCTTTCCTGGACATCAAATGATTCCTAAACACTGTCCCAAAGCCCACCAAGCTTATGAAAAAAATACGGATGTTCTAACAAGCCAGTACACAAGAGGCATTTAAGAATTTTCTACAGAGTTAAATAATCTTTTGCATTCTAATTGAGTTGTCTCTACTTCTATGTTCAAATAATACATTCATCCTCTGGAATACCACTTTGCCTGGCCAGATCATGGTCTCTACCTAATAAACAAACTAATTTTTAGAACCACTTCTTTACCAGTGCAAGACCACAGTATCGTAAAAATTGCATTCCTTTTTTATTCCAAAGAGTTCACATTTGTCTCCATTAAAATTAGAAATGGTAGATCCTCAGAATTTTTTCTTGTTATGGATATTATTTTGTTATATTTTTCCATTTTCCATTTTTGTTTTTTTAATATTAATTTAAATATTAAATATCAGCTGCCCATAATAAAATACATAAACTGTACCACACCAAGTAATATTACAGTCGTATCTTCTATATAGTAATGACAATATTATTGTAGGATACTATTTATAGGCAGTGTCTTAATATATCAAACTATTTAATTACCATAAAACAAGACACTTTTATTTTTACTAATAAAAATTTAAACCTGTCATTTTCAGTGGAAATATATTTTAACCTGTCCTGTGGACTGCTAAGGGTTTACCTCTGGAATTTAGGTAATGGCATGAGTTAACAGAAATTTTGTGATTCCTTAAACCTTGTTTTTCTAAGCTGAGAATATATGGATGGATGACAGAATTGCTGTACCTGCATACCGCTTTAGCTGAAAATTTCAAAGAATGGTTGTTGCAAACACAGGACATAATTGACCCAGTAGTTTCGCTGTCTATGTTAGTGGAGGGTGAGATTTTCAGAGCACAGTAGAATAAGTACAGAAGTTCTGGTGGATTTATGCCAACTTCATATTGCATCCTTCACTTTAGTCTTACTCATGGGCAAAGCTAGGAAATTGACTGTGCATGAGGAAGTAAAATGCTGCTTGCTCTGAAGAGATAGAATTCTACCTGCTGGCAATTTTATCAGGATATTAGAAGACTCAAACCACACTGTTGGATAGGACATAGTGTACCATTATGCCATGCATCTTTGCTAAGGACTGTCTGAGAGCAAGCAGAAAATATGCCAACTGAGCCAGTGCACCTGTTCTCAGGGTTATTACATTTAGCACAGGGGAAAGCAAGAGAAAAATCATAATGAAACAAGCTCAAGCTTTATCTTTTAATGGGCTTTGTGAAACGAGGGCTAAACACAACTCCCTCGTCTTTTCTCATGGGTAGCGAAAGCTCAGGTCAGATGACACTGAGGAAGGGCTATGAAAACTCATATTAAGATGTCAAAGACAAAGCTGATGCAAAATATTTAGTTAATTAATTATGGCATTATAAACTTGAAAAGAGCCCTACAGGCACTCTAATAGAGCTGATGAGCAGGTTATACCTACTCTGCACAATATTCTTAGAATGGAACAAGAACTTTTGTGTACGTTGTTAATTTCCTTTAAAAATAACTTTTCTCTCTTCTCGTGAGCTAAAGCAAAATCCTTTATTTAAATGAAAAATTGTTTAGTTTTGCTTTCATGACCTCAATTCACTGTCCTGTACTTTCAAAGTAGAAACAGGTGAATCATCTAATGAATTAATCCATAAATATAATTACATTTGTTTCATCTTAACGAATCATGGTTTCATAGTTGCAATTTTGCTAAAGACTTCTGCAAACCAAATATTAAACAGTAATATTTTTAAAACTATTTATGATTGTTTTCATTTATAAAGCAAATTCTGAAACAAATTCACATTTTCTAATAATCATTTCCATGAGTTGTGAATCCACGTTTCTCAAGAGGACATAGGAATTCGAAGATTTCAGGGAGTGCTTGGGTTAGAGAGAAAATGAGGTAAGAAAAGGTATTTGAAATTTCTGTGCTTTTGTCAGTTCATTGGTTCAGCTCTAGAATACAGCCATACAACAGCAAGATCTTTTCTCCAGTTCTTATAGTAAGTTTTCTCTATTTTCAAAATAGGTAAAGCTTTCAAAAGAAGGTCATCTGTCACCCAGTTGGAGATAAAATTCAAGACTTCAAGTGAGATTACCCATGGATCAAATACCAAAAGAAGAATCTGAGACAGGCTGAAGCTAGAACACATTACATACAGCATTGAGCAAGGACTAGGAGTGGATGAGAAGGGGGAGAAGGGCAAGCTGCCATTGAGCTGTACAAAGGTAGAGGTGGAAGAAAACACTCTTACTCAGCTGAGTAGATCCCTGATACCCTACAAATACTCTTAACAGACCCCACCTAAGCTAAGGGCATTTTTTCTTTATTAGGACTACGCTTGTACAATGTAATACCTTGGAGCGAGAATCAGGGGACTCTGGATGACAGCAAGTGATTGGGAGAGCAGTATCGTACCAGAGGAGAATGAAACAACTGTGCATCTGTGACATGAAAACGCGGTGATGGACTTGACATAAAAATCCAGCTGACCTCTTAATATAGGAGTCCCTTGGCACACATGCTTGTTTCAGGCCGGGAAGAAACTCATAGCTCACCTCACTCTAGCAAACTTGGCACTCGTGCTCATTTCTCTCTGCTCCACCTCCCTCTCCATCAGTCTTCTGGATTATTTTGGTTTTAAACGCATGCACAAAACAGAAAATTGTGCAAAATTCAAATCGCAATTAAAGTCATCCAGTGTGCATCTAAAGTACAGTCATCTGTTCTTCCAGTCTGACACCCAGTTTCTGTTTTCAGTAACGCTCAATACTCAGAGTTCTATTTATTTATGTACATGATATAAGAGAGAACCTTGTTTAGTTTACGTCTTTCCCGCTATTTTTAGCCTAATGATAGTTGGAATTAACTGGATTTACTGTTCTTTGAAATACTCACAAGTACCAAAATCTCCCACAGAAAAGTATGGAAAATTAAAGGCTGACAGTTCCATTGCCCTTAGACTCTTAGTCGTTCTGCATATGAATAATAGCTTGTCTTTGTCCACCTTTCCAAAAAACAAAGAATTGTAAAGGAACAGTGCATTTACATCAGCTCCTTCGTCTAAAGTATATTCTTACTGAGAAACTCCATATGGTGGAAAACAAAACAAGCACAATGAAAACCAGTGTTATGCAATATCTATTAAAAATCAGATGAGTCACCACAGAGAAAGTTGTCAGGCCTGAAAGAAGCTAAAAAACAGCTAGCTTCACTATAGCAAACTCCTGAGATCTGAACAAATGTTTGTTATTTTGGAAAGCTATTCCTAATCATGGGCTTGGCATTTGCCAAATCAACATTATAAAGACAGATCAAACTTCGCTTCAATATACTTTTTCAATATTTTTAGAGAGACAATTTTATATGCAGAACTCCATTTAAATGTTGAAACAGTAAGAACATAAGGAGAAATGTGTATTGAGATATTAAATATAGCATTCAATGGGAAAGGCGAGATGAACAGGATTACTGTCTTCAGGATCAGTCTTGTGGGGTATGTTAATTCTCACAAAGCCAATTACTACTGAACTAAAGGATTTTTTCTGCTGGAGTTACTATAAATGAGCAGTAGCTATAACGGAGTCTGATTTTACCAAAGCTAGGCCATGCGTCTAAAATTGGATTGAAAACATTCATATAATTTTACACTCAGTTTTGTTTCTCAAGAAAGGCTCATCTCTTTCTGGAATTTGGAATGGTTTGTCTCTGGTTTAACCTTAAGGAGCCCCTGAGGTGGAAACCTTCAGTACCTCCTTTCAGGGGTACAAGGCATCGTTCATCTTGTGCTTCTCCCAAGGCCCAGGGGAGGAAAAGGAAGTAGGGCAGGGAGAAGCAAGAGGGCAAACAAACACTTTGTGTTGGTTAAGCTGCAGGGTGAAGGAGAGACACCATCTCCAGCCTTCCCTACTCAACTAAAGGAATTGTTTTAGATTCAGAATACTGAGTTTCTGAGAACTGTGCAAATAGTAATATATCATACATAGTGCATAAATTGCACACAGCACTTCTTTTGGCCTTCTGCTAACTTTCTTGGACTTTGTAAGGAGGCAGCAAAATACACGTGTTTGACTCAGAGCTTTTCTACACGGGGAAATGAAGACTAGTGCTGAGTATCCACATGAAGAGCTCTCCTGGAAAAGCAATTGTGGTTCCTGTCAATTTCTCTAGGCAAATAAAATCCTTTGACTGTTAATATTGATTTTGAACAGCAGCCAGTGAGAGTGCTATCAGAACAATAGAGTTAAATGACAAACTAAGCTTTATACCCCTCCCTCTTAAAAGCAAAATTAAAATGTCAAATACAAGTCAAAACAGTGCATAGATATCTGTATAGCTGCATTTTTCTGCATCAGAAAGAGGAATATACATGTGCCAGCAATGGTCAGAAGCAGTTTATTCATGATGTTCCAGATCCAGCACTCTTTCTCAGGTCTTGATCAATCCTGGAAGTACAATGCCAAATAAAACATTGTCATGCCTCGTTATCCTTTGAACAAGACAGTAAAATTGAGACTGCTGTTAAAAAGGCTTAAATTATAAAACCTCTCCTTGAAAACACACTTACTGTAACTGATGGTCACCAAGGACTTTGTCAGTCCTTAAATTGCATGATTTTCATTTCTTCTGCCACTCATCATTACCCTTTGTCACCCTATTTGTTCTAGCCAATTTAATTCATTGATGTTGGTTGCGAAGGCTATAAAACTCCATGTGATTCTCGGTGAGTTTGAGTCAGCCTCATACATAAAGTAATGTGTAGACCAACAGATTGTCAGAGACGCAAGCTACTCTGTCCTTTTTGAAGCTGTTAGACATGGATTGGAAAAGAAAGCTGCCAGAAGACTTTAAAAAATAATCTAAGTATGGACTTTTACCCCTTAAAATGCAAGAAAGCCTGCTTATGATTTCTTTGGTTCCTATTAAAAATGAATTAAAAGGATGTGATTAAAAAAAAAGTTAATTCAAAAGAGTATAAACTTTCCAGTTCATTGAATATCCTCTTAAGAGGAGAGCAGATCAGAACTTCCGTAATGAACATGTTATTATTTTGATATCTCTGTTATAGCACTCACTAAACACCTGACATATCTCCAGTAGACCCACTACAAGCCTGAAAACTGCCAAAACTACTCAGTTTTCAAGATTTCTGTAGGTATCTGAACCTCAGCCAAGAAGCGTCGCTTAGTTGAAGCTTGCCAAATTTTCAAGCAGACTCAGAACTGATTTCAAGTGAGCCCTGAACCAAACATCTTTGTACTTGAACCCCAGAGTTTCAAACCAAAGTAGTTAAAACACTCATAAAGTTCCACAAAGCAGAACTGCAGCTCTCCATCTCCTAGACTGCCTTTGGGCAGGAGTAGGAGGCACTGCTACCCCTCATCTCCTGCAGGCAGCGAATCTGTTTCTTCATTTCTGTGTGGAACCTGAGAGCTCAAGGCAAAGCACCAGGAAGCAAAAATCCCTCTTTCATATAAAGTGAGAGAAAGCGTCTGTATTAATTCCCCAGTCAAATCACACAACAATATCTTTCAGGGTTTTATTGTTAAATTTATAGAGATAATTCTGTTATGGTGAGATTGATGGATCACTTATTCCAAGTAACTTTATTATAATGTACTGATTAATCAATCTTACAAACAGATGTTAAAAAGAACTGCTAAGCTTGTGTATTGGGATACCTTCATTTGCTATGAATAAATATTTAGACCCAGAAGTAGTCAAAAGAGGAATAAGGAAGGAACACATGAAAAAGCGCCTTCTGAGAAACAGGTCAAAGGCCAAACTATTTCTTAATTAAGTCTAACTTTGATAAGACACACAAGTGATTCATTCAGCCAAAAGAGAAGCAATCTACACTATGCCAAAGCTCTAACTTTCTCCTGAACTTTGCAGACAACATCTCCAGTTCAACTTGACTGAGTGAAATATAGTACAGTAACAAGACAAAGAGTCATGACTGGAGTCTACTAGTGAAGGGCAAATTAAATTTGAATAGTTACCTTGGTATGAATTGCACCCCGAAAGTCTACACAGACCACATCCCTGTCTCTGACAGGGGGCAGTAGATAAGGCAAAATGCCTAAAGAGCATCAGAAGAGGACAGCATCATACGCCCCTGAATTACTCTTCTAGCTTCAAGGAGTTGTATCTTCAAAAGGATTACTCTTCCATTCATTTTCTCACTTATTTCACTAATCTTGCTGTCTAGTTTACAACTCCATGGAGGAGATACTGGTTTTTTGAGGCATTAAACACATTTTTAAAAGTCTGAGAAAACCCAGGACTGACAATAAACACCAGTTAAGGAGGATGCTCTGTATCCTGCAAGCCAAAGAGAAAGGGGAAAGAAGCACAAGTTAAAAAAAGGACTTGGCTTTCTATCCTTTTAAACTCTTATCTTAACTTCTGGGCTTTTTTTCCTCATCTTTGTGTCATCCTGAGGGACCAGAAGCATTCCCAGCATTGTCCAAAGTTCAAAAAAAAGCCCAACTATCTTGCATCTGCTTAGGAACCAGTCAGCCACTACATTTCATTCATCTTGATTATAGCAGCTAGTTATTGCAAGGCTGCAGAGGGGTTAAAGGATTTAAGCTTGTTTGAAGACCGAGGGAAGATGTGCTATCACAAAACATGTAATGAGGTACTACAGAGAAGTAATGTATATTTTGCCTCTGTGTTGTATAGGATTGAAACACTGAGTGTGATTTTCAGCATTTCCCAGTGGCAGTGAAATCTCTGGAGTACAATATCCTGGGAAGCTGTGGAGTCCATATTACTCAGCATCTTTAAGAATGCATAAAATGGACGTTTTTCATAAATAACCCAGGTACAGCTGATCCTGAGTCAGGACATGGCTTTAGGCTAGCTGACTTCTTCAAGTCTGGTCATTTCTGCGATTCAGTGGTCTTCTGTCATGGAAGTCAAGCCCTAACCTTTGGTTTTGTTCAACACCTTTCTGAAATATGATTTAAAAAATAAGTTGCTCTTGTGTGGTATTACAAGGAAGCCAGAATATTTCCTCTGTCTCATCCTTCTACAGCTTCAGACTCTGCTACTTGGATATGTAAATTGTTCTTGTTCTATATATAAATGTGAGAAGAAAAATCAAGCTATAGCCCAAAACAAATTGCCAACTCTTTTACTTCTGCATGGTTCTTCTTCTATATATGAGGCCTGGAGCACTTTATTCTGTCTCTTTTTCTCTTGTGTTCTGAACTCTGGGTCTCTTCAACCATACATTTTCCACCACTGGGTTTCCTTCTCTCCCACCCACTTTAAAGATTTTCAGTACCATGAATTATTTATTAATTATTCACCAAAGGAAAAGCCATTTACATTGCATTCACAAACATGACCAGCAAAAAAGAGCAAAACCATACAGTTTAAATAGTTATTTATTTAGACAATAACTAACTTATACTGCCTGTTTCCAGTCAGGTATTAAAATAAAAACAAGCTATAATAGTAATCACTCTTAAACCATTGGTGAAGGAATTCCTCTCTGACAGATGCCTAAGTTGAATGCGCTGATGGTCTTAAAAGCCTGGAGTCACTTCTGTCTCACTCATGTGCTCTGTTTTGCAGCTGGACAGAGGCCAGCTATAAATATCTTGGCTCACACATGAAAGACAACTTCCAGTCTCCCTATCTGCAGGGCCATTACTTGTGATTTATGAGTATTAGTGCGACTGCTATCATTCCATCAGACTACAAGTAAGTCTGAAAAGCCACATGAATCACTATAACAATGAAAAGCAATACTCAAATTGCAAAAGTAAGGATTTCCTGTTTCCTACTGATTAGGCTGAGGATTGAAAAGTGTCAGTCATCTGCTGAAAAACAAGAAGCACTATTACATACAATTTACACACTGTAGTTGTATTTCTTAGACTACCCAAGCACTAAAAATTTGCTTAAATTAATAGAAAGAGCACAAATAACATCAAAAGTTCCATCAAAAAATCAGGATAGTTCATTAATCGCAAATGAGCAGGAGCATGGACTGGACAATCAATGGCTATTATTCACAGTGAATTCCAATGCCTGCAACATGTATCTTGAGTAAAAGCATCAAGGTTTGTGGCACCAAAAAGAAAAAATATATTGTGACGTTGGAGCAACATTTGAGATATCAACACTTGGTATAGCAAATCACTATACATAATTTTCAGCATACTGGTTTCTTTGGCTGCACGACTTCTATCATTTTCACTCTGAGAGAAGTAAATGATCACTGAAAAAGGAATACTGAGGCATACTATTGACATCAGAAGGCTAATTAATGGTAACTCATTCATTGCTTTGATTTGCCTATGGGAGCAGAAGAATTTTTGCTGTTCAGCCATGCAAAGACAGTAATTCCACACTAAGAACTGGAAAAAAAAAAAGACAAACTGAAAATCATTATATTGTGCAGAGGGCCCTATGCCACAATGACTGCTTTCTTCTCATTGGAGATACAGGCAGTGCAATGAGACAGCATCATGTTCACTGGTGTAGTGGCCGGGGAATCTCTGCAGGGATCCTTGTTCATCCCATCTGTGAGCGGATATATGGCTATGGATCCAAAGGCTGCCCAGACTGCTTTCTGTAAATATCTCTTCCTGAGCACCAAAGTCAGCTTTCTTTATAACTGCAACACCTTAAAATACTGATAATTTGACAGGATCTAGGATGGGGAGAGGGCAAGTCCAGAGGGTGATCCAGCATCACAAATTCTTTGTTCCAGGGCTTTCATGAAAGCAATCAGTTTGGCATTATGTCTCTTTGAGACACTTGAGCCATATGTAAAGTCACTGGTATCTCTGTGTAAACATGTGATTTAAGATAAGGATAGGGTGTTGTTCAAATGCCAGTTTCACCTGAACTTACATAAATAAAAATCATATCAAAATCTTACATGAGAAATATCTGGTCTCACTGACCCCTTTAGAGAGACAAATATTTTTTGATCAGTCAGAAATTTACAGATATGTTATCTAAGTATTTTTGCAATTTCCTGGGTTGCTGTGATTTGAATACAAACACGCAAGTCAGAGTGAAGTCAGAGACAACTTGGTGTTGACTTCAGCCCATCATGTACTGCCTAAACCTGACTTTTAATAGCTAAATGCAATCCACTGCAAAATACTGCTTTATTAAACAAAAATTAGCAGCATGCCACTAATGTCTACCACATAAATGAGCTGGTCACGTGGCCTGGAGGGTGTGTGGCCCTGACTGGAATAACATACTGGCAATCTCACCAGCTGATCATACAAATGTAATGTCACATACATTTGCAGTCAAGCAGAGGAAAGATGCATGGACATAGCATCTCTTCTGCATTCCTGCTTCCAAAAGCATAGGTAAACTGCAAATTTAAACTCTGCTGTGCACAAATACTGTAACCAAAGCTAAATAACAGCCTCTTCCACCTAAAGGTTGCGTTAGTTTCAATCCATATATCAGAGAGGTATTTTAATTTCGAATAATTTTCAACATTACGAAGATGAAGATACGTGAATCTACATATACATTTTTATATATATACACATACATTTTCTACAGTTTAAAACCTCGGTGTTCTCGTCATGGGGATTTAAAATTTATTTTTTGTACAGTGATTCATTTCACTACAAAAATAACAATTGCCAGAAATAACTTATTTTAACTAAGTCTCTTGAAATAGCGTCTTCCTATGAAGGAAACTAAAGGTTAGTTTTAGCCAGTATAATCATTATATTTCAGTCTTCTAGACAGTAACTAGAGCACTATCTGTCTTATATAATGGAATATTTCTGACAGCTCCAGGAGAGATAATGGTACTAGTAGTCAGATAACATCAGAGTCATTTATCCAACATTATTTCATTCATCTTCCACCCCATCACTACAAATAGAGTGAGAAAGTGTCTATGCTATATAAAGATTTCTAAAACAAGAAAATTATCTTACTGTATCTCCATTACTTGTGCAAAAATAAATCACCTTGATTTATCATTCCAGCAATTTACCATGAGTGGCATGTCAAAATCTTTAAGTTCCTTTTAAAATTTGGCATCTCTTCTAGGCTACAGAAGGGAAAATGCCTGGGGACTCCGAAAGTTCAAAGTCTTTTTAATAACTAAAATCATGACTTAATAGGTCTTGATTGAAAGAAAAGAGTCCAGCTGAAGATATCAAAAGATCATCTTTATGGAGAAAACAAATTTATAGCACTGAATCACATTAGCAGCAAATGTGTTTCATAACTGAATTTGGGTGGGGTTTTTCTTTCTTCGTTTTTTTTAGGTTTTGGATTTTTTTTTTAAGTGAAGTACTTTGCAAGTCCAGTGTAGAAGATGGCACTGTACAGTATGGGCAGCACCATCATGCTTTTCAGTGCCAAGCTGCAAGGTTAGAACTACAGAAATGTTCCAGTATGATTTAAAAGGAATGTATTACAACTGATGTAGAACCCTTTAAATCCACGACGCTGAATATGTTGGCACTAAATTTACACTACAATTGCATTCCTTATCCAGACAGGATTCTCCACATTTCTGTTCTTCAGAGAAGAGACCTGTAGAAAAATAAAAATTTTACGTTGCTAAAGATAGTTTTTTCTGGCTGGAACCACTGGCGAGATCTCACATAGTTTGGTTTCTTATTTTGAAAATGCTCAAGTTAATTACTAGCCTGCTATAGATAATTTTCTCATGAGCATGAGCGTGCTGCCGAGAAGTGTAATGACAGCTCTGCAACAACAAAATTTAGGGCTGAATTTGTGCACTGAATTATGATTAGAGTTGCTACTACTGGCTTTCACGACACTTAACATGCATCTTCACTTTATAAATATACATCGCTGAGCCTAAGCTATGTGATGGGATGCAGACAGCAAGGTAGATGCATACTTCAAACAAAAGCACTGAGGTTCCTGCAGACGAGAGGAGCAACACATAACACATGGCTTTTCCTTCCATGTCACAACTATTCCCTAGTGTTTACAAACCAGAGTCTTGTTTTTGTTTGGTATTTGAATGTTCTCCACAATTCAGAAGCCAAAACTTGTCTCTTTCTTTTCAGCACCTGATCTCCAACTTCAAACACAGTTACAGAAATGTTAAGTACTTTGGGATAGTTCTGGCTTTCCAAAACAACAGCTGAACAAGAACTCTGTAAGTGTTACAAAGAAAGAAGCCCATGGCATCTTCTCTGCTAGTCTCTTGCAGTCTCACTACTTTGGGACTCACTCAAATAGGTAGGGGCATAGAGGTTTATTCCACTCATATCAATACATTATTTGAAGCATGGGTAAGACACTGATCATTCCCTGAATTATCATTCACTCTGATCATTCCCTACTGATCACTTAGCTCAAAATTGAGAGCATTCTGATTTTTAGCTTTGTTTTGAGCCCATGGACTGAAGTATTCATCACTGAAGCATTTTACAAATACAAATAATTTTCCAAACTCTTAGGATCTAGGTAAGTGATTATTTTACAATTGGCAGAAGTAATTAAAACATTAAAACTTTGAGCTAATAAATATCCAAATTCAGGAACTATAAATTCAAATCAGTTAGTGACTTGCAGCCTGTGTGATTAATCCAAAAAGTATGCAGTCTTTAATGATGATACGTGGATGAGAGCAGAAAAATCTTTTGCCCAGGTAACGTGTTACTCATTCACAGAAATATCACGTGGTTGTCAACAAATAACATCAGGAATGACTGCAAAAAGGAAGGCAGGCTCATATACTGGCTGCATCCGAGAAAGAAAAGATGCACCACCTTGACTTATCATATTAAAATTCCAATACGGGAAAAAGGTTCATTTTCAATATTATCATGAAAATGAGTGATAGGACAAAACAGGCTTCTAAACTTACTCCTAAAATAAACATACATCCAGAAGGATGCATTATAAGAAATTCTAAGGCTTCTCTTGTATAGAATACTTTCTGGTACATAGCTGGGAGAGGCAATTTTCACAATGCAACTATCCCAGAAGCAGCAATAACTTTAATTAAATAAAGGGTGTTTAAGACTAATTAATTGACAAACCCAGAGAAACTTGAAAGTACATGCTGAGGGCTGCCAAACTCCAAATACAGGGATGCAGACTACATAAAACATGAGCAAATTATGGTTTGCCAATGCAAGGCTTACTGAAAGTTGGAACTGCAAAATGCAACTGTTCCCAGGAGTCAGGATGTATGTAAGCTCTAAGGATATAAAGTTCATCTACTGCTTCTGATAAAATGCTTTTTTAAGATTTAATTGCAATTAATAATTGTTGTCAGAGTGGTAAACATGAACTATTTAATTAGCTTGTCTCTTTCCAATTACTTACTTAAATGCACTGTGGTTTACTCTGTGATTAAAAAGACACGAGCAAGTATTCAACAAAAGTAAACCAAATAAAATTCAATTTGTAATGAGGCTTACTCTTTCTCAGTGCAAGGCTTAAAACCTGCATCCCATCATCAACTTTTTTCTACATTTTACCAATTAATCAAAGTTCACTTCCATTTCTGCCCCTGAGCTGGCTGATACAACACCTTCACTAGGCAGGTGAAAGATGTTATCTGCATTTTATTTTATTCCTCAGCCCTCCAAGTTTATCCCTGCCAGTGATGGATTTGCTGCCTGCGCTTACCTCTTTGCTTGCCCCACCTTGCTGGGAATCATCACAGTGCAATGCCCTTTCCTTGAAACTTTCCCACCTCCAGATCCAGCTTAGTCTGAGCCAGTACTGGTCTTTTCTCCAGTAGTCAGTATGCTTCTTTATGCAATAATAAAGGCTTCTTAGAAACAACACTTTTTTTTTTTTTTTTTAAATAACTAAATATTAGAGGGAAAGGAGGTAAACAGTCTATGCACATCCTTCTGTTTTTGAAGATGACCTAAGTAGACCTGCTTCTGATACTTGAGGCAGTTTCTCTGTACCTGTTTGATATATCACAGGTGAAGCATATTTCTGTAGAAAAATCCTTTTTATGTCTTACCAGAGGTTTTGTTTGCTATTTTGCTCTAGTTTTGCCTTTACTCTCCCCTCTGTCTTGGCTTTGATTCTTTGGACAAAAAACAGTCCTGCAGACTGCAAAAATCATCACAGCTAAAAAGCTCTGTCGTTACTACAAAATAATTTTTACCTGTTTACTGGTTCATTTTAAACCTTCATTTGTTCTTGTTTTCAGTTTTGCTGGACAACTGTTTCCTGAGCTCAGTCATGTGTTCACATATGAACTTCCTGACAATCAGGCTTGTTTCCTCAAATTGCTCTGTTGCATCTCCAGATCCACCACAGATATTTTAGTCTGTACAGTTTTTTTCTGTATATGTTTGCAGGTGAATCTCTGGTACATTTGGCCCAGAGGTCCAAACTTTTGCATCAAACCACAAAAAGTAATTTACCAAACCCTTCCAGATCTCTAGAGGGCCAGATACCCAGTCAGCTGCCAAAAGACTGATAGATCATTTTCCAAAGCAAAATGACTATCTACAGTAGTAAGACCAGAATATGTGCTATAGCCACAATTGAAAGTTAAACATCATTTAATTCTTTAAAAAGTTGTAGTAGCAAAAGTTAAGGTCAACAATCCATACTAGAAAAAAAATTGCAGTAGGAAAGGTAAGGTCCCTTCTAGATTAATGACTCTTCCTGTTTCAGCAGCCAAAGTCCCTAACAATTCCGTTTTTCCCACAGGTTTTGGCTCATTATTTTGTAAATGCAACAGATTTCTCTTCTTTCTTTCACACTTCTAAAAAATAAGTTTTGACAATGTGATAATAAAACCATCTATTCAGCATTCATACTGAAAGAAGAAATTAGGGAAACCACATTTGGGGCACTTTGAAAGGAATATAAAAAAAGGTAGAGAAGCTTGATTGCTATGTTAAACCCCTGCAGGGCCCACTGTGTGGAATTTTGATCCCATTTAAACTATCAAAAACTTGGAAACAATTTTTCCATTAGACATTAAAATAGCCCCATAAACGTCTGCTGTTTCACAGATTTCCTTAGCCCTGGGGACCCAGGCTGCTCTGAGGTGCCCTCACTCTCCAGCCACCCAAAGCTTTGTGGCCATGCAGGCAAGAAAGAGACACTTCCCAGAACAAAGGACAGCAAGAACAGGCATGACTCTGGAGTATGATTAGAACACTAAACTGTGTGGAAGAAGCATTTATTGATCCCAAAGAATTACTTATGTCCATTAGTCAGCAGCTATCCCACGTAAACAAAATAAGAAGGCTCTAAAGCAAGGAATGGATCTTATCCTAACCACAGAGTTATACAGGCATGCTTCCTTTTCTTCCTTTCCAATTTCTTTTATGTACCCTGAGAGCTCAAGAAACCAGGGAAAGAATGCTAATGTAACCCAGACTTGAGACCTAAGCTGTAGCATTTTAGAGAAGAGATATAAAGTGGGATGACATCTTGCCTGCAGTTCACCTTTTTCTTAAACACTGGGGCTGCGAATAGGACACCTGTCTTTATTAAAACTCATTCTGATTCTCTCAAAAATGCAATTAAATTATGATTTGTCTATTTTATTTAAAAAACACTTTCTTGTTAAAGCTCTAATAACTTAATTTGTAACTCGGGCATGAATTTGACAGAAAGAAACAATTAGAGCTGCAGCAAACCATTACACTTCCAATCTTCTGCTGCTTAAAAACTTGAGAAGAGTGTTAGAATCGGTAGTTAATGTGAGAAAAATATAGTCTCATTGGCGTTTCTCTCTTACTGAATCACAGAATCATAGAATAACCTGGTTGGAAGGGGACCTCAAGGATTATCTGGTCCAACCTTTCTTGGCAAAAGCAAAATCTAGACAAGATGGCCCAGAACCCGGTCCTGCTGAATCTTGAAAGCATTCGACACTGAGGAATCCATCATTTCCCCGGGGATATTATTCCGATGGGTTATTGTTCTTATTGTGAAAAAATTTCCTTTTTTGTCTAACTGGAATGTCCCCAGGCATAACTTGTACCCATTCCCTCTCGTATTTTCCATGTGACTTCTTGTAAAAAGGGAGTCTCCATCTTTGCAGCCATCCTTTAAATACTGGAACATGGTGATAAGGTCTCCCCTAAGCCTTCTTTTCTCCAGCCTGAACAAACACAGTTCTCTCAGCCTCTCCTCACATGGCAGGCAGCCTTCCCAGTCCTTTGGTCATCTTTGTGGCCTTTCTCTTGGCCCTCTCAGGCTGGTCTGCATCTTTTTTTGTATAGCAGGAACCAAAATTGAACGCAGGATTCTAGGTATGGCCTGACAAGAGCTGAGTAAAATGGGATAATGCCTTCTTTCTCTCTGCTGTGGGGATGCCCTTGTTGATGTAACCCAGCATCCTCTTGACTTTCTTTGCCACAGCACCACCCTGCTCACTTGTACTGAGTTCGCTGTCCAGCAGGACCTCCAAATCCTTTTTCATAGAGCTGCTCCCCAGCCATGTAGATCCCAGCCTGTGTTGCACACCTGGATTATATTCTCTCAGGTGCAAGGCCTTACATTTGTCCTTGTTGAACTTCATAAGGTTCTTATTCATCCAATCTTCCAGTCTATCCAAGTCTTGCTGCAGAGTGGCTCTCCCTTCAGAAACATCCACTTTCCTAGTCAGTTTGGTTGCAAACTTCATCAGAGTACTCTTGATCCCATCATCCAGACCACTTATGAAGATATTAAATGGAATTGGGCCCAGTATCAATCCTTGGGGGGCCACACTTTTGACAGGGTGCCAGTTTCAAAAGGAACTGTTTGTTTGCCATTCCCCTCTGGGTGCCACCTGTCAGCCGGTTCCCCATCCACCGCACAGACCACAGGTCTGGACCATCACACACCAGTACTGCAGGAGAAAGCTGTGGGAAAGTGTATGAAAAGCCTTGGAAAAATCCAGGCAATGTCCACTGCACCCCCCACATCAACCAAGCAGATTACTTTGTCATAGAAGGTGATCAGGTTTGTCAAGCACAATTTGCCCTTCTGTGCTGGATTTTTCCACTCTCGTGCTTTATCTGACTTTTGATGAGACAAAATAACAGTGTAAAACCCTAAGGGATAATAAGACTGTAGGCATTTCACTATGAATCTTAGAAATCCCCTATCATTTCCAGTTTAAACTATCAAAATCAACATCCTTTATCAGAAAGCTACGAAGCTCAAATCCTTCCCTGATGCGCTTTTTTTCCTAGTATGTCCTAATAAAAAAATCAAAACCGACAATGTTTGTCACTTTGCAAAACCAACAATTACTATAGAATTATTTAGGGGCTAACATTTGAGGAATTAATCTTGTATGACAGGTATCCCTTTGACTTCAAGCTCGTTAGCACTATTGGGGATGCCTGTAAATCCATTCATGCACAGTCTCGTCTTAGGAAACTGCAACAAGAATTACACCTAACCAATGAGAAAACAGATGTAATGACCCAACGAAACAAAATTATTGACTTATTCCCTTCAAGTAACCAGGCAAGGTCTGTCTGTATTTTTCCCCAGTTTCCCAAAGCCTTCACTCTGAAAACAACTTTAAATAATTAATAAATCAAACTGAATTCGCGGGCCGTTTGTATATGAATACAACACAGAGCAAAATAAATTTAATATATCTCTCCTTATGAATTATTCATTCTGCTTTAGTAAAACCTTTCTTGAATCAAGAAAATCCGATGGTCTTTCAGTGTCTTAATTCAGATATGCATTATTGTAACAACAAAACTTTGCCCTCAGGACACAGTCTAAGCCAAGCAGGTTTTAAAAAAATAAACTAAAACTAATATCAAACTGGCATTTGTGCTGTCATATGTGTGCATTTGGACATACATGAATTATAATGACGTCTTATTTGTAGTATTTCTAAAAAGCATTAAAAAAATAGGTTAATTTGTACAATCAGGCTGCAGCAGAAAACAAGGCAATGCCAGAGCAGAAACAGACAAAAATATTATGAAATATTATGCATATTATATTATTATGAATATCATTTTCATATGACTGCTAATAGGTACATATATTCAAGGCTTGAACTGTGTTGGACTTTGATTTGAACTCTCTATTTCCAGCTGAACAAACATATTATTGTAAAGGCAGACTGGTTTCCGAGTTACACTTCTGCTCAGCCTCAAAGGCAGCTTGGAAAAAAATGGATTGCAACACAGAGCTTAAATGCAGAGCATGACCCATCTTCCTGCCTGAAAGGAGCACAGAAATATTGCCCCAATCTGTGTATAATAATCATGCAAATAAGGGCACTAAAGGAAAGTGATCTTGTAATAAGTATTTGAGGACTCTATAGAAAAAAATTAAAAAGTGATCCAGGACTTGAGGTCTCCTGGTCGCAATACACAGTAGGTTTTAAGTAGAGGCCAGAGATACTGGGAAACAAGAGGACACAGCCTTTTTCCAGAATGACTTACAGTGTTGGTTACAACTGATGAGAAAAATTAATTCACAATTTCATATTAACTTTGTATGAAACAAAAGTTAAGAAGAAATGTCTATGGAAAAGATGAAAATACTTTGAGGATTTTAGTAGGCTTCTGTTACTGAGACAATTACTGTTGTTAAGAGAAGCTGAAATGTAAGTGGTACAGGTTACAGTAGCTCAGCAGCAGCCATGAAGCTCCAAGCCCAGCTCTTGTAATGAGACTGTTAATCTAAAATTTAATATCTTATTTAGCAGTCTGAAAAACACTGAGAGCATCAGGAGAGTCACTGTGGTAAGGCAGGCTTAAGACATTTAAATCAAGATACTCCACTTGTGTAATTCAATTGAAAGAGTTGATAGAACTACAGGGATCCACAAGAACAGAGGAATTGCCTTCTGAGGGCACACCCTGTCATATCTTTCCCCCGATTTGCAGGAAACTGGGAAAAGCCCTACAATTTACAAATTTAAGCCTCTGAAGTTAGGAAGGCTGGACAAATATTCTTAAAGAAAAAAATCTGACTTGCTTGTGGATTGCAACGTACAATTATTCTTCTAATTTTCTATCTTTCAATTACTTCTAAAGATATTTCAGAAATTTTCAGCTCTGAGCCAATTCAGTCTTTAGACCAGTGATTCTTTTCTTTGCTGCTTTTGGGTTTTAGAGAGGCACTCCAGTGACGTGAGGTCGACTGTTCAGAGTGTACAGATGCTGGGGTGTACGCTGTGTGTAGCAAACTACAGTACAATCCTTACCAGACACACTTTGTTAAGCACTTTCAGATAATCTTCCTTCACAAATTTGTCAACTGTGTGAACAAGTCAAGCAGAAAAATTGAGGCAAATTATCTGGGAAGAAGAAGTTTGGGACATCTTTATTTCCTGAGTTTGAAAATTGTCTTCTTCGTCCTACACCTCTGATCCAATGACAGCTCTTAAAATTAGTTGGATTTGTTTCCACACAAGCAGCCATAACCCTGTTACACTGAAGTGTGAGGAGGTTTTATATACCAGTACTGATCCTGTAATATAATGCTGCAAAAATGAATTATTGCCAGTGAAGTCGGGATGACGCTGTCAGATATCAGAAATGCACCTCAGTTTACTCATCTCAAAGGTTCAAATTAAGGGCTGAATCCATAGGATTAGTGGGTCTGTGGCCACCTTCAACAGAGAAACAGAGGCTGTCCTGACCATAAGGAAGGCACTTAAGATGTACATTGTAAGATTTACCTGCTGGCTCACAGCTTTTCATCCCCAGCCACTGGATAGTTATTTATTTTCAGTGCAAGAGGATGCTCACGAGAAATACCTAGCTGAAGTCTAGCCAAAATATGAAGAGCTCTTTTATCTTTAAAAAGTGCAAGACTGTGTAAGTAAGAGAATCTGGTGTCCCTGTTTTTGTAGAAAAGCGAGTAAAGACGACGTCATTGGCACAGTACATGAACAAAGCAGTCAGCTTTTCAGTAATACAAAGTGACAGTCAAGAGAGCTCACAAGTATTTTATACATTTATTTTTGGAATAGTATATAATCACACTTTTCCAGTATTCTGGCTAGGAAAGCAAAGTTATTCATTAAATATAGATGTTCTGCAAACAGAATTTCATTGGCAGTGATATTTTAGCTAGCTGAAGAAATACAAAAAATGTCTGTGGCCACTCCCTCTTTCTAGTCAGAACTTGCTTTTTCTTCTTTCATAACAATAATGAAAATAATACTTAACATTTACAAATGGACTATACATACTGTCATATTTAACAATTACATATCTATAGTGGTTCTTAAGATGCACCCTCTGCTTGCTTGAGGTATAAGATGATCTCACAACTGAAGCCACCAAAGGGCTTAGAAATCATAAGTGAAGTGGGCAAGCCGGAACCTGTTTGAGGCTTTATACACATCGTGCCTTCCAAGGACTTTGGCTTGATGTGCTCGTGTCCCACTGCTCTGCTCAGAGTACCGAAATTTGTCTCCTTTTCCCGGGAAGCAGACTGAACTCAGTACAATATTTATATTGAGCAGCTAATGGTGGAAGCCCAGTGGCTGAACATCTGTGTCTTTAATATAGAGAGAGCAACAGCACATCCCAGAGATCTGTCTTCCGGCAATTTCTGGGCTGCCCTAGCTGGAAGCAGCTGACAGTTGAGCTAGTTTTCTAGGGTGATGTTCAGCTATGGTTTGCCTCCCATTTAGTCCTGCAGCACTCCACAAGGCAGGCTGACCCCTCTCTCCCCTGCTGTAGAAGGCTGCAAAACCCTCCAGCTGCCCCTGCTTAGGTATTAGAGCTTTACAATTGAATTTGGGAAGCAGCCCCATGTACAACTTGCTGTGCAAACTTGCCCAGTATCCCTGTTTTAAAGAGTGGGCTGAAGCACAGCCTCCAGTCTTCAGACAGCTATATACCCACAGACCCCCTGAACATCCAGCTTTTTATATAAGAGAATTCATGGACACACGAATTTACTGGGGGAGCTATCTTACTTTCTCTGTGTAGACCTTTAAAAATATCATCTGAACAAAACTGGAAGCAAATACAACCAGCTACAAAACTCAGCTACCTCTTCCCTCAGGCCTCCTCTGAAGTTACTATTTCCCATAATGACTCCTCTGGCACAGGAAAAAAAAAAAAGCCCAAACCGAATGAAAAGAAGGAGGGATAATCATTGCCTAAATCCATAGTAGAAAACAGTCACAGCAAGGACTGCTTGGCCCAATGAACTTGCCATTCATTCTCTCTGAAATATCACTAAACTTGGGCTGAGAATCCTGTTTCTATTTTTAAGAAATGCAGCTTGTAAGTGGGAGGCAGAAGAACCAGATACAAATAAGAAAAAGAACATACGGGACAGCATGTTATGCTGGTAACAGGAGAACAAAAACAGTTGGATTGAGAGGCTGTCTTGGCTTAACTCCTGACTCTCAAAACGCACCATTTCCATAGTTTGACCACACTGCTGTGGGCAGTCTTTACCCTCCCACCTACACCAGTTCTAGGTGTTATTTTTTTCTCCTAAATTTGAAAATTAAGTTCTTTTGATCAGAGGCCAACCAGACACTCTTTGTAACCCGCAAGCTCTCTCAGATGGTAGCACAGACATAGATCTAACTGTTGCAGCTGGGTCCGTCGTTGCAACCACACTGAATCCCAGATCTAAATGTGGTGGACCCGGTTCAGCCTCAGATAGACAGGATTTCAAAGCACTTTTCAGTAGTAGTTATTCACTCAGCACAAGTTGAGTATGGCATAGATAATACACTGGGTGCAATTGTGCCCTCCCAATTTCCCTCTGTCTGCCACCAGTCCCATTGCTGACTCTGCAAGCACGTCTGTCCAACACAGCCCAGAGCACTGGTGAGATCCCTCAGCCACTCATCCAGCTTTAGCCCTGGGAGCAGCATAGCATCACTAACACGCCATTATAACCAGATTAATAAGCAGAGGTCTAGAGACACTGTCTTTTCTTGCTATAAACATTCTGACTGCACTGTGTAGCATTAGGCCTTGAGATAGATACATTAAGACCCAGGAGCAAGCTTAGGGCTGTAAAGTGATGCTAAGTTGCTTTGCATCACTGATAAGGCCCACATCTTGACAAGCATGACAGTGAAAAAAAATGGATACTTTAAGAATATTGCTGATTTTGGTGCATCTTTTCTTTCATTTCAGTACTGCAATTAAATTAAACCCAGTACAATTGCATACTTGTTGCAGCCACACAGACAGATACACTGACGCGGGTGAAAGCGAAGGAGATGCCTACCAAAACACAAGCATGCGCACACACCTACACGCAGCCTTGACTGCGACAAATAGCAACAGATCAGTCACATAAATAACAGCTAAGGCTACAGCTCTGTCAGCTACTGGGAGACGTTGTTCCCGTCCCTTTGACTGGGATATGGAAGAAGAGAAGAGACTGTTTCACTTGGAAGGGATGTACAACGATTGTCTAGTCCAACTGTCTGAGCAGTGCAAGGCTGGACAAGAGTTAAGCATGTTGTTAAGGGCATTGTGCTGATGCCTTTTAACTACTGACAGGCTTGGGGCATCAACCACTTCTGCAGGAAGACTTTTACAGTGTTTGACCACCCTCTAGGTAAAGAAATGCTCCTGATACCTAGTCTAAACTCTCCCTGCACAGCTTTGGGCTATTCCAACCGTTCTGTTCACTACCTTCCTCTCCACTTCCACTCCTCAGGAAAGCTGTAGAGAGCAGTGGGGTCTCCTTTCAGCCTCCTTCTCTCCAAGCTAAACAAACCAAGCTCCTCAGCTGCAGGATGTGCCTTTCAGCTCTTTCACCACTTTTGTTGCCTTCCTCTGGTTGCATTCGAGAACCTTCACATCCTTCTTAAACTGTGGGGCCCTGAACTGCTCACAGCTCTCAGGTGAGGCCTCACCAGCGCCAAATACAGCAGGATAATCACCTCTTTGACCACGGGTGGTGCTGGGTTGGATGCATCCCAGGATGAGGATGCACTGCCAGGGCGCACGCTGCTGGCTCATGCTGAGCCTGCTGCCAACCAGGTCCCTCTCTGTGGGGCTGCTTTGCAACCACTCCTCTCCCAATTTGTACTTGTGCCCAGCATTGCTCTGTCCAGGTGCAGAATCCAGTATTCAGACTTCATTTCATGCCAGCACTACAAGACTCCAGAGGCAAACCATGAACGTCTAGCTTCTTACACATATTTCCTAGAAACTCACACACACACGGATTTACACAGTAACCATTGGTTTGAGGTCAAGAATGCTCACAGGCCAGTGGCAAGCTGGAAGAGATGGTGACATGCCTGGGCTCTTCAAGGGGCAGAGCTGGAGGGCGCTCAATCCGGGTGTGCAGAGATGGGTCTTAAAACTACCTCCAGCATGTTCTGCTACCTGACACCCCCCATCCTGCAGACATTCGAACCAAACCCAGACATTCTAACCAAACCCTGCCTGCCAGGCAGCCCTCCTCCTCTGTTGTTTTCCTGGTTTAGATTTGGTTTTCTTTTTTTCTCACACTAAAGGGACAGAAAATCTACCTTTACACACAGAGAGAAAAAAAAAAAAAAAAAAAAAGGAAAAAAAAAAAAAAAAAAAAAGAAAATCTGGAACTGAATATCTTCAGTGGACCTAGAAATATCTCCCAATAATTTTACTAGACAAAAAGTAAAAAAGCTATACTGTATGGTTCAGTTCTAGTTAAAACAGAGAAAGGAGTCATCCTTCCTGGTGATAAATGACAAGGGTAAAAATGCATCTTGCAGCCTCCTGATGAGACACAGAGGAAATGTTCAGCTGGACAGGGCAGTGCACTTTTAAATAGATAGCCTTCTTGCTACATGTTGCATACTGCACTCAACTGAAAAAAAAACCAGTTTTCCCCCTTTTTTCTGAGCAGTAAAATTCTAGAATTTCACGGGACTTAACTTGCTCTCAATAGGGTTCAAAAACCACACAGGCAATAATCAAAAGTGAAATTTAATAGCAATGATATCATCCATATCAGAAATTATTCATCACTAGTCCCAACTGAAATGTAATGAAGAGATGGCATCATGCATTCATGGCATGTCTAAGCACCATCCCACTCTTCATGCACATCCACGAAACCTGAGATGAACCTACTATTTGCCTTTAAATAGAACTTTAAATTATTTTTTACCGGATAGAGAAATGTCATTCTGAACCTGTGGTATTGATTTGGAGCAACGATCCTCTGTAAAAGCTACAGGTGTACACACCAGGCACGTTGGATATATTCCCTGCATCACACATCAGGATCTTAGCCTAGAGATCTTTGGGTTCTGGCACTGCACAGAGAGGTAATGAGCTCCTTCCAAATTAAGCAGTATACTTTTTTCTTTGTTTATTTCCATATTCATTGCAGCATTTGCCTTAGGCTGCTATAATAAGATTATAACGAGAAATGTATTGTAGCAAAGACCTCACAATCTCTCTCTCAGCCCACCCTGAAACTGAGACAGCTTCATCAAATGTCAGGGCTCTCCGTGCACGGAACAGCAGGAGCGGAGAGCAATCAATCAAACACACAGGAGCATAAGCAGTACAGTGATTACCATAACTGAATCTAAGAAGACAAATGAAAACCATCTTTCTGTACTAGTCATGCAACAATTTGTGTTTGATTATTAGAATTGATGCAACCAAAGAGAAAAACACTTTTTGTATCCCGGCATCTCCACCATCTGAAAGACCTTAATTTCTCCCAGGCCTGCTAAATTCTAGTCAAGCATTTGTTGTGCTTTCTTCAGCTTGTTTCTTGTACTTTCTCACCATTTAAAGAGGTGGAAAGCCTTAAGTGGTTTGATTTGAATAAGCTCGTTGGTATAAACAATCACCAAAAAATAGATACTGATGACGCAATATCTGCTTGCATCCAGGATTTTTCTTATATATCCCCGGATTTTCTTAAGACAGAAAGAATAATTGGCCAGGATATTAGGCCACTTTCTCTGTGAAAGAGTGCTTTCATATTGGGATGACCTTTTTCTCACAGTAGCATAAAGTCACTCCAAAGGAAGAAGTTGCACCTCTAATAATGTCTAACTAGTATCTCTGCCAAATGCTGGGGGAGGAAAAAACCAACTTCATAAAGAAAAATTTAAAGATTATGATTCCTAGAGCCACTTTGAAAATTTTTCATAGGTCTTTCTTGAAGACCAGAGATGCAACAGCATCTGTGTGGAAAATGCTCTTACTTTACCAACTCAGATCAATGTGGTTTTGATTAATTGCTAATACATGGTTGAATTCAATCTGCAATTGACAAGAAATTTAGGTATAGTAAGAACTTAGGAAAAAAATTCAGAAATAACAAAGATTTCAGTCATAATTTATTTTTTCATTTGCTATATTTTCCTTTTCTAATTGACCACAAAGTTGATTTTTGGGGGTTAGCCGGCAGAAACCAATCAATTGCTGTGGAATCAAGTTCTACTGAGATGCAGGCAAATGCTTCACTTCTCCAGCTCACACTGTCTCTATGACTCTAATAAAATCAATAAATAAGTCTGCAAGAGATGATGAATTAAGATGTACATAGACCCCCCCTGAGATTTTAGCGTGATTTTGCCGCAATAAATATGAACATTACTTTTCCGCCTCTGCTTCATCCAGAGTCATTCTTCACGTACAGTAAATGTGTCCACACAGAAAGTAATGATGTCTAGGAAATACACTGTAAATTCAAGATCTTTCTTTCTTGGTAGAGGCTTTACTGTGTAGTTAGACTGTAGAATTAATTTCCATATTTTGAGTAATTTTAAGAAGCTTATCTTGAAGATCCCAGCTTCTCAATGCATAGGGAAGCTTTTATTGCTGTACATAATAGTGTCTCAAAGGACTCGAAAATCAAAAGGAAGAAAACCTACACTCCCTGTTTAAAGACAGAACACTCTTTAAACTGTTGAACACCATTCCTCTTCTAAAGGATCTTTGTTGTATGATCACAGGAAATATTGAATAAGCGGCATGGTTCTACAGAAGCAAATGTGCATACAGAAATTTCAAAATACCATAACAGTCTTATTCTTGTTGGGAAAATGATGAATTGTTTAAAAATAAATTTTAAAGTTTTTTTATTTCTCTAGGAGAAGATACTTCCCTGTGCAGGGAAGCAAGTTCATTATTAAATAGCATGAATTATCACAGGCAAGTGCCCAAGTATATATTCACCTTGCCTTGCTCATTAGTACATGTGAAGCCTACTTATCTATAGGATACCACTGAACAACATGGCTGTTGAATGACAAGAACACTACTTTTTTGTATTAGAATAAATATTTAATGAACTGTAATTCTTCTGATGCCTGAAAGTGTGTGCACTTATGTTTAGCCTTTGCAGACATTACACGAAACTCTGAACAAAGGGGAAACCTGAAAAAAAACCCAACCACACAGGCAAAAACATTGAAAAACAGAAGCAACTGAAAGACATCCAATTCAAAAGCATTAATTAAATAGCCTTCATTTTTTGTTACTGCAGTATTTATCAGCTCAAATAAAATACTATCGACCTATGAAATTTAATAAGCTTTCCTAAATTCTAGCTGGTTTTGAGCAGAGCAGAGTTAAGAGCTTCTGCAGAGCTGAGCAGGGAGTAATAGAGGGCAGCCAATGCAACGCACTGCACAAAGGCTGAGGTGGATGTGCTGAGTCCTGGACTCCCTGCAGAACAGGTGTTTGGGTAACAGGCTGTGTTTGTGGCATTGCAAAACTTGTATCGCATGCAGTAACTCTGAATGCGGAAAATTAAGACAAAAGCTTTTAGTTATCAAGTGGAAAAGGAAGGATGGAGGAGAAATTACATGCTGATACAAAAGCAAAAAAACGTAACAATGACTTATTAATGTATTTATTAAATGTTAATAATTATGGTCATTATTCTATGCCCACTCAAACAGCCAAAAAACAAACAAAAAAAAAGGCTAAAAAGTAACGAAACAACTAATATGCTAGACTAAACACAGACCAGAAACATTTCACCCATTAAGAAAACTTCATTTTGGAATAACGAAATGGGGAAGAATTTATCTACAGTAACAATGTCTCTTCGTATGCACACATATGTACACACACGCACACTCAGCAACTATGAACACACTGATCAGCACCTGCAGTTCCCATGAAACACATCTGTACCCCAAATAGTTCTACCCACGTGCAAAATTAACATGTACACTCTCTATGTATTTCCCTTGCATATATGTGTGCTTGTGCTCTAAATAGAAAGTTTATATGTTTGGTTGCTGGAAAAAAAATATATTGCTTTTTTGTTTTGCAAAAGCAGCTTCAGTAGTGCCAAAAATAGTTGTTAATTGAGCCAGGCAGGTGATACTCTGTTCTCTAGATTCAGCTGCCTGAAATCTCACCACTGTTTATTGTCGCTTAAAATTTCTGCTAATTATGCTATTAAATATGAAAAAAAAAAAATTTCAATAATTTTATTCAACCCTTTTTCCTTAATTGCTGTGCAAGTCACTTAACAGAGACCATTATTAATGTGTATTCAATGACAGCCCAATCCCATAGATGCTAGTAATGTTTTCCATATGAGTAATTCCAGCGAAACTATTCTACAATGACAGACCTAAGTAGTATTTTCAGGTCTGAGCCCTAAATCCATTATTTCCCAGTTCAGATAATCCCGATTGACCAGATACCTTCTGCTCCAAAAGAAGTCTTTTTTTTTCTGACTATAGTCCCACCACACATATCAGCATCGAGACCTCTTTCATTTCACATTCCTAGATTAACTCCAATTCAGAAAAAAAATTAATAGTATCATCTAGCTTATTCATTTTGTTTTCTGCAACAAGACAAAGAAGACCTCAGTACCCACACCAAAGCTTCAGTGAAAAAAAATTTACCCTAATTTTGATTTGAGAGAAACACTAGGCTGAGCCCATTTCACTCTATACTCATTCATACTTCCACCTTCAATTAATTATTGGCCTCAAGATCAATTACCTCAATTTATATTACACGGAATTTCAAACACAATTCCTGAGGCAAGTAGCATAAGGCACAGACTGGAGAAGAGGCCAGTGTGATATTAAAGGATACTGAATGGGCAGGCATAGGTCATGAAATCGAGTTCATATACTTTATGAGGGATACAGTTCAGCCTGAAGCCTGCTTTTCATTTAATCTCAGAATTTCAGACCTTTCATTACAGCTACAGCATTTATTTGTTTTCTTGTTTCTGGGAAGAGAGAGAATCACTAACTAAGATTGAAGGTGAACAAAATATTAAAGAACAAACTGCTGAAGGGTGCAACAGTGCACTTATTGTCTAAAGAAAGAAGCCAAGATCTGAGTTTATCAAGCCAATACCACAGACAGTTCCATGGGCACAGATTTTTCAGGGAGGCCAAGGGGCCGCAGCTCTCACAGGGGTATGGGGGCATTTTTCAAGTGTCCTCATGGGCTGCAGAAGGGAAGGAATAGGGCAGACACGAACCCTGAATCACTCCTGTTTTCCCCATGCACCGCCACAGCAGGAGGTGTTTTCTGCTGCTAGGCAAGGATCTTACTTTCTTACACATCCTTATGGTTTCTGTTGAACAAGCAGCTTGCTACTACCACCACATACACATTTAGAGAGACTGGGAAATAGGCGGCTTCAGTTTTTAATACTGTTCAGTTTCCCAATGCTTTTTCTGTATTATTTTCCTTAAAACTACTCAGGCAACGTTATTAGATTTGGGGGTCAAAGCATTTTTCAAAAGGACGCCAAGTACTGCACAAGATTTATGTGGAGTTTTAGTGACAACAGCAGAACAAAATTAAGCAGCCAACCTTTGTCCAGACCAGCAAGCAGCCTCTGCCCTCGCAGCAGGCAGGGACTGAGCACGGCTTCTCTCTGGCATTCATCAGGGCACTCCAGACGTCCTGCTTGGTTCCTGCTGCCTGTCATGATTCCCAGGGGATCACTGCCACAGGGCTTCTGATGCATTGCCCATCTCAGCCTTCGCCGGCGCAGGCTGGAGCCCCAGAGACTCCCTTCACGAAGCTGGGAGCGAGGGGATGTGCAGCCAGGGTGCCCTGTGGCAGGGAAACCCTGGCTGCTCCCCACTCAGCCTGCAGTGGCAGCAGCTTTGCATCACTTCCGACGCACAGCTCCCATTTTCTTCGGGAATCCAAGTGCAAATTTTCTATAGCGTGTCCTGGACTCCATTTCTTTCCCCCTAACCTCCAGCAGGTTTAGAAATAGCAAAGCCCTGCAATATTGCTGCCCAAATGAGTTTTAGAATACATATCTATAAGAGACATGATCTGAAAAACACCTAGTAACAGTTTTCTGTGAAATTCAACCCATTTCAAACCATATGCTGGTATGAGACCCTAGGGGCAACACCACATTGAGTGCACTGCAGTATGCTTACCATGGGAGCCAGCACAGGGACACCATCTCAAGTGAGGATCAATTCCAAAGCACAGAGAAGCTTTGCAATTATCACAGATTATCATCATTGAAGCCAAAGAGCCCAGTCACCAGGCTGCGTAGCCACAGAAAAGCTTCTCCAGCTCCTGAGGAAGCCTGAGGATCCACTACAAGGCTCTTCTCTGAGATACAGAGAGGAAAGCCCCATGAGACCCCCAGGTGTCCCCATCACTTTTGAACAACCTGATTTTGACTCCCAGGTCATTTGGTTCCCTTCAAAACTGTCACCCTAATTTCACATGAATGACTGCTTATCCACAGTTGCATATTATAGCCTGCATTAAAAATATTTTTTTAAAGCGCCTGTAGATATTTTTAATGTGTCCTCGACACTTAAGGAAAAGGCTGTTCTGAATAGACTTTCTATTTTGATATTCTCTGCTATGGTTAACATCAGAAGGATGGCATATTTTTGATGAATTTTCTCCAAAGGATTACCTCCCAGTAAGAATCCTTCTGTGAAAGAGCTCAAATTGTGGGTGTGAATGAAAATGAAGGCTCTAAGCTACCACTCATGCTCTGTTATATAACATTTTCTTGACTCTAATTTACCCTGTTTGCAAAGTTGCTATGTTTGGTATCTTATACAGCCTACACTCAGTTCCTCAGGCTCAATTCAGAACATCCACTACACATAGCAATTAGTGTCATTTTATTATTATTATTATGAATGGCACAAAATCTAGTTTGCAGCAGGAAGCGAAGTAATTTGAGGGAGAAAGAACAGGGATGGGAGACAGGAAGCATCAACTTACTAGTATTTTTGAAGCCAGCCAGAGTTGCTGTTTTTTGCACTACCAGCACACACGGATCCTCTAATGCCTGCCCTTTCTACTAAAACACAACTTCTGAAAATGTTAGAAACAACATTAAAACTAAGCATTAGAAGGCAGCATTAAAAGAGAGTCCAAAGTAAACCTCATCACCTTCCTACAGAGATGGCCAAATAATTTTGCACATATCTACTTCGTGGACAGATTTTAGCTGTTGTATACTGGTACAACGACCATCAAGCCCTACGGACTGCAAATATCCCTAGGCAGAACCAGTCCGTAGGGTTTCCTTCTGCATTTGCCCTCACAGATGATGCTGAGCAGCTGAGCAGGGCATTAATGACTTGCGTTACTATCCTGATTACATCAGTTGCAATTTGCTACATTTTTCTCACACTTTGCAATTTGTTACATTCGTATAAAGCAGTTCATAGCCTTAGTTTATGTGATATTATTTGTGGTTCTAAACAAAAACAAACCAACAAACAAGCAAATAAAGCCTACAAAAATAGGAATAGCTTTTGCTTCAGTTTTCTCTCATGTCAGTGTTAACTGGGGACAATTCAAATTTTTAAAATCTCTTTGTCTGCTAACCTTACTTGTTATCCAAGTGGCTGACTGTTTAAATGTCTCTGACATATTCAGTCTTCAAACATTTTTATAGGAAATATTTCTAATCTCCCTGCTTAGAGATGTAAAATTTCTGCCCATGGTGACAACAGGCATTCCTACCTCATGTTGTGAACCACATTGTAAACAACTCTGAGTCACAGCATCCAGTACTTATTTTCGAATTGGAGAGAGGCTGTTGGTAACCAAAGGAGGTCTCTCCCTCACACTGTCTCTGTCTGCTCAGGGTGTTGCTGAGCAGTACCCAATCTTTGGTAGAACACTCTTGACTGGTTTGGACTGAGCAGCATCCAGGTGCCATCTCTTTCTTTCCTACTTTCTTTGTATGTGTTTTTTGACACAAACAATGCACGTATATGTATATATATATAACCCACTTGATAAGGAGTACTTTAGGTCATGCTCCTAAATCCTGAAACTGGCACAGTAGAAGTGCATGATGGCTAGGTGCTTTGGGAGCTGCAAAGACAATGTGTCTGTGAAAGATGACAGAACTTCAGCTCCACAGAAGAAGCTTGAAAAAACCACAAAATGGGCAGGTCCATATCACGAGAACATGATGCCTGGCTCAGCTCCTCTCTTGGAATTTGATCTGTTCCTCGTCATCATCTCTCCAGTTTCTCTTTGCTTCAATCCTATCTGCTTCTGGGTTTGCTACCGTGCACAATTTCAATGCCTAATTGGCTCTTTAGCTTAAAGAGTATGTCCCTTTTCTCCCCACATTCTTCCCATTTCTTTCTCTGTTCTCCTTCTCCTCGTGGAGCTTTTCAATCCTTTGATCCTTTTTTTTTTTTCCCCCGCAAAAAAACCAAAACCAAAACCAAAACCAATAGCAGTAAATAAACCCATTTCTCTGAGCCTAGCCAATCGCCAGTAAAATCAAGCCAAGTTGTTCTATGCAAATAACCTCCAGCAAAGGAATATTTGCTGTATAAGCAGGTGTAAGCAAGACCTGATGATACAAAAACTGATGTCAGAAAAGCTTGCAAGATCCTTGGGCAGCCTTTGCTACGTAACACTGGTGCCAGGGCAACATCCAGGGCCCACAAACCGTGATCATAAATCACACATCTGTACATAGATAGGATTCCTGGACTATCAGCTTTCTTCTCTGTCATCTGCTCAGTGTTGCCTCTGCTCCTGCAACTCTCCCAAGCCAAAACAAGCATGGGGTGAGGTCAGGGCCTGTCCTTTTCAAAGTCATGTTAACAAAAATTATGCCCATCTGCTCAGAAGATATGCTTTAGCGCATGATGTATAGAAGGAACCGTGCTGTCATTGTGCCAAAGTTTGGTCTTTATTCCCTCTGACTCACAAAATAAAATCATCCTTGTAAACATAAACTGTAATCTTATAAAACAATCCTTTTAGCAGAGCCCTGAGACAGACCAATCTCTTGTAGAGCTAAACTTACCAAACAAGCAATGGCTCTCGGTGCTTGTCAAAACCTAGAAGCTCTTTCCTCTATGCAGCACCTTCCCTCTGATGGCAGTAATAGCAGACTGACAAGACAGGAACAACATGTCAGGCTACAAGTTCTTTGGTTAACCTTACCCCTTGGTTTAAAACACTGGCATGGAAAAATTACATCAAGGAAAAAAATCTGCCGCAGTCCATGTTTTTGTTCAAGCGGTATAGCTGGAGTGACAGAGAAGTACTCACAGACACTGTCCCGATAAAAAGACATTCTGCTGACACAGATCTGGTGGCACTGATAAAGCAGAGACAGGCTTGCAGCATAAGCAATGGCTTTATATTGGCAGAGTGACATTCAGAAAACCGTGATCTTATGTGTGTTGTATATACCAGACTATACAACACACAGGAAAAACAGATTTTTTGCAAAACTTTTACTATCTAAGGCCTTAGTCCTACAGTCTAATTTATTCACGCACACTTAAAATTCCCTTTAGTGATCATGTCAGTTTTCTTTGCGAACAGCGTGAACCAGTCCCAGATAATGTAGCAAAAGCAGATATTATTAAGGGTAGCGGATTTTTGTGCTCACATCTGGGACTTCATTTTTTAAGGACCTCGCCTTACATGAAAGCAGAGCTTTCAGACATAGCCACCATTTGTTCAGCAACAGACTGTTTATGGTACTTGAGAATCTCATGTCATTGCTGTAGAAAACCGTAAGGTGTTTTCTCCAAGGAGTTAACAGTGCTTTTGGGAACAAAATGCTGGAGACAACACAGCATCTCACTCCATCACATTGGAGATTTAGCAATTATAGGAGTAGCAAGATCAAACAAAGCATCCTGTTTAATTCCCCCATTCTTTTTCCCTGTATCCCAGGTACACTCCAGCTTCTAAGACATCTGTGAGGTTATGAATCAACGCAGATAATCCCATCCTTCACATGTACAGACACGTTCTCAGTAACAGAGTGGCAAATCAGTGCAAATGAATCCATTGATCCCTTTCACAATTCAGCCACAAATCAATTTAGTGCAAGATTTATGTGATGTTGAGAACAGCAGCTGTAGCTTGAGCAATGATATAATTAGGGATGCTCTAAGTGTTTGGGGCAAAATGAAAGAATAGTGTTTCTCTTAACAAACAGTAAAAGGCACCGATGGAGCAATAATGTTTTTATTGTCTGCATAGTTCCAATGACCCAACTGTTTTAGCCATAAATGGTCTTTATGTTGTAGTAGTTTTCAATAAAACAAATCATCACTGCAATGGGCCATGTCATCACTATAAACAGAAGAGCTCTTTTTCTCATTAAAATCGGCCACAGGCAAACATCTCCCACACATGGTGTAGTTTGAAATCTGTAACATCATAGAGGCCAAAAAAGTAAAGTAAAGTCAATATAACTATATTGTAAAAAGAGATGATACATCCAAAAAGAGCATCTCTCTAAGCAACCAAGCACACTCTGCCAAAAGCAGGAGGTGACACCCTGGCAAGCAGTTATGAGATAAAAGAAAACTAAATTCTAACTCTTGTGTAGTGATCTCATGAGACACCGCCATGAGTACTGCAATCAGCTCTGGAGTCCCCAGCACAGGAAGGACATCAACGTGGAGCGAGCCCAGAGGAGGGACACAAAGATGGTTAGAGGGATGGAGCATATCTTCTTCAAGAAAAGTCTAAGAGAACTGGTATTGTTCCATCTGGAATAGAGAAGGCTTTGGGCTGACGTAATTGTGAACTTCTAGTACTAGGAGTGAGCCAAGAAGAAAGATGTAGTGATAGGACGAGGGACAATGGCTTCAAAGTGGGAGTCGCTTAGATTAGATATTAGGAAGAAATTCTTTACTGTGAGGGTGAAGAGGCACTTGGAACAGATGATCCAGAGAAGTTGTGGATATCCCATCCCTGGACATGTTCAAGGCCAGGTTGGATGGGCAACCTGACCTAGTGAAAGATGTCCCTGCCCCCCAGTAGAGGGGTGGGAATTAGATGATCTTTAAGGTCTCTTCCAACCCAAGCTATTCTATGATTTAATGATTTATCCATGCAGGTATACTTTCACTTGTCCTGCCACTTAGTTATGTAGAAATAAGGATAACTTCAGTTATCCTGCACTCTTGGAAATTAATATATGAAAATATTTCCACTGCAGTACAAAGACACACGCTTCTGCTTCTTTCTGTTTGCTGCCTTAGCAATTCAAATCCTGCATTTCCTCTGACAAGATCAGAATTTTTCAAAGCTCCATAAATCAGGACACACAGAGCACATCCACCTATACCCTCACAAGCACACCCCGTCCCCATCACCTCTCCAAAGCCAGCACAAAATCAGTGGGATTGACCTTCCACGCCTTTCATGTTACTGATGTATTCCAGGGGTTTTATCACTTACTGTACTTGCAGTCAATGAATTGTGTTTATGGAGTGTTAGAAAACAGGTCTGGACATCGTGTCACCCTGGCAAAATATTGCCTAGAGAAAGAAGGCACTTCTACTCAGTCATTCCTACACAGCCGTTTCAAAAGGCTCCATAAAAACTGGAAGGGTCAAGGTATCCCAGTGGCAGCAAACATTTCATTCAGGACCTTGGGTATTTTCAACCAAATTTTACTGTCAACTTTAAGCTCTTCTCTATTACACTTAGCACTCTTTATATTTTAAAGATCGATCGTTCTGGTAAGAAATGAATTATTTTAGCATTGTTTAAATCTAGGGTTTTTTGGTTTGTTTGTTTTCTTTTTTTCCCGGACCTTTTTGATGCCTGTGTATTTATTATATGCATGGAAAAATGGGGAAAGATATTTAGATAATTGGCCTAAGTAATCACATAAGAATGTCATAAAAAATATTGTGGGTTTTTTTTCTGTGCAAGACAAACTTTAGTTTTGTGTTTTATTTTTATCAGTAGGTAAGGCCTGACATTGTTAGATAGCTTAGCAGCTCACAGATAGCTAAAGATTGTATTTTGGCTTGTCAGAGGCAAGAGCTCTTTGAAGTCTTATCTCTTTTTAAATCATGTTGCTGTTATCCCCAAGCTTCATAGCGCACATACGTATTTGCAAATTATATTCATCAGCAGTTTTGTATTATACTCAATATAATATATTGAGTATAATACATCACAATAACATCACAAGAGTAATGTAAGATTATATGTTATCAGTGATATTAAACATGAGCCCTGCAAACATTCTGGAAAGCATCTTGACTGCCTTTTCATACAAGAATACCTGATGTAAAAACAGGCCTATTCCCTTGTTTGCTATCATATGGCAAAAGGCTTTAACATGAAAATAAAGCTTCTTTAGGTGAAACTTGTAATTGTAATTACAGTGAAGTAAACGATTAAGTTTTTAGTTCTGTTTACACTACAAAAACTTTTAGCTAGGTCTGTCCAAGAGCATAAGAAGTTTACTTTATGAAGTCTTACTGAAAAAAATATCCATGCCATTAAGTGCAAATAATAAAACAGTTTATATACATAAAACTCCAGAAAATGGAAAGACAGACTGTATGTCACAACTACCAGCATTTCTTTTCATTAAATCTTTGAAATCCCTAAATTCTCCCTGATTATACTCCAAAATGATACTTTGAGCAAAATTTACCACAGGAAACACCTGAGACATTTTGACTTTGTTTTGGAATGAACCTTTCATCTTTGCTTTTCTGACCAATGTTATCTTTATGTCTTCAAGATAATCTAAAAATTTTTTAAATTTTTGAAAAATAGCACTCTCCTATCAGTAGTTTGAAAGCTCAATTATTTTCTAGGAAGAACAAAAAAATAAGTGTAGGAGCTAAATCTGAATAGCTTTCAGCAAGCTCTGTGCCAGATTTCAAGGCAGTGGAACAGCTACATTTATAGACTCATTCTGCCTTAAAGTGTATGAAGTTCATAAAAATAGAAAAATTACATCATATTCTGCTGCATCATTCTCTCACTGTTTTCTGCATTTTCATATCCCCATGTCTATGAAAATGGCAGATGGAACATGAAAACATATTCATCTATTCACCATGAATCTTGTCAGGTTAAATACATACCTTTTTCTGCCAGCATTAGAGATATAAGCCTTATAATTGGCAATAGCAAGTAAGAAGAAAACTGACAGAACTTATTTTTGTCTTGATTGCAACCTTCCAGTAGCATCTGTAATACAATAGTCCATCTGCTTATGCCTGGGAGAGTTTCCCATTACCTTTGCCCATTTTCTGGTGTCCTTTGGATAACATTTGGAACACTGCAACTTCCTCATCAATCTCCATGCAAGCCAAGGGATTCCTAAAAGAAACATAATTTAGGGAGAGCTTTCAAAACTCTTATCCGGAATTACAATATCTGTGCTTATTTGCCAAAAAAGCAAGATGCACCCAGCTTGAGAAAATTCCAGTCTCGCTTGAAGATGGGATTTAATGCCCAAGTTGTCCAGTGCCATGGATTATCACTTAGTGTAGTGGGGAATCCTGCCCAGAGCCATCACTGCCTCCTCACTGCTAATTTTTACATGCAGCCCCCTTGGCCTAGAGCAGCCCAAATGTTCCCTTGAGCTGGAGTTTGTGTCCTTAGGGCTGCAAGCCAGCCAGCCCCAATCCCACAGAGCCCCAGCCCAGGGTGTGTGTCGGGATAGCCCGAAAAGGAAAAGGAGCTGCAGCAGTGGTGGAGCAGGTGCTCCCTGAGGAAGCCTTTGGGAAGGATCCTAGGTATCTGCCTCATTTCCCCTTCAGCCTCTGGCAGCAGCAAGAGAGGTTGGAGGCAATCAAACACCTTCTCATGAGGTGCATTGGCTTCAGCAGTAACACCACAGCATTAAAGATGTTATTGGACATTTTCACACATATTTTTAATTTTCAGAGTACTTTAACAACTGGAATAATGAAGTTAATATAGTGAAAGAAGCTACATGGGCATAACTTGTGCAAGTGTAAATTTTAACATAATGTCAGTCTTGGTTAGGGTTTTTTAATAAAACACACCAGTGTTTGTTTGACAGATGTGCACTGCATTAATTTTTCAAAAGATAATATTTTTACTATATTGTCTTGTAAAAACCACTCAGCAAAACTTAAGCAAAATTCTTTTAAAGGTATAATTTTGCTCACAATTTCATACTCTTATCAGAAATGATCACAAATTTATATATTATACTTGAATCTCTGGCAGAAAGGTGAGAAAAAAAAACCCTCTCATGTTAACAAACTATCACTCACTAGAGGAATAATGCAAATGGCTCAGACATATGAACACCTTCACAGGGATCCACCCTGGCTGAATTTTATTCCTATATATTTACATTTTTGGAAGAAGAATCTAGAACAGATTCCCACTAAAACCAGTATTAACTGTAACATTGTTAACAGATTGAAATCTGAGCAGCATCTCAGATCTGACTGGAGTTTTATTCCCTCGTGAAACGCTACACAAAAGAAAAATCTCTACCAAAAAAGGCAAAATGAAGTACAGAAGGAAAAGGCAATCCTACATGAAAAAAATACTAGGCTAGAAAACTCTCAACTACACCTTGTTAGTGTTTCAAATAAACCATTATACACGCCTTCATTTGTATGTCGTATTTAATCTGACTGTCCTCCTGATGTTCCTCCTGCCATGTGCTCTCTTTCCCAGGACAATGAATGACTCAGCTAATATTCCAAAACCCACTGGTTTTCTCTGCTCTTCTCTCCTCAGTGGCTAGCATTATCTGGTCTGTCCAGAATACAACAATGTACTATGCTTTTTCCTCTCCTCGTAGCCAGGGTCAGACTCTCAAACCCCGCTCCCATGGAACTGGGGAGAATGTAGCACTGCCTGGGTGCACAGTGCCATCACCCAGGATTTGCCCGCTCCTGATCTTTCACATCAAGAGGCTTTGCACAGGGGAATATAACTCAGCATAGTTCTTAGGTCTACCATATCAACAACTTTGACTCTTGACGTGTGTATGAACAACTTTGCCAAAGACCCTAAGGCAGTTTTCCCTGGAGGCCAGACTTTTTTCTTCATGACTGAATTGTGCTCTTAGATTCACATTAATCTTAATTACGAGTTGCCTAATCTCACTCTCATTCATATGTGTGTAACTATGGTTTTAACACATTGCTTGCTAACTTTCTTTTAAGTTTGTATCAGAGGAGAATGACGTGAGTTATACCTCTGACAGAAATTTGTAAAAGCAACGTGGGGTATGTTGCTGCTTTATGAAGCCTGGAGTTTTATTGATGCCTAATTTTCCTCTACATTAATAAACATATATTTTTGCAGCTTTAGCTTCAAACTCGGTGTACAGCTAACATTACATCACTATTTGCTTTTCAAAACTTAATAGCCTTTTAGCCAGTGTTGTCCATACGTTTAATGCAATGGTAGGCCTCTTATGGTGTGAGTGCTCAGATAACACAGCTGTCAGGACTGCTATTTTTTCAGTGCTGCTCTTGGGACCAGATATCTGGATCCTTTTCTTCATTTTTAATAGCTCGCAGCCCAGAAAAATTTCTCATTGTGACGTAAAAATAGGATAAATACCTGCATTAGCACAGCAGTAGTAGGAAACAACCCAAAGACTAGACCAAAATGTATGTGTTACTTTACCTCAGTAGGTAGTTGCAAAAACCTGAAAGGACAGCAGAGTAGATTTTTTCACCAGAGTTCCACAAAACTGTCAATGCGAAACAAAACAGAGCTGTCCCAGTGACTTAAATGCATCCAAAATATGAGTAAATTGAAAGCATTTTCAAGAACCCTCATTCTACACTTGCACTCTTGCTTCCCTGAAGAAGTTACCTGAATTTAGCACTGAGTTTAGCTGACTCTGATGCAAATGTCCACAACACACGTGGCACTTGAGTCTCACCAGTGCTGTATTGCCACAGCAACACAACACTGCACATGGTGTTCCCATTTCTGAGGGGAGATACCAGGAGCCTGAGTGAGCCATGTAGGAATTGCTTTTGTATTGAATCATGAGACTGCTTCTCTGCCTTTTTTGTGGCCCTGTGTGGGTGTGTTTCTAGCCTGCCAACACAACAAATTAAAACATTTCTTATTGCACATGCTTTTCTTCTCTGTTGTGGCCGCTGTTATGTATAACCTGCTAACTTTTCTATTAATAAAAGACGGTTCAAATAGAAATACAAAACAAAACCTGTCAGAGAAGAATCTCCCTGTTCCCACAGCTAGGTTATAAGAGGACTGATCAAGACCATAACGCAGGATGGATGAAGAGGCGAAGCAGAAGATACAGACTGAGATCGCTTCAGTTTCTTTGAGGTGGTCTGGCAATTCACTGTTTCTTCTCAGACATGAGCTAGGAAGTGGCAAATGAGGTGAGAGATGAGAAAGAAAGAGAGGTGGTTCTTCATAAACTAGGCATAATCAGAGTGGGTATCTCCTCATCACTGGTTGCTGTAGATGCTAAGATGCCATTGATCAAGAGGAGAACCGTGTCCAGGATCACAGAGAAGGAAACCTGCTGAAAGTTATTGGCTGCAGAGGGACTACCTCGAGTTTCTTACATGTGTGCTGCCACAGGCATTGTATTTGGGCCAACAGGCCATATTCTGACCCACTGCAGCCCTCTTCACACACTTGTATATGATTAGCTTTTAAAGAGGGGCAGCTTATAAGTAATGTATTTTTATTATGCTTACTAAGATCTAGGGTACGTGACATTATAATGGCAAGTGAAACACATTTTTCACTGGTTGGGCTCATAAGTCTTCTCGGTTCCTGGCTAGTGCATGGAGAATTAGGATACCATTTTCTGGTAGGCTACAGGAATTGCATGCCTAATTTCCATGTACACTGAAATGAAAATGTACTTCTTAGTGTTTGCACATACAGACATCCTGCCAAGTACATCAGCAGTTGCTTGAGTCACAGCATCTGCTGAGTTTCTGAATCATGCTGTTAACCTTGAATGTAGTAAGACATTGGAAACAGCTCCTGATATGTGCTTCAGCTATTATATATTTACATACCACAGGGAGTGTGAGATATGCAACAGTCATAAGTATCTCATTAAAAGAATCATACTCTTCTTCCCATCCAAAATACCTGGGCCAGGACTGGAAACAGGCTGCTGCATTCACTGGTCCCTCAGTGAAAAGGTAGTTTAAAAAAAACGAGAGTATTCATGTTTTCTTTCCCCACAAAACCCATACCAGTATATATTTTTGTTTTATTCGTTAAAAGATTTCAAAAATTTACCTAATGTAATTCATCTGGTGCTCTTTGTACATTGCAATATTGGCTGTGGTGGGCAGGGCTGCTATGCAGAAGGACCTCAGGGGGCTGCAGGGGTGGGCTGACAGCAGCTTTGGGAAGGACAGCAAAGGCCAATGCAACATCCTGCCCTCTGGAAGCACTGGGGATCTGTTGGCTGAAGAGCAACTTCACAGGAAAGGACTTGCAGGTCTCGTGGAGCACAAGCTGAACATCTCAGCAATATGCATTTGTCCAATTAGATTTTAAGAGACTTTTACACCATTATATTGGTCATATGTGGGTTCTCGTTACCTGCAAATCTGTGGAATCTCTGTCCTTAAATTTATTCAAAACACAGAGCACCTGCTCTATGCTGACTATGCTTTGAGCAGGGCAAGTTAATGTCCACACAGTTGATATCCAGAGGTGGTTTCCAACCTGAATTAAAGGGTTATTCAGTTATTTCTCCCCAGTGACAATACATTTTAATACCTTCCAAATAATTTCACAGTTAGGACAAAACAGTCGTGCTCTCTCCTTCCACTGCAAGCCCACTAAATCACTACTAACAATAAAAAAATCCTTTTAAAACTAAACTATCTACGATTATAAACCAGATGTAGGTACTCAGACCTCTGTGTTGTTAATCAACGTCTGGAACAAACAGAACAGACTTTCACTGCTACCTCCAGCAGCAGCCAATAGCAGATGCTCAGGGAAATATCAAGCACTCAGTCTTGCATTTAACATTGGATCAAGCTGGAACGAGCCCCCTGTCATCCCTAGACCTCTATACAGGAATGGCTCAAAGCTTAAGAAACAGCTACATAAAAATGAAGTGAAACCTTCAGCAGCAGCTAGTTCATTAAAATCAGCTAAGATACTGGGGGGAGTGGTTTCTGGAAGTACCAGACAACCATCTTTGAATTTCATCTTCCAGGAGGCATATTTCAGAGGTTTGTTTAAAAAATAAGTAAAGCAGAGTAACTGTTCCACTAAACACCTTCTTTACATCTAGAAATCAGTCCTTAGAACTGATTACTAGATGCAAAGAAGGTGCTTAGTAGAACAGTTATTCTGAACCAGAAGTCACATCTGGATCACTGCATACAAAAAGGCAACCAACAGGGAATAGTTTCGTTATCCTTTTTAGTTATTTTTTTAATGTACTTGCTATTATAGCTCCAAAAAAAATTCATGTCAGAGAGTTCCACAAAAGTATCTTTTTCTTGCTCTGGTGAAAGAAGTTTTGGCTGAGGATTTTGTAGTGTGCTCTGTTTTGTACTCTTATGGCACAACACATGCAAAGAGCCACGTGATGATCTCAGCTCTCTCTGTGTCTCTTGCTCCCTTCACAACAGTGTCACACACTCTCTCTCACCCGTCATATTTCTAAAGACACGTATGAGTTCATGGGTTGAATAAGTTTATTTCACTCCTTATCTGACCCAGTCTAAATGAACAGAAAAGCCTCATGGGCATAGAAAGCCCGATCAGAAATATTGCTAGCTGGTATCATTGAGAAAGAACATGCTGCTATCTGCAACAACAGGTGTGAGGGGAAGCCACAGAAAATCCATTTTGCACTCCAGCTGACTGCCTGAGGCATACCAAAATTGAACATGTGAATTCTCTATGAATAAAATATATTCATAAGTGTTATTTTGTTCTGAGAGTTGTCAGTTCCTACCCGATGGGGTGAATGCAAACAGTTGAGTTGTGGACAATAGCATAACCTGTAGCAAGTCAATAACTTTTAACACAGAAGGCATCTTCCTTTTTAAACGTTTGACCTTCGTACGTGGAGAATTATCTTCTTTAGCTTCACACTATCTTTTAAAGCGTAAAAAGCATTGGAGCACACACACAAAAATCTGACCACACAAAATCTATGCAAGAGCATTAGATTTAGATATAGTCTTTTCAGGATTATAGACACCCTCTGGCTTAATCCCTGTGCCAAAAAGGAGGATTCGTGAATTAGTGTGTCATTAAGATGTAAGTCAGTAGCCCCTGGCAGAAAAACAGACACAGTTGAACCACACATGTGCTTTCAGGCCTTTCTATACATTGAAGACTTTAGCCTGTAGAGCGTCATCCCAATAATATTGCACTGTTTATTCAGCCAGTATCCAGTATTCCTGGTTTTACACCACCAGAGAGAAAGTAAACAGATAAATTTCGCATACAGCTTTCTGTGTTCAACTTTTTTCCCCCCACATTATGGTCTCTTGTTTTAATGTAAAAAGGACTATGCAATAATTCCATTTACCCATGTTCCCATTTTACAGACTCCTTCAGGAGTTGGTTCATTCAAATAGAAAATTCGAGTCTGATCTTCCCATAATTGTGTTATGTTTGAACTATTTTCAAGAGGTTTACTTCCTTTATGTGCTATGAATAATTCCAGTGTTCAGAGACTTTGCAGCTGTTCAAGCTGCAGCACATCTTTGAGTAGCTTTGCCAAAATTTAGACATACATTTATGCATGTGTGTGCATAAACACATACACAAACTCTTGACAAGCAGACTGGTAAAATATGAAAAATCTAATCAATATGTAAAACTATTCCTAGGAAAAACATGGGTTGTCATGTTTGGCGTGCCGAGTTAACAAATTTGGAATTTTTAAGAAATAATGAATCCAGTAGCAAAACAATCTAAGCACTTAAAGGTTAGCTCTGCTGAACTGGTTTCTGCAAGGATTCCTATCTATCGGCATCCTCCTTTCTGGTGCCTCCAAATCTAACTTGAACCAATGCTTCCCCCACTAGTAATAGAGGCTATGGATAAACCCCAGTTTATTGCGCAAAGTAGCAGAATGGGAAAGGCAGAAGCAAGCATGCTTTCTAAAGAAGAGTTCAGCAGTTTAGAGGCAATAAATAGCAAAAAGCCCCAGTCCATAAGTCAAGCACTTTTGACCGGACTTTGCTTCCTCTACGAGAGTTTACTGCAGCTCATGCCTACATTTCTCCTTTTCAGTCCTTTCCAACATGATTTTTTTGTTTCCAGTCTGTTCCTTACTATTATTACTTGGAAACGGCTTTTCGTTCCTGCTATCTCCCCAACTACCTTCCTGTCATCTGCACATAAATAATGCAACTGAACAGGGATGTAAAGCCTGACTAAATTAAATTTAAAATAATGAAGACTACAAACTCAGAAAGCTGAAATCAGAAAACCTGCTCAAAAGCAAAGTTCCGCAATGGATTTCCAATGTAACTTTTATTCCCTCTTACATTTGTTAGGAACTAAGCCTGGATACAGAGTGATGCTTCACAAACCTCTGACTGCAGAACAAGTTATCCCCAGCTCACAGTAGCTTAATGATCCATATGGGCAAAATATTTGCAACTGTCTAATAAAAATACTAATCCATTGATGCTAATGCTGTGCTATCATTGTAAAACGACCAGTTGGGGAAAAGCTGGAGTGTTTCACCAACTATTATTGGAAGCCTCAGCAGAGGAATGACTTTTAGTTTGTGAGCTACAAGTTGAATCTGCGATCCTGACTTCCCTGTAATTAAGGAAGAAGCAAATAACTTGTAACTGATTGTCTGCTACCATGCACAGTTTGGAGCCTCGTTAATATTTATTATGCAGAAACAGATTTCACTATATGCATTTTTAACTGAAATTCATATTGATGGGAAATGACCAATCACTCCCTTGCCACACACAATAGATAGTTTTTTTCAAAAGAATGTTTGAAACAGAATAAAACTATCCTTTTATTGGGTGACCTCATTGTCTTGTTCCAGACCAAAACTCCTTCTAATCAAGTCTACATGGTGTCCAGCACAAAAAAATTCAAAATCTGGTTGAAGCCTTCGCATGCTCTATCAGTGTTAATAGGAAATGACAATAATAGTAAAATGAGAAAATTACGTTCTGTGTGATTCACTCTTTGAAAGGAAATTTGTACCTTGAACTTTCATAACGGAGAAGTATTCAGTGTACGAATCAATCTCTAGCCAGAGGGAAAGAAACAGTAACTCATCAGAGAATCCTCACACTCAGGCTGAAAACTCACAAGTTTCTGAAATAGGGCTCCTTAAATGCAGGTTGCTTTGCCTGCACGGGGAAAGCAACTCATTTAAATGCCACACTCTCATGCCACCATCTGTCACGAGGCCAGTAAAGAGGTGTCCAACTAAATTATGCTAACGATTTCTGAATGATCTGTAGCAGATGCATGCTTTGTGGAGCTGCTGAGGGCATAAATAATGGGCAAAATCCTGCTCCTCTTAGTTTCATAAATAGCTCTATTTTAAGACAAAATTGATATTTACTTTCTTGGACTATGCAAATTCATTCTGTTCTGTTGTTTTACACAAGCTTACACATACTTACATTCTGCAAAATATTTAAAAGCACATGGAGTGCGGTAGATAATACACAAGACATGAAGTTTAGGAGGCTACAGCTAGCTCGCTTTCATAGGTCACTGCCTTTGAATTCCATAGGTGTTCTGCACAGTGACTGCCTTACCTCAGGTATTACAATAACACCTAGCAAAGAAAATAAGACCTGAGCTGTTATAACAAGAAGCAAAATACAGGGTGCCTTGAAAACTAAGCATGTTAAATATGCAGACCACAGAGGCCACTCACCCAACCATTTTAACAGCATGACAACAGGGACTAGGATTATTATAGCATCATTCTGGTACGCAGTGTTATCTTCAATTGCACTTTTCTGACCCAGATATTTTCAGTGTGCCTCTTAATGGGGAAAGCTCATGGAAGCAACCAGAAGAGGTCCTCATTCATACAGTGATGTCATGTGAATTTTTGTGCTTTTCAAATTCAGATGCAGCTGATCTGACAGACAGCTTCTCAGGAGTTCAGGAAAGGAAGGTAGAGCAAAACAGCCTGTTTCCATATCAGGGGATATTCAGGAACTTTGAAAACCTTCCTGACAGTACTTGATAGTACTTGATAGGAAAAGACTGCATGGATGAGTAGAATTGGTCCACTACAGGGAACTGTCTTAATTGCTTCTTATCCTTGAACACTGAAGACTGCAGAGCACTGAAGATCTTTTGCCACAAGAGGTTGCCTCTCGTCTCCTTGCCACATTCACACAGCACCGTCAGCGAGAGGGAGAGCCCACAAAGGAAAGGCCAGAGATCCCACTCAGGAGCAGCAAACACAAAGGAATTCACCCAGAGCAAAACATCCTCAGCTCTGTGCAGGAAATGGGCTCTGAAGTTGTAATTGCTACATGTGAAAGAGCTTCAAGTCCGTGTGGATAAGGGGTGGGGGATAAAAATCAGACTTGGTGTTCTGGAGGGTGCACATTTTTCATACTGAGGGTAATTCCACTTATTCCATCTTGAAAAGCAGATAGTAGACTTCCACAACAGTAAGAAAAAGGCAACAAAAATTATCAGAGACGTGGAGAAAACAGTTTGTGTGAAGAGAAACAAAAATAATAGTCTTTAATTTAGAAAGCAACTTAGATTGACAAAATCTACATGTGAAAAATAGTGAGAAATTATTCTTTATTTGCACTGTAATCAGGATTAAAATTTTTAAAAAAAGAAAAAATCACCTATTTTTAATTATTCTTTTAAACACACTGCATGTCAATCAGGTTTGGAACATAATAGTGCCACATTGAGGCCAAATTAATAAAAGAGTGCCGAAAGACTTGTGGAAAATACATCCTTCAGGCTGTTTGATAATTATAATTTGAAACCGGTTCAAGTAGACCCTGACAGCTGTTTGCTGGAGCCTGAAAGGGACACAGTATTAGGTCCATATCTTCAACTCCTTTCCAAACAGCCTCACCAAAGGGTAGGATACAAGGCTAGACAAGTCTTTGGTCTGACCCCACACAAGTTTCTTGCCTACATAGAACAGTCCCCCCCTTATCTGTTGATGGAATAGGTAAACAGCTATAAATCTGGTAGAACCTGAATGGAGAATCTCTGTCAGGTCCCATTACCTACAAAATAGTAAACAAAAAGACGGAAAATAAACAGAGCATGAAGTACTGGGGTGGGTGACGGAGAGGGAAAGGACAATAAAACTGTACTTTTTTTTAAGATATTTCAGGTACGGATTTTGTTCAGCAAGTCTGGAGCCTTGAAACCTTCTGCCATATGAAATCTGGCAGCAAGAGGAAAAAAAACAGTGGCATTCTTCAGGGTTTTCTGTGGATTTTTTAGCATCCATACTTATTTGCACTAATGACTAGCTGGTTATTCATACTGTTTCAAATCATAGTAAGAGAAGGATTTCCATTCTGATTTGAAAGGAAGAGTACTTATCCATTCATACTGTATTAGGAGGGGGGAGGTCTGACTTCAAGCTTATTTCACAACATTCCTGGTGTTAATTAATAACATCTGAGCCCCCAAATAATGATCCATGCTGCCAGACACTTGCATCTGTTTATAAATAGAGCTGCTAGAATATACTCATGTATTGCACAGGGATATACTAACTGAATACATTGTATAGTTCAATAACTAAGGAAAACATCATTTAAAAAAAAAAGAGCTGAAAAGTGGCTGAAGATGAAAAAAACTTCATTTTTAGGTGCATCAGCTGGGAAAGACAAATCTTTTTAAAGGTAACCTGAGACTTGTAATTGCCCTAGGTTTGGTGTGCTCCTTAGTATCTAAATATATAAAATATTAGTATTTTTCTGGTGATTATTTTCTTAGATCCGTTTTATAAAATCCACTCTGTTTTTCTGCCTTCGCTGAAAATATATTAGTCCAAAACTTGCCTATTTCAATTACCTGGTTATCTGTTTTTTCAATTGCTTACCCAATTTTTGCTTCAGTATATTTAGATAGAATCACTGAAATAAGGATTTTTAGCTACTCTTTGGCTCATGTTGAGCTCCTTTTTTAATTATTCCAAGGAATTTTTCTCATCATTGAAAAAAATTCAAGTTTCTCATTTTCCACATCTAATTCTCTGCACAATTCTTCACAAGACTCTGCTTATTTCTTACCCGTAACCTGCCACGAGATAGCAGACTCAGAAAAGACTTTTCTCATGAGTCACCTGATACTCTCTTGCCAAAGTCCTATATGAAAATTGAGGGCAATTTCTTGTAGAGCTCCCCTGACAGGTGGGCTCATTTGAAACTTCAACTGTTAATGATTTCTTTCTATCAGCCACTCAACTGCTTATCCATTTAAGTTTCTGCAAATCCTTGTAAGTGTTCAAGTGGGAGCATAAAGGGATTTTGTTCCTTATAAGAACTTATGAGAACTACAAACATCTCCCCTCAGGTTGGCAGGAAGATCTGGTTATAGCTGAGACCTAGCACTACTTTTCTGAAATTCTCTAAAGCCATTTTTACAGACAAAAGCAGATTTGGTGTCAAGGAAAACAAAACAAAAAAGCCTCAATAAAATCAACCAACCAACCAACCAAAACAACAACAATTCCTGCCTAGTAGACAAAAACATTAATAAAATTTATGTAATATTTAAAGTGCAAAAGATGTAAAAAAATCTGGTAGATGAAATAATTATAAAAAATTATTTAAAAATCAATTCCTTTACACTTAAGAAAATTTTAAAAATTAAGAATACCTGAATAACAGAAATCAATTCCTGAAAGTACTATGAAAACAGAATGATAGCCTGAAGAGGGGAATGAGGAACTTGTGAAAATTTCTTTCAGGCTGGAAAAACTCAAGCTGGACATTACTGAAATGTTACAACTCATGTTGAGCATTACATAAATGAACAAACAAGCAATAACCTTGCTCTACGTGGTTCCCTACCAGCTGCTTGCTCTTGTATTACTTTTGCTCTCCTGTAGATCGCTTTTTAACCAGCTGTTCACCTGTAAGTTTTGGTAAAGTGAAAGATACATTCCATAGACACATGGGCTCATACACCTTATATTTTAGTGACAAAGTATCTGAAAACCAGTTTTGGGTTTAGTAAAAGCTGGAGAAAAGACTCAGTTTGTAACCATGCAGATAATTTTACCTGTGCAACACAAAAAAAGTATCAGTGAGGCAAGTAAGTTTTGCATTCTGAAAGAACAAGCAAATTACTTCCATACAAGAGTGCATGAGCATTGGGTAAATTACTGTCCCAGCTTTATATTTCAAATTACAGTTAAGAAAATAAGGGGGAGAAGGATCTGAACATCACTTTCATAGTATGATGTCTTTCCAAATGCCTCTGGAATTGTACTTTTAAAGCGCAAAGATCAATTTAAATCTTGTTGTGTTGTATTTTGTGTGTATTTGGTCAAATAAAACAAAGAAGGATGAAAAATTCAACTAACCACTGTAAAAAAAATTTACTCATCATCTGTAAGAGCTTTGAAATCCCATTTTGACAAGACAGTTATTCTGTTCAAACAAACAGCATGTTGTGAAAAGAAGGAAAGTGAGGAAATGCAAAAGCTGTGTAATATCATTTCCCTTTGGTACTGGATGTTTTTTGCTGTCAGTTTAGATTTCATCACATTTTTCTAAATCTACTGTTTACAGTGAGAAACTACACTGGCCATATTAAGACAAAAGTTCTGTGCGCATTGGTGTGTGCTCAGTTACTACAAGAATGTTTCACCCATTGAAGCAAATACGTTTCTTATTTGCATTCAGGAAGAGCAGCTGTTTCTAGTGCGTATTGAGACAAATTTTAATTCTGATAATGTTACATTCTGACTCTACAAATATATGTCTTAGTCTTAATGCAAAAATAGCAAATATTTGAATTATGAGACACTACTTATACTACAGAAACTACACTTAAAGAGTGTGTGCTTCTGGGTGTGTTATTTTAGCTAACAATATATTTCTTACTGGTGTTGGTATTGAAGTACTCAATACAATTCATTTAACGTTTTTTAAGGTACACGTTGAAGAAGAAGCATGTCCTAATGACTGCCATGGCAGCTTTGGTAGACCAGGTATGGTGTAAAAAGGATGGTCAGTGTTCCACATTATTTTGGAAGGCCTTGCTTTTTCTTCCAAACCAAGGAAAGTTACAGTGTCATGTCAGGCAAAGGTTGCCCTGGTGCCTAGAATCACATCATCCACTTTCTGTACCACACCACTGCACAAAAAGATTTCAGAATGTGACAGTTTGCAGCATACTGATTTCTTTAACATGGAGGTAACACAGATTTAAGTCTTGACCAAATCTGTATAGTTTTTTACCAAAGATTACTAAAATCAATTAGGATCAAAATTGGAAAGACATATGACACAGATAAAAAACCCACCTTGAATGTTCAATATTGGCTAAAACTTTGATTTTGAGCCCTCAGGATCACAGACCATATCAATTCCCAGCAAAAGATCCTCTTTAAACTGTCCTCAGCAGCTATTACTTGTGCAGTTCTTAAATGCCTCTGCTAATACAGATTCCACAGTGTCCCTCAGCAAATCTACTCCTGTACTTCACTGTACTTTCTAATACACAGTACTTCCACATGTCTAAAAATTTTCAAGGTCTCAGACCTCTCACATTACTCCTGCCTGGGTTCCCTGCCGCTTGTCCAGGCTTTGTCTGAAGTGCATTACCCCAGCTTAGGTGACATAAAGTCTGAGTTAAAGCGTTGTGAAAAGTTAAAGCATTTGAACTCCATAAGATTAATTTTTCTGTCCATCAGTATAACACCTGTTATATTGTTATAGAAGTTTTCCAATGCTATATGGCATTGCAGGGAGCCACCAAGTCTTTTGGGATCAGATTACACAAACCTCTCTCAAAGATAAGCAAGGTAGCAGACACTACCCCAGTTAGGGGAGGAGAGTTGGATTACATACAAATCCTTCCACCCTCTTTTCCCCTAACCACATTCCAGATGCTGAAGATCTGCTGTTAATTAGACCCTTGCCATTTAAAGTGCTTCTATTCTCCCCTCATTTCCTGCATAGTTTATATGAGTATCCCCTATTCCATTGCTCACACCACAGATGAAAACACTGCATATACCCATGACCAACCGCTGGTGAACTCCACAAGATCAGTTCTTTCTATTTAACCATAAGCTGCTGGTAACTACTGTGACTGTATCTTTGCCAACCAGTCACACAATTACTTTGTAGTTCATACCTCTAGGCTGTGTTTCTTGGCTGTTTTGGAGACTGCCACATGAGGCAATCTCAAAACCTTTATTAAAGACACATTATTTAGAAGTGCCTCACTTTTCTCTAGTCCGTGGTGCTACAGGAGATAATTAGGCCACTTTGGTATGATTTATTCTTTTCAAGAGACACTTGCTGGTCTTGATAGGTGGGTCACTTATTTGCTTTTCTCTGGGTTTAGAAGTTAAGTTGATTGCTCGTTGATTTTCTGAGTCCTCCTCCCCTCTTACTTCTCTGTTTCTCTTCTCTTTAAAAACCATGATTACAATTGTCCTTTTATATGCCCCGGAACCTCATCCACGCTCCATGCCATCTTGAAGCAACAGGGACAGCCTCAGTTACCTTGTTAAGTATTCCAGGGTGAGTTTCATCGGCCCCTGCCAATTCGTAAGCATCCCTAACCTGTTTTTTCTGATGCTAGTTAGAGCACTTACCCATCTGTCACCGATGTTCATTGTGTTAGCCATCTGGCCACATTTATCCTGGTTAGTGAAATTGAAGCAAAAAGGCACTTAAACACTCCAGTTTTCCCAATACCCAATCATAGTTTTGTTTTTTCATTGGGATTTGTTCAGTACTTCCTTTTCCTATCAATGCAATTTTAAAATGTTTTTGTTCATCTTAATTTCTCATGTTCATGTTGACTTAGCAAGCCCCAGTATTTTCTGGTTTTTCCTATATATAGGATATATATATATATTTATGTGTATATAGATATATACAACATATATATGATATATATGTCATATATATATAGATATATAATAAAATGCGTATTTATAAACATAATATAGTAATTTTTTTGTGTGTGAGCAAAATAACCCAATCCTTCAGTATTGAATAGTAACACAAATCAAATTAAGAAAATAAAAGTAATTTTGGAAAGATAGATGACCCCAAAACAATGACCTTAGTAAAACAAGTGAAATAAATCGTCCAGGTTAAAATAAAATATTTTTCGGGTCAATTTGTTTGCTTTGCCAAAAAACAAACAAACAAACAGAGAAAAACCAGGATTTCCCAAGTTTTTTTTACAATGAAGATAGACTATGAAACAAGCTGTTCATCTATCTCCAGTGCTACTATTAACACTCATTCCCAGAACATAGAGGTTATTACTACAGGAAAAAAAGTACATCTGCAAAATAAAAGAAAACTGCATGCCAGTCCATAAAAACTTCCTCATACAACTATGCCAGCTGCTGCTTGCTTAGATACAAAGGAGAGAGAGTTTTCTCTGCATTTGGGTTTTTTTGATTAATATTTGGATTTTTTAGCCTACAGAGATCTTATTCAATACCGCAGTATGAACAGCTAAGCCTGACAGGACATCACTCAAAGTAAGATTTTGCAACACTGTAGCTTTGACCATAGACAGTTTGTCAGAAAACAGCATGAAAAAGAAGAGTAATACTTCCAAAAACAATGTATCACAATTTCCAGATTGTAATTAAAGACCAGTAATTCCTCAGCATTTGAAAGAAAATGCTAATATATACAGACAGTAAGAAGACAGGAAGAAGGCCTTGTGCCCTTATTGTGGAAAGATAAGCAGACTAAAGGAAGAAGCAGAGGATTAGGAAGATTCCTTAAGTTTGCTGAGTTTGTAAATTATTTGGACCTCAAAGCATATCTTAGTTCCAATATTAAGTATTTGCTGAAGCAGATTGTGTTTGCCTTTGCATCATAGGCGTCCTGAAATCTTTGAATCATGAATGAACACCTCTAAAACATCTGGGTTGGTTTGCGCACAAGCTACTTGCTTGATACCAGTCCTCCCCTGGACTGACATCAATCAACCTTTAAAACTATAGGTTCAAAGGCCGTATTACTTTTTTTTTTTTTTTTAAGTTTGTAATTCAAATGCACTTTTGATGTGGGAACATACTCAAAGAAATGTTCTCATCAGTGAAAACATACTTAGCAACAAACATGGAACGGCTTCTCTACTATTAATAAGCCTTGATTCAGAGGAAGTTCAGAGGCAAATTCATGTCATTTTTCCAGGGTAATCATATTTTCCTTTTCCCTGAATAACAGTGTACTTCCCTCACAGCTTTACAAGAATTATCCTTTGGGTTCTGCTACATCTCCACCAGTTCATCCCACCAAAAGTGTAGCAGGGAAGACCCACATTTACTTCTCTAAGAGTCTAGAGCCTGATCATAACACCACGTCCTTCCAAAGCCTTGGGGTTTGCCCGCCTTGGGTCAAGGCCAGTCCTCTCCTGTGGTCTCTACTTGGGCTTAACTGCAGTCAGACCGGGTACAGGCTGACCTGGACCACTGACTTGACTGTGGTCAACTCTACAATGGTTTAACTCTTTCATTGCTAGGGACCTACCCATGGACCTCTTGAGTAGCCCTAGTCACCACATCTGGACCTGCTCTGCACTTCCAGCCTGGGCAGCGTGTGATGGCTCCATTTCTTGGGGAGGTCATGGCTCTGACTCCTCACTGTGATCCTCGGCTCCCAGGCTGCCTTTCCTTGTGGAGCATCCTGCTTCCTGACATCAAGCAAAAAGAAATCCTGAAAGCATTGCATGAGCTTCTTATGGTGAAACCTGGTGATAATTAAAAGAAGGTCAGAAATTACGCTGCATCGTATTACTTTTGGGAAAATAGGCAGCCTTCTAGGGCAACAAAGCATGAGAAATATGCACACACCCCACGGAACAGAGATTCTTCTTTGTTAGCCCTAGCTAAAGAACTGCTGGTAAATCCACATACTTAGCAATTTTATCTTTATCTTCTTGGGGAAAAGGCCTAAAAATATCAGTGCACCTCTCTCCACATAGAGATCAGAGTTGGGAAGCTGGAGCATGGCCACACGTTTTCACTGGCCACACTTAATGGTGTCAAAGGTACAATGCAAATGTTGCTGAACAGCGCAGCTGCAGAAGGAATGGTCAGCCTGATCTTCAAACTGCTTTTGTTGGCTGACCTCCCTGCCCCTACAAGGATCTTCATCTCTTTCTCTTTTATCATATGTATCCACATATCTGGGCTTATATCTTTTTCTTTCTTTGCAAAAAGAAACAAAATGCATCCTTTCCCCAACTGCTCTCAGCTATTTCTAAGAGACAGATCGGGTGGAAGATGATGGAAAGGTATTGCACAACCTTCCCTGTGCTGTTGCTCTTTTTTTCTCCTTTACTCAGTGCCCCTTCTGCACACATACAAAGGAGAAGTAAAACCAGGCCAAACCTCTTGTCACCATGTCCTGGGCTATGGAACTACAAGGGGTTTTTCTCTCTTCCATAGACACACTGAGGTCAGGGAAAAGGAAAACTCCCAAAAAGGGCTGTGATTTATTTTGCCTCTCACTTGTTTTCTGTCTCTCTAGGCACCATTTCTCACAAGAAGGCCCAAGACTTTCCAGGGCTGACTTGTTTTTCTCTGAAGTAACCTTCTGAAGTCTATAAACTAGCAATTCGACTCACTCTAGCCACTTCACATACAGGTATAGGGGCAGATCACCAGCAAAATTACTTAAATTGAGGAAAAAAGGAAATTGTAGATTTACCCAATGTAAGATTACACATGCGCCAGTACAGCAAAAAGGATGTACATCTCCCAGGCAAGGATATTTGCGCCTCCTCACAGATTTGTCTCTAAAACATGAGAGAACACAACAGATGCATGTGACATTGAATAAGTAATATACACATTTAACTCGTCTATCTTTGTGTGGTGCAGCAGGGAGAAGTCTCCTTTTCTCTCTGGTAATTAGAAGGTGCAGCAGATGGTGAGCCTTACTGTACTTGGTAAGGTCCATTAAAGGAACTCAGGCTGCCAAGTGATTCCCCATTAGAACAGGCCTCTTAAGGTGTACCAAGTAGCTTTTCCTCAGATTTAGGAAACATTCTTTTGTACAGTAATATACTGCTAAAATAATTATTCTCATTCCTACTGAACGGTTTTCTTTCTGGCATCAGGAACATTATTCTAATTACAACACCCAGAGGCACCAAACTCTGGATACACGGTCCGACACCATCTCTGTCACTACCCAAAAGAGCTTGTAAGTCAAACAAAAGAAAGAGACATTATAATCATTGCCCATGCCAAAAAAAGAAGGCAAAGAGGTCATATCTTGCTAACATGGCAACACAGAACCATAGACAATCTGGGTCATAAATTCAGATCTCAGACTGCTTGAGCCAAATACAAGAAAATTTCTCAGACAGTAGCAACTTAGCCTTTTCAGCTTCAGCTCAAACCACTGCACTTTGAAAAATCACTTCTCAAAAATGGCCATACCCTTCCTCGAGAAGCTTTTCTTTTTTTCCTTTTTTTTAATGTCACATGTTCTTTCAACTCTGGGAGATTATGAAGAGGTACACACAGAGATGTGAAATGAATGGCACTTACTTCCTGCCATGTTCGTTGCTTGGGATAAATAAGCATTCATGTCACGGCGTGAAGAATAATAATTTTCCTCTGTATGTGACTCATCCAATTTACTAGGGGCTGACCATAAATGAGGAACTTTTGATAATCCCTATGTAGTTGTCATATAAGTTCATAGTGTTTCTCAGGGGTGATGAACACCAGAAATCAACATTAATCTTTCCTCTTTAATCTAGCCACCAGAGCACTCTGCTAATAGCTTTTTTCCCCATAATGGAAGAGGAAAAGCAATTCTACCCTCCCTTAAAGGGTATATGAAATACACCAAGCACAGCTATCACTCAGTGTGTCCAAGTCAGTACTACCTCACTTTGTACTAAATTTTCATTCAAAACACAAATTCCTTGCTTGTCTTTGCCTCAGCTTCCCCCCAGGTCATACATGCTCCTACGTAAGTGTTGCATAGTGCTACACTAACATATGCTGCTATAACTCTAACAAAGAGAAGGAGAAATTATATCATAAGCCCAGAACCAGGTACATTGGCACTTCTGGGCACTTTTCCAGTCTCAGCACCAAATCCCAGGGTGCAAGAGTTGGTCCTTCTTTTTGCCACCTTCCCAGAAACAGAGGCGGTGCAGATGCATTTCTCAGGTGGCCTGTGTCGACTGAGTCCACACAGAATTACAATACTGAATTACAGAATTTGTGGTGAACACATTTCCTGCAGTGTCTGAACATGAACTTAACAGGCCACAGGAAGATATGTGTGATTATTTGCAGGAGAACTACTGTAGACGTGTACAAAATAGAGTAATAAACAAAATAACGTCCTTGGTACAATAACTTGGTACAAATGTGTCATAGATTAACATGCCAAATACATGATTACTATTTCAACTATATTGATGCAGGACCCTACATATAGGTGTGTCAAATGGTCACAAGACACAAATATAATGCAACAAAATAGAACAACCTATGGTAATAAAGGATTTCTAAGCTAATTAATGTCAAGACATTGGTTCTGGGTTGTTATTGCTTGGCAAGGAACGTGCCATGGTTGGATTATTTTGCTGCCTGAATAAGACTCATAAGTGATAACTCTGAAGCCGGGCTGGGCTCTGCTGGAGAGGCCAAGGATCCTTGGCTACATGTTAATGCTTAAAGGAAAAGCCAAAATCTATTGAATGATTTTTCAACCTAAAGAAATTGGAAGGTTTGTGATCTAAAATGTCTGAAAATGTAAACCCTAAATACACATCTAAATCATCTGTATAGTAGCTTAAAACAATACTACACTGGTTACTATCAATTTACTCTCTGTTGCCATTCAGAAAGTATTCTTCGTAAAAAGAGTTTCCTCACCTATCTTGCCTATCATTCCGGTTGAATTCAATTTTCCGTGTTTCTGCTTATTTTAAGACTGTTGTCTCTCCAGAGAGACTGCCGGACATAGAGGGTAGGTGAATCACCACAACCACAGCCAGAAACATGAAGGAGCCCCAGTAAGCTCCTCACTCACAAAAAGCATCTCTGTAAAGCAGACCGACACACCAAAGAAGCAGATCCTGGTTCATAAAGAACTTGCACCCAAAGTTAAAGGAAATCAAAAAGAGGAAAAAAATGTGTTCTTTTTAGTTTGCCTCTCTGTACCAAGAAGGGATTAGTCATCTGCTTTGTGGGGATTTTCCTACACAGAAATATGCTTCCATAAAAAGAAGCCTTATTGCTACTTACTTTGCCAAAGTCAAGATGAACTACAGGTCATCTTGGAAGTCAAGATTTTGCCGCCAGTGCCAGTGCCTGCTCTAGGCAGGATGCCCCAAGCCAGGAACTTTATGCTTGGTTCTTCAGGGTGCTTTATGCGACCTTAGGCAAGCATCAAACATCTCAGCCAGAGCAAGTGGGATGTGCTGGGAGATTAGCACATGATTAGGGCACTAAAAACACAAGAAAAACAGCAACGTCGTATGAAAGCAAGCCTGTGTACTACCAGACAACAGTTAATGGCTGCATTTCCTTCTCTGGGTTTTATGTTCATTGCTTTCTTTGAGTCTACACATTGGGAAAAGATCTCTTAAATACAAAGAGAGACATAAAGTAGGATATTTTTGGTTTTGATATTCTTGGGTTTGTGCACTGAGCAGTAAAGTTCTAATCTAATGCTGGTGTAAAATGGGTGGGGTCAAACACTACATGGCAGCCAGGAACTTCAGAATACTGCAAATGCTCATTTTTTAATCTTTTTTTTATTTCTTCACTTTGGTTTTGATCATACTATGTAGCATTCAAGGCATTGGGATTTAGGGATAACAGGGAAATCTTGAGGAGGCAGAAGATTTTTAAATATACCAAACCAAAAAATTTGAATGCAATTGCAATTCAAGCTGCAAGCTCCTTAGCATAAGACTATAAAAGTGGCTGTGTTTGGTAAGGCCATAGGTTTATTCAGCCCCCTGTGCTTTTTCCCACAAGTGCCATACGAAAGTACTTGAGGAGGGACCTAAGAGCGAGCTACGTATTTCCAATTTTTCCCATCCAACCAACTTTTGCTCAGAAGGGTGCTGAACTAGCCGGAGTTTCTACAATTGCAGCATTTCTCCATAGATTTACATTTCATGAGCTTCTCAAATCTCCTCTGGGACACACAGGAGCCTCTAGTATCCTCACAAACAACACAGTTCTCCTGCCCTCCGTGGGAGAAGCAAACTTGTGACATTTGTCTTCATTACGGCTCCAAGGACCAGATCACAGCCTCTTGTTCCCAGTCTGGAAGAGCTAATGAACAGCAGGATCTTCTCTGCCCACTCTACACATTTCCATGCTTCATAGACCTTTGCCACAAGTGAGACACGGGTTTATACTGAATCACCATAATAATGTTCTCAATTTTAGTCACTGCTCCTTTCCTCATATTTGTGAAAATCTGAATTGCTTTTAGGCTGATATCAAGTGCTGAGTTCATGTTTGCATGGAAATATGAGTCATAACCTCAAGATTTCACTCCTGGGTGATGATGGGAGCTCAGAACCCATCTTTTCATATTCAAACTTTGGTTTGTTTTTCCCATATGCATGACTTCATATTTATCAATTTTGAGTTTCAGCTGCCTCATTAAATAAGTGTTCTGCTTTGTATGAGCTATCTATCCTTGTCTTCCAGAATATTCTTGTTTACTACTGTAATTGTTTCGTTGTATTTAAAAGAAACATAATTTGTTTTTCAATAATAATTGTGCTAGTAGTTTCCACAATACATTATTAATTCAATTACAGAATAAGAAGCAACACTTTGTATTTTTAATTAAATATTTCATTTGCTGGGAAACAAAAACATCCCTAGAGCTAAGTTTCAAAAGTTACAAACATTCTTAATGTTGTCTTCACAATCAAAGATAAGAAAATGCCATATGCATTATGGTACTGCATTCTAGTTTGGAAACTGATACAAATTTTCTGAAATTCTCTTTAGGCATGACTACCTGGGAGAAAAACAAGATGTAAAAAATAGTCAGTTATCTGATACAGAATTAATTGACTTGGAATAAGAAGAAATAAATTATAAGTATACAAAAGCATTAAATAACAATAATACTTACCTTATCCGGTTTTAGACTAAAGCTGAAATTGAAAATCTTCTTTTTGACTTGTTCCCACTCAAAAGACAAAAGAAAATTTCATCACAATAATGTTTGTATTTAGAACCTTACCAAATACAATTATCTATAGGAAAATAAGCCAGTTATTTTCTCTCATTTGGTCATGTAATAATAAGTATTTTCTTGGACTATACAAATTCAAAGACAGCAAGAAAAAAAGATAGGATTTAGACAGAAAACAGAGTGGGAAAAATTTCAGCTACCACCACAATAATTATTGAAATGTTGTTTTTCGAAAACTATATTTGTTAGTTGGGAATTAAAATGTCTTGTGCTAATACTCACATATATTTCATATGTGTTAAAACCAGATTTCACTATTGCAAGGCCTAATAATCCAGCCATCTCTCTATGTCATCTTCTAACAGAACAATATCAAGTTAACCAGGTATTTCTCCATTTAATTCAGCTGAGCCATAATTTCACTCAAGACTGAAAAGCCTGGAAATTTAAATCTGCAGAAAAAGCTGAGAAACTACTTTTTATTAAATACAAGTAAAACCGCAATTGTAAGCTCGAGAAGCTTGCACTGTTCTCCAGCGTGGAGAGAACACATACTCTTGTCCTAGACATAGATTGCACCTGGATTTCCTGGTCAGAGGACTCCTCTTTCAGTCTCTTTTTGACAAGGAAACTTCAGAGATGTATCTACATCTGAAATTGAGTCACAAGGGTCCAACTGGTACGTGGAAGGTGATGATAAATTCTGTAAGCCATCTTTTCATCCCTGTTCGTAAGTGGGCAAATAGAATAATAGCACCACTATAAACTAGTGTCTAACAAAGAAAAGAAAAAAGTATTTGGCTTCAAGAAACAGAGAAATCTCTGTCAGCTTGATTAACCTCTTAGAGTAAGCAGAAGGGGGGTTTAGATAAAACCTACATTATTATCTTTTTCTAAAGAATTTGATGAAGGTGCTTTAATTTAACACAAGTCTGTCACATGGAGAGATTCCTAGGTAGTTTTGGAGGTAATCGATATTGAGCATTGTATCCTGGAATTTATACATACATTTTAGATGAAAATTGTTTTAACAGGAAGCAAGATCATTTTCAAAAGAGCTATTTATTTTGTTGAGTATTAAACTTCAGAGTGGAATTCATTACCATCAACCTTCAGAAGAGATGTGAAGATCAGTCCTACTGAGTTGCTGCTGTTATCTCTAGAGTGCAAAAGGCTTTGTTCATTGCTGGGGAAAAGCCTGCTATGCACTTTCTATAGGAAACAGCTTTGGAGTTCTTACTGAAGGGATCATACTCAGCCCTGAATAATACCTCTTTATCTGTGGTCAGGAAAACTAGAAAGAAGCTCTAAGAAAGCTCTCTTCCCTTAGAAGAAAAGCCAGGAATAGCCTTATATGCCTGTGTAACCAGTTATGGGGCATCACACATCAATTCCCGTGCTTTAATAAGAGAGTGAGGAAGCTGCAGTGCCACAGACAAGCAGTTGATAGAACTGGGAGTGCTCTAAGAAATCCTCATGAGAGTCTGTCTACACAAGAAATCCTGGTAGATAGGGTCTCATTCAGCCCACAAGTCATTATAAAAAACCATATTAACACGGACTTGAGCAGCGAAAAAGTGTCATTCCTTGGCCTCAGAGCTGGACAAGCACGGCCATAATCATGTGCTTCTTTCTCTTCGAACAGTGGCAAGAGGGACAGCCCCCTGCCAATTGCATACAACATAACCATTCCCCTCAAAGCAGGACCCATTATTTCTAACACGTTTGAATGGGGTACCAGAGGGACCTTGCTCTGTGCTGCTTCAGCGTGCAAAAGTCTATACTGTGATCACCCAGACATGCCTGCAACACAGAGGAGAGGGCAAAGCATAGGTGCTCCTCATGTGAAGGAGGGAGAGCATCTGCTTCCCCAGTTTGCAGAGAGCTCAAGCATGGATATGTTATTGTGCTCCGGTGAAGCAGGTTAGCTCAGATTAGTGACTGACAAAAGGTTTTTACTCCTTTCTACATTTGCTGTAGACATGTAACTGCCAATTGATCATGGAGCAAAGAGAACAGGAGAGTAGGATGAGCTATTTTGTGATTGTGATTTGTGAATTTGCTTGTCAAACTCTGATAAAGCCATTTAATCCTTGAAAAGAAAAAGAATTGGATCCACAAAGTCATACCGATGGAAAAAAAGCCTCATGATCAAAAACATCCTGCAAAGTCAAACACCTTGTTTGGCTTTATACCTGGCTTCATACTGTTCCCTGAAGTCAGTAAATAGATAACAACAGACATTTAACTAAGATTTACTGGGAGTAGATGATCAAAGAAGAGAGAGAGGAAATAGTAATTTGGGAAAATGCTCTCTAAGATACTGTCAGGGCACTGCATGGGTCAAGTGCTGCCCAGAGGCCATGAGGATTTCCTTGGATCCATCCAAGGGCAGGTCCTTGCAGCCAAGGCCCATCCCACCACCTCAGCCAGAAGCAGGGCAGACAGAGGGCACTGGGGCAGCCCCATTCCCGGGTATCCCTGGGACCAGTGACAGGCTGGCATGCAGGCCTGCAGGTGGCCTTGGCTCAGGAGGCACAAGGCCGAGCAGGTCAGGGCTGTGAGGACCTGGAGACCAGCCCTGCTTTGCCATCACTGCGACAGGGGCTGACAGTCCTGGAGACTGACAGGGTTTCAGGGACACAGCAGACACAATGTCCAAAGTCCTGGACAAGTGCCTGTCCTGGGTGCCCAGCTGGCCAGGCCAGAGCCTCTCTGAAGTGTGGGGTGGCACCTGAAACTGGGGAGCCCCTTAGCTTCAGCCCTACATTTCAGCAGTACCAATCCCACTGTCACTTATGTCCTGTGTCTTCAATGCTTGTGCCAAATGCTTGCACTCAGTTTGTCCATTTCAGGCTGGGTTCATTCATTGCAACATTCAAACCTCTCTTCTTCTGCTCTGCACTGACTCAGCCCATCCCTTTCCATATGTCAATCATCTCTCCTAGGCACTGTAAGAGATATAAAACCTGTTTCAGCATGTGAGGAAACAGCTTCTGAAACTTCCAGCTTTATCCTGTTCCTATTGCTTACTGTCCTCCAATAATACCTGTGCTTTCCTTTATTGCTAGGTGAGCCCTATGGAAGCATAGTAGATCACCTCCAGATATTCTGCTCATATACTTTTAAGTAATAGAAAATGTTACATTTTCCCAGGGAGGGTTTATTTATTATCAGTTGAAATCACTCCCTTTTTTGTTAGGCTCTACCTTTACATGTAAACTAGTTCATGGGGGTTTGTGTTTTTTAATGCACCATTTCGCCACCAATGACAACTCTCCGTTACCCCCTTGAGCCAAAAGGGCTTCAGATAGTGACAACTTTTCCAGAAAAAGTAATTTCTTGCAATTAAGTTTTTCATTGTATCATGTCCTGCCAAAAGGCAGTTAGGACTGCTTTCCTCAGTAGTTTTTTAAAGGTAGAGGCGCAGACAACCTTGCCTATGTAGGCCTAGGCTCTGGAGCAGACTATCATGGGGAGTCCAAGGCTGCTCTCAACTGCTGATGCATGCACAGGACTTCATCTTCTGGCCTGCTGGGACCCACCCTGCCAAAATCCACATGACAGCTGGAGCAGTAAAGCAGTGCTTGAGCAAAACAGCAGCAGTGAGGCTGTGGCCTGTGTTGGGATCACTCATTTTGCTTCCAGCTCAGGAAAAAAGACATGTCTGCTGATCCTTAAACAAGAGATACAAGCCTTGGAGTCTTCACCATCTATCTGGCCTGCTTGCTAACAAGAACTTGCGGGTCATTACACACAGTTCCTCTGTCAGCACAGTAAATCCCACACAGAACAGCAGATGACATTTTAAATACTCCAGAGCTGTAGCAGGCACACTTTACGTGCATTATGAAATTTTACTTCCCTTCCTGATGAACATTTTCCTGATGATGTGTTTGCAATGCAGATATGACTTTCTTTTACCAGGACAAGTGAGCCTGTATTTCCCAGACTGTGATACACTACAACAAATGTAAGTCCCAACAGACCTCCCTTCTCCCTAGCTGCACTTTATAAATGATCCGTCACAGAGAACGAGTTGCAGTTCCTTTTCAGATATGGTCATATGTCCCTTTATCTCTTCTCAAGACATGTTTCAAGACTTGAGGAAAGCATAATGCTTGAGCCACATTAATAACCCTGTGCTGTTCTGTAGCACACTGTGCACAAGGTCCCACAAATACGATGGGACTGGAAACTCTGGTCTCTTTACTGGCCTCCCACTATGGGAAACTAAAACAAAGCTTAAAAAAGCTTGAAATAAGTTTTTATTGCTGCCTTTAGAACATCCTTCTAAATTAAGAGCCTTTTAATTCTGTTTTAATGCTGGAAGAACAAGGTCTGCACTGGTCACATCTGCTTGTTAAAGTAAATAAGTGTTCTGGGGGAAGAAGATGCAGAATGGGTATCCTTCCTATGCCTTCAGTTCTTCTACTCATTCATTACACACCTATCAAAGTTGAGAGAGGCTCAGGCAAGCGAGTTCTTTCACTGTGCTCGCTCACCTTACCCCATACCTGCAGCACTGGCCCTGCAGGGAACTTGCAAGTAATCAGGCTGTGAAAGATTGTATAGCACAGCACACACTTGGGCAAAGAGGGACCCTGCAATGTTCACTGCTACAGTTTGGGAAACACCCTTCCACACAGAAATGCAGTACCTGGATTCTTAGGGCAGTGCTGAGCTGCGCCAGCGTTCCCACACTTACTGTAGCTATGTTGCCCCCAAATGTGGATGTCCTGCAAAGACATTCAGACACCTCTGCCCCTGGGGTCTATTACTTGAAAAATTAAATGCCACTTCTTTTCCTCTGTCTGTTCAAGATGCCTTGTTCACTCCTTTTCATTTGCCTGAATAAAGAAAAGATATTTATTAGCAGGTAGTTAAAGTTATCTGATTAAATCTGTCTTGGAAAGGCAGGAAAATCTCTGTAAGACAGCAAAAATTCTAGGGTTCAACATCCACGTCCCTTACTCTGAATAAAGTCCTGGAAAAGAGTGTTGTAGCATGATGCATCCTTTGCATTTGAAATTCCTTTTATAGAACCTTTGCAGATAAAGTGTTGCAAATGAAAACTAAGCAGCATGCTAAAGAAGCCGGAGATGGGTTTTGTGAATTTTCCCAGGGTTCACATGAATTTTGGATAAGATTTCTTTTTTTCTGAAGCACTGCATGTCCAATTGCAATTGCGTAGAGAAAAATCCCAGGAATAGAAACAAGGGTATTGCGTCAGCCAGATTCCGTTATCCTTTATCCCTCTGTCGTAAGAATAGGCAATGTTTTCATCTCACTGACAGGAGGAAAGCAGGACTGTTGAATGATCATAACTACAACAGTGGTTTCTGTCTATCCCTTGCCCCCAGCTCATTGCCTCCCAAGCTATGATTTTAGCCCTTTGCTCACGTAGCCTACTTATTCAGATTTCCTCTCCTCACTTTTTGTGCTGTGATGTGTATACGTCAGACATACATTCCTCACAAAACCACTGTGCTGTTCAACCAGGCAAGGAAGAGAAAATGCCAGAACTCTTTGGGGAGATTTTGAGGACGGATGAAAAAAGGTCGCAGGCACAGCAGAGGATCAGCAAAGAGCACAGGATCAGCACGGAATTTGTGCTGTCAGCCTGCAATCAGATGTTTTGTCTCAGCACTCATCATACATAAGGCCTCCTAAACTTAAGGCATCACTCTGAAAAGACAGGACAACCTGTGATTCTAAATATAACATAGCTGTGTCTTTTCTTTGATGTTAAAATATCTCTTTATTGTCATCTTCATTTTATTTTCTTTCTTCTCCACGCTGGTGCTTGTGCAAAATCAACATCAAACTAAAAAGAATCTAATGTTTGACCCTATGAAAATGACATTATAAATGTTGCAGAGGCATTTAATAAATGCTCACTACAGCTAAAATGATTGTACAAAAAGCTCTTCTGAGTTAAAGAAAATGAAAAGTCAATATGTATTTGAATTGCAAGTTGTTCAGTTCATGTTTAATTTCATATTTAAAGTGAAACGTATGATTGTATATTGGTTCTATTCAAAATTTCTGGGGATAAATAATTAGTAAAAATAATCAAAATTAGTATCAATTTACTTTTTTATTTTTTATTCAACTATGATGCACAAAATGCATTAAAAACTGTTCTATAGGTATGTATTTTTGGTTCACAACAATGTGCATTACTATTTATCTTGCAGTAAATTCCTCTATGCCAAGTCATCAAACTATGTCTTGATGTATACGAAAATGTATTAGTATAGAAGATTTACTTCATGGAGATATGAGAATAATAACTTCTACTTTAAAAAGATACAAAGTTCTCTTGTATATCATGGTAAACTGTAAAATAAAATGTAATTCTGATATTAAAAATACTATGAATTTCTACTCATATACACACTAGGTAAGAGAACATGATGGTCTTGATACTCAGAAAAGCCATGCACACCTGTTCTAATAACATGAAATGAAAAGAAACTGTAGACATTCACTAATGTAGCTACATTATTAGCTTGCCAGGCACTAAGCAGAGCTGATTTCCTGGCCATGAAATGTGAAGATGTGAAGGAAATGGAAAACCAATTTACTGGTTTTCAGCAGGAATACACAGACTTGAAAAGAGTTAACTATGCCATCTTCTTTTTAAGTTCTGCCATTAGGAACAAAGGAATAGGTGAAAGAGGATCATTTCTAAATATGAGGGAAGTGATAGATGCAGAGTTGTGCATAAAAAAGAACAGACTTTGAGAGTAGAAGATGCAGGAAATAGAACAGAAACATTTTCACACAAGTATTTGCCAATTCTGCCTTCCTTAAACATTTGGAAGTCAAATTGCACCCTCAAAACGTCCATTTAGGATCTTACTTCATCTAACTTCTGTTCGATGTTTCTTCACTTAACTTCTTTAAATCAAAGCCATGGCTTCAGAAGTCTGACTCCCACTGAGGAAAATCTGTTTTATAAAATCTTAATGCAATTAAAAATATTAACAGAATAATAACATTTAAAAATCCCAGAAAAAAAAAAAAAAAAAAAAGGCAGTCCAAAAATGTAGCTAGCATCAGCCAGAAAGAAGCTAGCTGGCCTCCAGAATGGCCAAGGGAGGGGATCCTTCCCCTCTGTTCAGCGCTGGTGAGGCCACAGCTGGAAAACTGTCTCCATTTCTGGACTTTTCAGTAAGAGAGACACATGAACATACTGAAGAGAGTTCAACAAAGGGCCACAGGGATGACTGAAGGATTGGAGCATTTTTCATTAGAAAAATCTGACAGAGCTGGGACGACTCAGCCTAGAGAGCAGATGGCTTGGGGAGATCTTGTCAATGGGGTAAATATCTGATGGGAGAATGCAGAGAAGATGGAGCTATTTCCAGTGGTGCCCAGTGTCTGGACCAGAGACAACCAGCACAAACTGAAATGTAGGCAGTTCCCTCTGAACATCAGAAAAAAATTTTCTGCTGTGAGGATGAACCAAGCACCAGCACAGTTTAGGCAGGGAGATTGTGGAGTCACCATCCTTGAAAAAAGAAGTTTAGACATGGTCCTGAATACCTGGTGGCCTTGCTTGGGCAGAGGGGTTGGAAAAGATCATCTCCAGCAGTTCCTTTTATCTTCAACCATTCTGCAGTTCTTCTGTGAAAGATATTTCTAACAAAATCAAACAATTTTTCCAGACGCTGTGTTTTGACACAGCAAAAAGAGGGGCAACATGTAACTGGCAGTTCAAATATACTTCATTGAAAAGTTCTTCTGTGAACAGAGTGTGATTTGGTGAAAGACGAAGGCCAAGGTGTAAAAAAAAATCCTCCCAAAAATTATTTTGAAGTGGGAAATCGGTTTGGGAGTATTTATCTGAGAAAAAACAGCAGTCAGTGTTGGTACCTATTCAATGAAGAAATAAAACAAGAGGTATTAAAAACAATTAAGTAACGAGAATACTTTGATTTGCCCACTTAGAAAAATACCAAGTTACTAAACAAAAATTGAACATGCCTCTTATAATGCCTTTTTCACATCTCAAAAAATGCAGGATTTTCCTGGAAGACCAACTTGTCTTTGATAGTGATTCATTACAATATGCTGCGAAGTTGTGCTGCAAGAATGTGCTGCTATAATGTGACCTTCTTCCTGTTAAATAATGCCAAGGATTAAGTAATGTGCTTGTTCAAACTTTTAAATTAATCAAATCCAAGCACGTTTTCCTAATTCTGATATTATCTTATGAGAGAGAGAGAGAGAGTTCATATGACCAAGAATTTTATGACAGCTGTGCTCTGTGGTGTATTGCAATACAGCTTCATTATTAGAAGATCAGGAGTAGGAACTTGCATGGCAAATTCTGACATTAAAAAGAAATTCAGAATGAAATATCTGAAATCTTCTGGAAAGCAAATTCAACTGTTTCCTACAAGGCAACTGTTTCCTACAATGGCACCCAGGCTCCCCCCACATTGTTTCATATATGATTTTTCTAAGTTCTTTACTTAAATATCATCAAATGGCACCAGCTCACAGCTACTCTGTGAAAGCTTTAAGCCTGAAAGTCCCTTTTTCTGAAGTGATTTCTCTGTACTCTGTGCAGGTTCTGTGATTTATGCCATCGGATATGAAATATGAATGAGGAGTAGTCCAAGCAATAACCTAGCTCCTGCGAATATGGGTTTTGCAAACCAGTGAGTTAGCAGCCCAAACACACAATGAAAAAAAAATAAGAAAAAAAAATTAAATACACAGTTGTTTGTTTGTTGAAAAAAGTCACATTATGAAAAATATAGTCTTCTAAGTTTCCTCAGTTATGTGGAATCCTGAGAAAATACATAAATTTACCAAAACACTTTTCTTTAGAACTGTTAAATGACAAAACTTCTAAACTGATCTTTCCACCTTGCTTTCTATAACCTATATCTTCCCTTCTGCCCCAGCAGCATTATTTTAAGAGCCAGGCTGTCTTCAGCAAGCCAAATTCTAAACCATAATCTGAAGTTAGCAGCAACATACCCTACTGGCACATCCCTAGAATTAAGCAGAAATTTGCATGAACTAGGTCATTACTTCTTTCATGTAGGAATATTAAAATACAGCTCACTGAAATTTTCTCAAGATTACTTTCAAGCAAGATTTGAAAATTACCCCAACTATGCATTGTCCTACCAGGGATTCCATTCCTGAAATCAGTTTGTTGGACTGAGGCCTTCGGAATGTCTTACAGAAACAGATAACTCTTCTTCTTTTTCAAACTGCTCCATGCACGTTTTAACACGTTCCACAGTACAATACTATTTCATCTTTCTACAGATAGAAAAATATCAGCTTTCGTGCTTTGTTCCTATGGCATCGTCTTGAACAAACCAGCTCAGTGAGTGGTGCCTATGTGTTACTGCTCTGAGAACTGAAATCAGTGGGTTTGGGTAGAGAGGAACAGGTTTCTTACTGCCGATCTGTTTTAGTTGGTTTTGCCTCCTGCCATGTTCACGAAGCACAATGCTGGTTACATATGCATAAAAACACCATGCTGGAGAACAAGAGGAGTAAAATAACAAGCCATTTGAAGTGATGGAGGGTATTGCAGCAGAGGCCGGTGTCAGGCAGAGGATTTTGACGTAGTTTTTGCACTTTTCAGTTCCCTGCCACATTTCCTCCTTGAGCTGGAAAATTCACTGTGGATTCTCAGTACATTTCTCTTTACCTTACATTTCCCAGGAGTGGGACAGGACTTCATCCATATTTTGGCTATCAACACTTCTTTCCTCTGAGCACTTCCTCTAATTCAGAGGAAAAACAGTATACATTGCTGGATACACCCTAAAATCTAATTAGTTTAACATATTCATCATTTATTTCATTCTGTTTTCTTTACATTTGCATTCACTAAGGAGTGTTCGAGTGTACTATCACGTATATAAAGGAGTATATCATTGCAATGATGCTAGGCCAAGGCTGAGTGTGATGGCTCTAACAAAGATCTCCTTCATATTTCTGCTAAAATTAAAAGGTAGTAGACATAAATAAGAGGTGAAAAAGTAGCTCCGTTTTCTGACATTTAAAACTCTGTGCATGCTTTGCAAGAAAGCCATTTGGCTGCCCATTTAGGGAGAACTTTTTAGAGGTAATTATTCCATGCATTCTGCTACATTATTCCTCCCTCGGGACTCTCCAAAACACAATTGTTGTTCTTGATGCCAGCCCTAAGGCTTCAGGAGCTGTTGTCTCTACAGAAATGAGCTGTGGTCGGTATGCTGGTGTCTGTGAGTGGAAGGCCCATTAGTTCCTAGGAGATTTCAGGATGTTGCTGTCATCAGCAAATGGAAAAGCAGGATACTTTTTTTGTTGGGTGTTTTTTCAGCTTCTATCAAAGATAATTTGAACTAATGCAAAATGATCGACTAGTATTTCCATTGAGAGAGCACAGTCAAGAGACTAATTTGCTTCACTTCCTTGTGGTTCTCCCAAAAAGTGAAGAGAAATTGCCAGAGGCAGATTCTCCTCAGCAGCAGAAAAAAGAGCTAAAGATGAGAAGCTTGAAAGCCCCAGAAACTGGAGAAGAGAGGGGTGTTGGGTGGAGGTACAGAGATAAGTGCAGGCAGTGCCAGGACCTGCACAGCAATGAGGAACATGGATGGAGGAGGGTGTTCAGCACAGGCTGTTGGCCAAGTTGGGCAGGGGCAAGAATCCAGACCTGAAGAAAAGGCAGACTGGAGCAATTACTACTTGGACAAATCACAATCCTGGGAAAGCCAAAAGCAAAGTGTTACACCTAAATCCAGCCAGCAAAAAGGATGGAGCAATGTGCTGGGATGGTCAGAGAAGACAGCACAGATGACAGACAGCAGGGAGAGGAAGGGATGACTGGAAAAACAACTGTGCAAGCAGGAGACAGAGAGATACTGAAAACCTGTAGGTTTGGATCACAATGAAGATTTGGAAATAAGGCAGCAGTGGGTTAAATCTGCCAGACACGTAGCGGAAATGTTCACCAAAGGACACTTGCACATGTTTGATGATTTGTGAGTGGCCAGGCTTATTTCACTCTTAGCTCATAAGGTGGATATTTTGAACTTGCAGTGTGAATAACTGACTAAGCATTTCCAGATTTGGTCATTAAAGCAGATCATGCTTCTTAGCTTTCTTGAATGCTATTACATTAAGTGGATTACTAGGGAAATAAATATGGAAGCATTTCTGAAGCCATAAATATCTCTAAAATGTGGAGATGAGCTTTTGAAAAGTTTGCAATCTGCCTAATTCAAACGTGGATTGTGATGCCATTGACACTGCACATTCTAGGTAGTTCAAAAATAATACTGAAACAAAGGCAATGTCAATATTATCCTCATCAATGCAAATCCTCAAAGAGACTAAGTTTTCCTGCACACTAATCCAGATGTTACTCAGTTTCTGGTTAAGCCAGCTGATGTTTCATCTAGGTTTGTGATAGCCTCTCTTTGTAGTGCCAGGAGAGTTTTTGATTAAACAAATACACTTTGTATTTAGTTAGCACACCTGCTGTCAATATTCTCTATATCTGTATGGCCTTTTCATTAGATTTTCTGGGACATATGTACCTCAACAACAGAAAAATCCTTGATCATTTTAGCTAGAAGGACAAGGAGCAGTTTGCTACAGGAAAAGTACGTTCATAAACTCTACAGACAATCGGGCAACTTCTCCAACAAAGCACTAATAGCCCGAGCCCCAGCTGAGCACAGACCATATGAGTGAAGACAGTAGCTCCACTAGTCAGCAGCAGCAGTAGTTCTGTAACAACTAATACAAGTCAATTTCTTTCTACTGATTCCTGAAGCAACAGACTACAAACTCTCCAGAAAAAAAAAAAAGCAAACTCTATCTCTATGTGTGCTATGACAGACAAATACTAGCAAAGTTTGCCTGAAACAAATAAGGAAGAATGGGGAAAAAGATGCCGTTGTTTTCCTGATACCTTCCTTGTTTATATGTGTCATTTCCAGAGGAAGAAGTGTATGCTATTTCAAACTTATTTTGTGTACTAGACAGACAGCAGGGAAATAAAATTGCAATAAGGAAACTCACTCAGAAAGTCATAATTGAGGCTTTTCAAAAGGATGACTAAAAGAAAATTATAGCATTTTCTGTAACTGGAAACTGATGGAAGCTTATGAAACACAAGCTAAATTGGGGAAAGTCCTGGAGATTTGCTGCAAACTTCGTTTTCCCATTCCTTGTGCTATCACGGAAAGTGCTAAAGCTTCTTTCATCACAGTGAGTACACAGAAGAAGAACAAAGGATTTGGGGTTAATAATCAGATCGTTGGTTGTATTTTTGGGATTTGGGAGCATCTTTATTTCCTAAAAGGGTTTGTTCCATTGTTTAGTGTGCCCTGGAATACTGGTGGGAGTGCATTATTTTGTACATTTCCAGATGTTATTTAGTCTGCCCTTTTCAGGAATTCATTTGCTGCTTACATTCATTTATGTTTCAATCACTCATTCATGTACTATAGAGTGTTATCGTTCTCTCCCCACCCTCAAAGGATTGCCTTGTATAGCTAATGCAATCAATACTTCAGTCTGAGGGGATAAACTCTATCTCAGACTTCCTATTGTTTTGTGGTTGATTTGATTTTATCTCAAACTACAGACATATCAAGCAATATTTTGTCTTCTGCTTGACAGGTCTATTGCTGGAAATTTTTTTTCTTCTTCATTATTTGGACTGGAAGCACTATTTGTTTTCATTTCCTAATTAGTGTTCAGCTGACCCACAGTCATGTTATAGATGTGACAAGAGTTATATTTATTTTTTCTTCATCCAGGCTGTAACTAATTTAAAGTGGTAATATTTGTGCCAATCAAAGACACCGCTGATAACATTTTAGTGATAAATATTCATAATTAACTTACTGCATAATCTGACTTCAGATGTAATTAAATTGGCTTAACTTTTCACATATGATTCAACCTGTTAATATTGAATACTCACAGTCGGTTGAATTTCTACTAAATGAGACAATCAGCAGAAGTGGACCCTCACTAAAATTCTTTTGTATTAAAAATGGAGAACACTGCAACTAGGCACACAACTTAAAAAAAATATTTTATTCTGAAACACATACTTTCTAAGAAAAAAGTGACTATGCTAAGCTATTGCTGGGGAATAAGGCTGCTCTTCTGAAGCACCTTTAGGGGCAGTAAGATGTAGTTTCTTGTCCATAAGCATTCACGGTCATTTGTATGTAGTATGTCTGAGTTTTCCTTAACTTGGTGAAGAGAAAAAAAATTGCAATAATGCTAAATTTATTTCAGTATTCTTCAGTTCGTTTTGACATGCTAGTGCCTTTTCTTGTCTCCTGTCTAATAGAAGAGCAGTGTGCTGCAACTCTGAGAAGAATTTAGGAGGAGACCCTTCAGCCATTCAAGAGAGAGATATCACCCTATTCTCCACACTTTCTAAAGTATATCCTGCCTAAATAGTCTAGATATTCACAACAAGAGATGTTTTGACTCCAGATTTTTAGGACAGATCCTTATTTCTAAAAACCAGGAAAGGATAAATGTGCAGTTGAGGGAGTTCTTTTTTGTCTGTGTTTGATGGCATTGTCATGCATTGAAAAAAGCAGGTCTTATTTGTTTGACTGAATAGATTTTCACAGTTTTTTTTAGATTATATTGTCAACAGTTCATCTTTATCACTCTCGATAATCAGACCTATCATGCAACTGCAATAAATTCTCTTGGACTTTACAATGAAATGATATATGTATATCTCCAAAGCCGTGAATGAACTTTGCCTCTCAAGAGGGAAGGAAAGACTGGAAAGGAAGCATTTGGCTTCTGAAAAATCAGCATATTCCAAAGATATTTCAGTTTTTATAGCAAAATATCTGTTTTCCATTGGAATTATTAAAAATGATATCATAATAAATAAGGGAATAATTTTCTTTTGGGTCAAATAAGTCTGTCTAAAGGCAGACTTTTGAAATTACCTACCTGCATATGCATTCATACGCATTCATTTTGGTTGCAGACCTAACCAACCAAAATTGTTTCTGCAATTTTACCCACTATGTATTTCACCTACCATAAGAATGAGTGACAAAAGATGAAGACCTTTATCACTGTGTATCCAAATACATCTTGCCTGTATAAACTGAGATTTGCCTCCATACTTCAGTGATCCACTTTTATGTGTGTTTATGATCCAAAGGATTTTGAGAAAACATGTGTGAAAAATTCATAGAAGCACTGGCTTAGCACAGAAATTCAGCCAAATGTCAGGGCGGGTTACCTCTGCATGCATGCAAGGAATATCAGTGCAGCACAGGAGAGCATTGCCTATGGATTTTGGCTCGTTTTCCCCCTTTGGCATCTCATTCCTCACCTGCATAACCTGCAGTTAAGGACTCTTCTGACTCCAGCACATCTCTTCTCAAGGTGCAAGAAGTATGGTGCTGTCAGCTTTGATATGTATAGATCACTAAGAAAGAGGGCCAGAGAAGAGTGGAAGTCTATTTTAAATTAATGCAATTTGAACTAGTGACAGTAAGAATCTAGGGTTAAGCGTCTGGGCTGCTTAGCTTGGTAGCCAAGTCCCTAAATCCATTGGGCCTGCAGCTTCAAAGCTGGTTCAGTCAGAGTGGCAGAACAGGAGCCCAGCTGAATATAGACTGTTGTAAATGCAGAACATATTTGGACCTCCAATATTAGGCTGGAATACACTATCTATTGGGAAAAAATCCATCATTTGCGGTCAAAATTAAGGGACAAGCATGCAGCTGGAAATAAAGAGCAACATTACCTGGCGACCTAAGCTAAGCTTGTTGTGGTTTAAATTGCAGTAACAAAAATGCCGCAGGTGATGGAGATAAAATTATTGTCCACATTTTAGAACAAAATCTGTTCAATCAAAAATCAAGGCATCTGTTCTATTACTGCTATTTCCATCTCTGAACCACACTGTCCCTGTATAAATCAACCAGAGCAGAAAAAAAGACAGCAACAAATTTTATTCTTTCTTAGTCAGAACCTGTTGGTTTTATGACTGTGTCAAATCCTGCCATTTAGTATCTGGGTTTTTTATATATATTTAGTACATGAGTTTGATGCTTTTGTGTGAAACTGTTTTCATTTGTGCTGTCTAGTATAATTTCTGGAGTCATGCTTCAGTTGTTGTTGTGAATAAAGATTTACTGGGGAATGCTCAAATAAGGAAAGGCTGTCATGTTGCAGTGACAAATCTAATGTGTGAAACAATCTTCTCCATGTAAAAATTAAGATTTATGTAGATATAATATCTTTAGTAACAGCAATTAAATTGAAAGCTATTTCAGGACAGCTGCTATCCAGAGAGCAGTTCTCTCATTTCATGGGAATGATTATAATTTTCTTTTAAAATAATCTCTTTTTTTAAATTTTTTTGTCTCAAATACACATGAATACACACAGTCTGAGTCATATTCAGGCAGATTAAGTTTTGCCTAATTTTCTCTGTGTCATTAGCAAAGAAAACCAGATGTTTCTGCTTATAGGCTTGAACCACTTGAGCCAAACCATGAAGAAACATTAAAAGAGAGCTGACCAGTACCAAGGCTGTCCAAAGAGTGCCCAAAGGTCTGGTAAGTAGTTTCAAGTTTAGCTCAGAGGAAGTCCATCAATTAACTCCTTTGGAGTCTAGAATAAATTTATGGGAACAATTCATTTACACTGTAAACAAGCTTGCCTGTTGCAGAAATTACCATTATTTTTTAGTGACGTACATAAGAAAGCATACTGATGTGTAGCAGTTTGAACATTCTCCTGACGTAAAAGTTGTGTGAGCTTTCTCTTTTTGAGATGACTAGTTAATTAAATTTAAATAATTGAACCATATGTGCTGAGACTATAGGAATATTTCATTGCAGATCTGATCGAGACCTCCCATTTCAGGGCACAGACATCTGAAGCGCGCTGAGCCACAAGAGAACGCAACTACACTAAACGTTAGTTGATGTTTCTAAGGAACTCATTTCTTTTCTGCAAAATGTGAGAGATTTTTGCCTGGGTAATATATCTAGCAAGGGAAATATGCCAGAACAGAAAAAGGCCTATCCACTTTAACCTATTCTTTATCGTCCACCAGCTCTGTCAGCCAATTTATTGACTCTAGTTTATAGAAGATAGTTTTCCCTCATAGAAGATTGTTTTCCCTAAAATGAAAGAAGACCTCTTTTCAATTGTTTGGTTCATCTTTGCGTCATACTTTCAGCATTTTTGTTTCCTTAAACTGTACATTTTAGCCTCCAAGTTGCATACATTTTCACGTGTTCAATAAATGAAAACAATCTAAGTTATTACTCTTGGATTACACAGTTTTGAGACCACAATGTTGTTATTGTGTCTCACCTTGGGAAATAATAGGGGTTTTGTACATTTAGTGAAGCAACAGGCAGCAGTGTTCACAAGAGAGCTACACTTACAATGGCCACTTAAGGCTTTCAAGCTGATGTTACTGCTCTGCTGGGTCTGAACCTTTGGAATCGAAGCATATTTATCAGTGTCCAAATCTGATCGTGTAAAATACAAAAAATGAAAAAAAGGTATGTGCTGCACTCAGCCATGGTATGACTACAAAAATCTCAGAAGAGAATAGATAGAAAATAAATAAAAGAAAAAAAATTAGGAAGAGAAAATAACACCCTAAATAGGTTTTACTGGCCATTAAAACTGAGGTGAGCTGTTTAGATACACTGATTCTTATGGGAAAGTGATATGCAGCTTCTCCACAGCCTGTGGCTAGAGCTGCTAATAGATACCCAGCACACCTCTAAATCTAAAAGGCTTTGCAGAAATCCCATGAGGATCCCTCACCTCCTGTCTCAGAGATTTTCTCCATCTCATGGTGCATCTTCTTTTGCTATAATATCTATTTTAAAATCAAGCAACATTGTTTGTGTTTAAGTAGATTGATACTCTGGGTAGCATATGTGAAATAAAGCACTGGGAACCTGTGGAATTATTTTAGCAACTTCGTGCAAGATAGTTGACCGAAAAAAAAATCATAATAAATCAATAGATTAAGATGTACAGTAAATTTAGCTTTATATCTCAATAGGGAGGGAGTGATTCTAGTAGAACTAGTTAAGTGGCTCCATAGGGCTCATGGCAGATTTTCTTGAAGACTTCAGAGAGGGAAAGAGTAGGTTTAACAAGCACTACTGAAAAAATATGACTGCCTGCCAAGGCTCATTCCCTTCTGCTTACGCTTTGTTCGCTGGGTACAGTTTTCTTCTCGTGCAGTAGAGTCAACAATCTTCATACAGATCAAATGAAAAAAACCTGAAATATCAACAGGCCGCCCAGATAAAAAGCAGCAGGAGGTGGATTTATGTGTTCTGCCTCTGGGCTGGGCACTGAAGACGTTCTTTCTTACAGACCTACCCACGACCTGCAACAGTGCTGTGTATGAGTGACTGGTACCATTCTGTGTCTTCCTGTCAGTTGTCATTAACATCACTTTCTTTTTTCATTCTTCTTCCTACATGTGGCACGACACTTAAAATACAGAACATTTACTGACTCCTTAGAACACTTTCTGACTACTGACTTCCTTGCCTGACTCATTACTGCATCTTTCTATGCTGTGATCAACTTGATCTAAATTCACTGACTTTTGATAGAAAGAGATAACATTTGGCAATACATTTTTATATCTGGTTTTTCCAGTTGATATTGAGAGAAATTTTTTAAAAAGGTAAAACTGCCTATTAAATATTTCAGGCTAGAAGGAGATAAAATATGTTATTCAAATGTGAATTTACTCAGTTTTCTATGCCCTTGACTATACTTGTTGATTTCCTCTATTATATGTATAAAGAAATAAGTATAAAAATTTGGGATACCTAATTTTAAGGAGAAGCAACAGTAAACTTTAAAGCCCAAATGGCTTATTCATCAGTCAGCTCTTTTTTCATTGAAGTTGGATGGAATTTTGTAACACCTGCAGTTTCATTTGCATTCTCATATCCTTTTCTACATAAAGAGAAGGGAATGAGGTTTGCCATCAAGCGTCTCACACTGGGACTGTTATACATTTAATATTTATGGCACTTTTATCTGCCCTATAAAAATATCTAAGAATGTCTTTCCAAACAAAAGCAAAAGGTACTTTGTAAGGAAGTAAAAAAGTAGAGCTAAAAGGTCTGTTTGGGACAGGTAGTGTAAATCAGCATAGTTTCACTACCTCCTACATTGCTTCTGAGCCAGGAAGGGGGTTTTTACTGGTTTGAGTAAAGAAGTCAAGTACTTTAAAAGCAGCTAACTTGAGCAGCAAGTTGAACAATTCCAGGTTTAAATGTGTTTGGGTAGTCCTTCTCCACCTACTACATGTGGCCTGAGGGAAGGGGATGAAAAGCCATAAGACAGAGTACAGCAAATAAAACCAATAAAAGAAGCTGTATCTGTAGAATTGTATTACACACATCTTTGGAGATCTGTAAAGCCCACAAACCACTGCAGTGGCTGGAAAGCAGCATTAAGCTGAGGCAAAGAAAGATGCCCTCTACAAAGAGAAGCAAAATAAGTTTTGATCGACAAGTTTATATGAAAAAAAATTTAGTTTTACTGCCATGGGTGCAGTGAAATTGTCCAGTCTTTGTCTTTTTCAGCTTTTATGAGAGAGCTATGCCATAAAATGTGTCATATGAAATCTTCATAAAAAACATCTTGACATTTTATTAAAAGCTCCAGATCTGGCTTCAAAAGGAAATGTAGTCTCCCCATTCACAAAAATTTCCTCCTGGTAGCACTTATTTTATACATACTCTTTGCCCTCTTACCACTTTTTCACCAAATCTCTATTTTTCCTTTGGAAAAATACAGTCCATACAGTCAACATTTTATCCACAAACATCTTGAGAGGGAATAAAAATCTCTGTCAATGTTTTTAATCAACACTTGACCACATGCACTTCTATTTGGTCTCTAGCAGTCATGTTTGAAAACACCTTACTAGGAAAACCCTTGACAGATTCAACAGAGCCAGGGAGGATAAAAGTCAAAAGTACTTTTTCACATCTGAATAGAGGGTACATTGAGATGTTCAAGTGTCTGTTTTCTCCTTCTTTCCTTTCTCTTATTCTTCTCCTATTTGTAGGCAAAACTATTTCAAAACTAACTGACATTTTTCCTTTCACTGTCACAGCCTTGTTCCCATGGCATTAAGGAAGATTGATGTCAGCCAAAAAGAAAAAAATCACTCATTAAGAGTTGAAAGGAGACCTGCATGGTGCCGGGCTGTACCGCATCTGTCTAGCACGGGGTTGCTGTGCAATGCTCTGTAGCATCTGGCACTGGCCACTCTGAAAAACGATGGTGGATTAGATGGATCATGGATGTAATCCACTTTGACAAGATCTATGTTCCTGTGACTCAAGGAACATAATCCAGTTATTCAAAGGAGTGGGCACATATATAAAAACACAGACTCTTGTGTTAAGTTTTCATTTGAAGCAATATAAATGCAATATGTGTTGTATTTAAAGACTGCATTGTGGAGACATGTTTGTTCAAATCTTATTTAAGTGTTTGTTTTAAACAGGAATTTGGGTGTGTTTCTGCTAGGATTTTTGCTAAAGTAGAATGGCTAAAATATTACACCTGCCCCCAGACTTATATATTGTAATGTTTGATGGCCCACAATTTTAATGACAAAGTTGCATTAAAGAGGAAAACAGAGGTGAAAATTTAACTGCTGAATTATCCTGATATTTTTTAAGAAGCCCAGCCCTCTCCACGCCTAACTCTAAAGTGCAGCAGAGAATCCTTGTTAAGCTGGATGTAGAAAAAAAAATCTTTTGTTTTGTGTCCCTGTAGCTTTTTCCTGTATATTCTTTTTTTGTTTGGTGGCTTGGTTTTTATTTGTTGGATGTTTTTTTTAAATGCATGTATTTATTAAGGTTGCAGTCTGACCTTAGCTACTGCCTTAGTTAATGAAGTAAAATCTTTGACCATTGAGTGGATTCTCTGTGATCTGGCAAGACATGCAGCCCAATTACAGTTTTTCATGTGGTTTGGAAACAGAGAGGAGAGGGTGTGGATTCCTGCCTGACTGTAAACTGCAACCTCAGAAAAAGCACTGAGAATCTCTCTTATCCTCAAACCTCAAGATATATCCAATTAAATTATCAGATACATATGGAGTGGGCAAATAAGTCATTAGGAGAAGGTGGTGCGTGGTCAGGAAAAGGAAGAAGGAAGGATAACAAACAATATGAGTGCATCCACTATTTTCCCTTAGAAAATGAAGTTAATAGTGAAGCATTAACCACCACGGGTCATTAGATCATCAGCTAGTTTAATCCTTGAAATTTCTTTAAGCACTTTAAATCAGCTGCGAATTGGCCCTTGACTTTAGTATCACTGGCTTTTTTTCTCATGCTATGTGAATGATTCGTGATTTTAGAGGCACTGAGTGGCAGACACTCATAATTATGCCTGCATACAGCTCGAATTAATTTGTATATCTCTTTTCCACAGATTAAAAAGCTCTCTACACGGCATTCAGCTGGTTCTTCTGTGCTTTCCCATACACTGCTTGCTCCAGTACTGCTTTCTCCAGGTTCACTGAAACAAAGGAACTCATCTTCTCCACTCGAATCCCACCTTAAAGCTCACCTTTGTCAGAAAGTTGGTAAGCTGGTAGTCAAGTAATAACGTTCATAACAAAGGCTGATTTGAGACATTCTAAACATTTCAGCAGCAAAATATGCATGGTTAAATACTGTGCTATCAAAAAGGATTTGCCAGCTTGGAATGGTGTATTTCTCAATTCGGAGGTGTCCATTTTGTGGTTATCACAAGTAATCACAAATAGTTATATAACAGCAGCACTGAGAGAAAAGGATTTACTGTTATTAAAAAGGATCTATCATAAATTCCCCTCTGCACAGGGAAAAAACTTAACTTAAGCAGAAAACCAACAACTTGTTTCTGAATATCCCACATGAGCCATTTACCTAGCCAGGTATACAGAGTTTATTACTTGCAATCTCTGGGTCACAACTCTTTTGATTGCAGTCCCAGCAGTAACATCTAGTAATAAGCTGTTACACAAATTTTTCTAATGAATAACAGAGAAGACAGGAACCAAAACTCAATCTCATGAACATTTCCTCTTGAAATATTCTGAACCCATTTTAAGGCATCCTTACATAGCAAAGCATAATGTAAGATGCCTACCTAGCGAGCAGACAGACCTAACACTACGAGATCATAGTGGGGTATTTCCTTCACATTTTAGATTAACATTGTTACTGCTTTCAACAGACACTGGTGTAAATCCCTGAAAAACATCAACATCAAATAGCATCAACTGTTCACTGCTGAAGTCTTCAGGAATAACTCACAATTGGTGCTGTAGTAACTGAAAGAGCTGAGCTACAACTGACCCAAGCATCTTTGGAGGCATACAGAAAGTCACCTAAACAAAACCAGTACCTACCTACAATGGCACCACCACACTTTTTCCATCAACAACATGATCATTGTTATAGTTTTGTTGCCCTATCCGTTTGATGTCAGATCTGTTTCTTATGTACAGAACAGCAAACTGGGATATAAGAATATGAATCCTGAGTGTCAGGAAAAAAAAGTTGGAGTCTTGTATTAAATTCTTACCTGGTCTTCCTCAAAACCCTGGTACTTAATGACTTTTTAGACATTGTTCATGCAAACTTTGCATTGATTTGCAACTCAAATTCATTTTCATTGATAAGATTGCATTTATACCCATTGGTCAGAAAAAGATCGCTAGCTTTGCAGTAAAGATGTCAAAACTTGATTCATAAGAGACAAATCAAACATCACGCAATTAATTGATCCCTTTCTTTCTCCTTAGCCTCCTTTTTCAATTATCAGTTTTATCTGAATAAATTGACGTCATACCTGCTGGATGCTCATTTTCTAAGAAAGCCTTGGCTTGGGAAGTGATAACCCTACTTCATCCTACATGCTTCAGCCTCTATTCCTCTGCCTTTACACCTGTGTATCTAATAATAGAATTTATCTTCTTTCAGCCTTCAATCTCATGTTGATCTGTCCCACACTACACAAGTCAATTCTTTCTTGACAGACATATTTAATCATTTTGTACTAATAGTTCTCTAGATATCACATATGACATAGGAGACACATGCATAACTGAAAATTTTGAACATGGATGATGTGTTCTTTAGACTTCCCGTAACCTATCCCTTCTTACTGGTAACAAATTATTTTGATTACATTACAATATTGATAACTTAAATTTCATCATGATGGCAAAAAATGCAGGTGTAACAGGAGACATGCAAGACAAAAACAAAAGTCTCCTGCATATTTGCTATGCTCATATGCTATGCTCACATGCCCAAGTTTCCATTAAAAATGTTGATTGTGGGAACTCTTCTCATCAGGTTCTGGCAGGAAAGCACAGATAGAAATACACGCCAACTAACAGGTACACATACACTCCAGAGGCAATAGTGCCTGTTTAATATATTGCCACCTTAGATACATTATTAAAGGTACTGTAATCTCAAAACCTATGTAGAGACACAGATTTCCTGGTTTAGCATTCTGGAAAAGTCTCTAAGGGAATCCAGTCAGGAATAATCTTTTGTTTATTTGTCTTAAAACCTCATTCAGTTTTTAAATCTAACTGCTAGAAGTATTCAAGGAGACCAGTCCATTATATTTCAATATTGTTTTGCTGTCATTATCCATTATCTTGTCATTGTTGCTTTGTTATTCAGATAATATTTATTATTCCAATTGAAGAGCATTGAACCTTCAAGACAAAGCTAATGTTATTGAGTGCAGAAACAACAAAACATTTCCTAATGTAGTTTCCCCTTGTCTTTCACCATGATAAATAATTACACCGTGATAAATAATTACATCATGATAAAAAGGCTCTTCAGACAACTGCATTTTAACTTTTTTGTTGGAAAAGCTGTTTTCAATGCATTGTATGCTCACAACCTCAACAATTCAAAGCCAGAGTTTGATTCCTCACACAAATTTCTCCAAGCTCTGCAGGCAATCATTTTGCAAGAGGCAACCGCTGCTACTTAGGATATTACTGCTGTATCTCAGGTGTATAAAAAAAACCAGGTTGGTAAGAAGTTCATTCAACACGAGGGCAAAGGAAGTCAATATGGACACACGTTTTGCCCTCCTGAACGTGAGCTGTCCCTGATCTTGCACAATGCATGGGCCTCATAACAAATCCTCCTGCTCACAGTTCTTATTCAGTTAATAACAACTCACACTTAGAGAGCTCTAAGATGAACACCCATGGAGGCAGAAAGCAAAATGACTGGGAAAAAGAATTAAAACCGTCCTTGTTACATATTGGCACTACCTGGCACTAATGACTGAGGCTGTCACTTTGATAAGAAGGCAAAATGCAAAGCTGTTTTCCTGGATATAATTCATAATTACATGAATGAAAATATAAACCAGTGAGACAATTCCTAGTAACTGCAGGGTGGATTATCATGGGTTTATGGATTCTATGGGCTACTCTTTTGATTTCCTGGGCCTTTTCCTTTTGTCCTTTCCTTTCTAAAGAGCTGAGAATGTGGTTGTAAGAAAAAAAGGAAAGAAATAGAATAAGTTAAAGCAGTGTGACTAAATGAACTTGGCAGCAGTCCAGAAAAGCTGATATCAGAGTGGGGAGACAGGAGGCTCTGATGGCTGCAGGCTCTGGCAGCTAAGGTGGGTCATCTGTCAGCCAAACAAGACAGTTTTAATGGAAGGCATATAATGAATTCACTGCCAAAATTTTGTGGGTGGGACAAGGAAATGCTTGCGGCTAATGCTCTGTTATGTCTTCTGTTGGGCCCAGCGTGAGCAGCAGAGGGCTGGGGGCAGTCGCCAGCCAGGCGTGACCTTCCCCGAGGCTGCGGTCAGACACACTCACTTAATTGTCAGCAGACGAACATGAAGAACAGGAGTCTCATAAATTCTCATCTTTGGTGCAGTTCCATTATTAATGCCGGCAGTAAACATCCATTCGGAGTAAAGACCAGTCCACCATAAAGCTCTTGAGAAACCTGTTCCTGTGGGCCTGGCTGTCTCCTGGCTGGTCACGACAAGCAAGCCCAGGCTGGGCTTTGGAAGTACACCAAAGAAGCTTCAGTAACAAGCACCACAAAGAAAAGATGTTTCTGTCGCAGAAACTTTTCAGCTCTCACAAGCACAGACTAACTAAAGCACATTCAATTCTGGAACTTGAAATAACTTTATGTAGTGCCTTTTGTGCTTAACAAAACATATCGGCAGAATACATTCAAGTTTTAGTGAAGATATCACACTACATTAGCTTTTTTTCCAATTTGGAAGATAAATATGGTTGCAGCAATGGCATTTTGCTAACGTTTTTATAGTAATATCTACAAAAAAACTGTGTTGAGCAACTACTATCCCATGGTGGTCTAACTTTTGAGTCCATAAAAATTTGTATTGATAGGAGGCACACTTTTCCCTGTTTACAATATCTGTATACCTACTAGCACTTTTTCTAGTTTAGAGAGTTTATCTCAAACCAAATCTCAGATATAATTATTTATATAGCTTAGCTGCAGCCTTCTGAAGACAGGAACCTAGTTCATCTATTATATTTTTCTCCTAACTATGAAAGAAGGATCATTTTACTCCTTAAACTGTTTTCCAAAAAGCTTATTTGCAGCAACAATCAGTTATTTCTATGCTATATAATTTTCATAGCAACAGTGCTTACCATGAGAAACAAAGCCCTATTTGACCAAACCATATATGGTAACTTATAAATGTTAAAGAAAGACGGTTATCTGTTGCAAGCAATTTTCTGAACCAATAAATCACCTTCACAACTCCTTTTAATATTTTGGGGAAGAGCATTGGCACATTGGAAGTTTCCCTGTCTTGTTACAGGAAACACAGCCAATGAGACAGTATGGTTTTTCACCCACTTTAATTTACAAAATATTTCATTTTCAAAATGGCTCCTGTTACAATGTGTGTACTAATATAATCACCTTTAAAAAAACAACAGTTCATGGAAACTAGGATTATTTCTTGCTAATTACTAGCTTGGAAAGGAAACTATCAACATCAATTTCTCAGAGCAAAATTTCAGTCAATCTCTGAAGGGATTCATGCAATTCATATTATGTCTTTATCAGTTCAAGCAGAAAAAAAAAGGACTTCTTACATCCCTAGGCTTCTTCTAATGTTCTTATTGGGGATCCCAGCTTTCAACTCCCAAAGTATAGAGGAAAGTTAATATGTGAGCAGGATCACCACAGTGCATGCTTTGTCCAGCTAGAAAATTAATTAACTAATTGCATAGTAAATTTATTCATTTCTGGGAATATCAGAAGTAAAGCATTCATTTCACTTTCTCAGTAACTTTCATGGCAATTTTTCTCGCCTGAAGGTTCAGAGACTGCTTTTGCTCTTTATAAACGAGTAGGCTGTGCATTAGGGACTAAGGATTTAGCAGGAAGAATGTTGTTAATGTAGCCAGCTCAAAGTACAGTGCAACTGAAAATGTGATCCTCTATTATATCTTGAGTATTAAGTTGTCACTCTTTCCACCACTGAAATCGCCAAACTGATGGTTTGTTTCCACAACTGCTGTTCAACTTGATGTCTTTGTGCCTTGCTTTGGGTTCCCAATGCATGATCCCTGCTCTGCGCCGAAGTTTTTCTGCTTCACAGCAGCCTCTCTTTTCCCATTTCTTTGTTTTTCCCCTATCCCTGATACCAACCACTAACTTGCTTTCAGCTGCAATCTCAGAGGGAAGAGACCAGCTGCTCCTTTCTCCATCAATCCTCTGAGCTCCTCAAACCAGTGCCAGCAGATATAGGAAGAGACATTATGATCTCCTTCAGATGTCATGGGTTGCTCCTCTGGCCCCTCAGGGCCAGGGAAGAACAGACTGTTCCTGAATTACAAGAGGTAGCAGAGGAGGATGGGGAACTTCTTATCCCAATGCATATCCCCACAGGGCAACAGATGTCTCCCCTGAGCAAAGGTGACTCAGAAGGCATAATACATAGAAAATAATGTAATTCATACCATACAGCAGCAGCAAAGGAATAATATTAATTCGCTCTTCAGGTTAGAGTCACATTTAGATTCATGGTGAAATACAAGCAAAAGAAGCTTTTACTTTTAATGACCTCCAATGGAATCAAATTGAGAATAACTTGGTAAAGAGAGGGCAGAAGAGCCCTTTTTCCAAGCAGTCTGAGAGACTATAATAAGATTTGCGCAGTGTGCTTCCCACACACTGAGACTGGGATACAGAGACTTAAGGTTTGGCACCCAAAAACCTTTCACACAGCCTCTCACGGTACTCACTAGAAAAAACTACTCACTGCTTAAATTAAAAGCAAACAGAACAAAATTAAAAGAACCATTGGCTTTGATGGTTCAGATTTTAAAACTACTTTTAAGCCTCATGGGCTCCTCTCTTTTATTCATGTTGAACAAGTTGAATTATCTTGATCGATGTGCCACCTGTTACAATCCTTACCTCTAGGGTAGGGTTTATTCCTTAAACAAACTTTTATGTAAGAAAAAACCCAAACATGTATATACCAAATACCCATGAAAACTATATCTTAAAATACACAGATATCGTCTATGGCAACCATTCACATCAGCTCCATTTTATTTACTTTTCTCTAAACTACTGCCACAACCATTTATTTTATGAACAGGGATGTTTGATCTGTGTACGTCCAGCCAATGCCTGGGTCAATAGCAAAATGTTTTCTCCAAACTCTGACATTTGGATTTCAAAATACCAAGACATTCAAAATTCAGTATTAATCTTCACAAACATCTGTCAGGTAACCCTTTTTCCTGGTGACATATTTATCAACCTTGTGGTAAGACTACCAGTGCAATCTATTCTCTCTCTGTGTTTTTAAAAATTGCTTTGATGTTTCAGTGCATCTGCAAAAGGCAGTCTGGCTTTACCGAAGGTGTCTCATTCCCTTGCTCTGCGTGTAGCTCTCTGTGCTGCAAGGCTCCTGGTAGCTCCTTTTTCATGCTTGTACACCTGCCTGTGCTTGAATGGGGTTCTTGACCATGAAGGCATGATAAAGAGTGCAGAGACTGTCATTTAGAGTGACATTGTTGATCTCAGACAATCTTTCTCAGGGACAAGGTGAGGCTGGATTTAGGCATTGAGCAAAGAGTGTGTAGGCTGCCAGGGAAGATGAAGACAAAGGGTGCAATATGTGTAGGGAGGACAGAGCTCCTGCCTGCCCAGCCCCTGCAGCTCAGGGAGAAAGCAGCAGGAGAGGCATAGGAACATCACTGTGCCAAGACCCCACTGAGCAGCCCCTCTATGGAGGGCTCTGCTGCTGTCAGCTCACGGAAGTTTTCAGCACAAGAAATAGCTAAATATTAGAAAAGGATTAGGCAAAGAGAGGAGAAGCATGAAACAACACACAGACAAAGCAGCTAAAGTAATATTTGCTACATAATGTGAAAGAATACTCCTCAGGCTTCTCTCCCTGTGAAGATCAGTAATAGAGCAAAGACAGGAAAGACATCAAAATATCTTCAACATTGTTTTTTTACCAAAATCTTCTCCTCTTCTTACCTACTGCACATTAAATGAGTTCCCTAAAGACCTAAGCGAAAAAGAATAAAGAGATAACTGTGGACAAGTAAGTGGGCAGAACTATTATTGATATTTCATAAGGGCAAATGGAGACTCAAGGGTAAAGATCCTTTGTTTATTGGTTTTCAGGGAAAGAAAAAACATAGCAGTCTGAGCCAGAACAAGCTTTATATTATTTTGTTCTCCTCTGAGCAATGCCATCTCACTGGCTTTGCAAAATTCTAGAGGTTTCATCTCAGGAAAAGTGCAATCACTATTTCTCCCAGGGCAGGTCTATACACACACACTCACACACGTATGTCTATATGCACATCTAGTGTATCCACAGGTGCCACCAGAGTGCTGGTAACTGAACATATATAAAGCCCTAAGGGTTTGCAACCTAAGTAGATGAGATAAAGGATTAAGAGCACAAGATCTCCCTTGAAAAATTTACAGAGCTGAAAGTAGAGGGAAGCTAGGAGCCCAGTAAGAAGAAGTATCTTGTATGCTTTACCTCTTCTTACTCTCCTGTAAGAATTCATTGAGCTTTAAAGACAGGACGAGGACTAGGTGGACCTTTGGTTTGATCTACTACAGCCATTCCCTTTAAGTGTTTTAATTCCACTTTTCGTCTCTCTTTCTGAGACTGTGTCTGGCTCTTTGCTGCTAAGTGGTAAAAACTAACAAATTAGAAAATGCTGAAGCAGCCTGTCCTCTCTTAATGCTTTAATTCAGGCAATTACACTTGGAGATCTTGACCTCAGCTGTTTATATTGGTAGACTGCTGGTTAGGATTCAAGTTGCCAGTGCATAAAAGGCAGTATGGTTTATTGGCCAGCTGACACACCAGAAGCAGCATCCGATATGCACCTTATAACACACTTCTTGCTGCTGTCCAAAGTTCAGCATGCCCTTCAGCTGAATACCAAAATCAGAATTAGTACATGATCAGAGGGTTGGTAGTAGCTGGGTTCTTAGCAGTAGCCGGAGAGTCAGGATTTCTGGAATCAGTGTGGGCTGGCTAAAAGGACAAGAGGAAAAAGCCTCAGGCCGTGCCAGGGGAGGTTCAGATTGGACATAAGGAAGAATTTCTTCACTGAAAGGGTTGGAATGGTGGTAGAGTCACCACTCCTAGAAGTGGAGCAACTGGACATGGCTCTTTGTACTGATGTCTAGATTATATGGTGGTGTTCAGTCAAAAGTTGGACTCAGTGATCTTGGAGATCTTTTCCAACCTTAATGATTCTATGATTCTATTATATGATTCTGAAGGCAGTTCTCCTACCTACAAGTAACTGTTCTTTTACTTTGTAATCCACCTTTTTTCCTCGTTGTGTGGCTCAGTTGTTGTCTCACCCATTAGTTTCTGCTAGGATTTCTTATCACAAGTTACAGATTTCAAATAACAAGTGAGCTGAGAAGTGATAGCGAGATGTCAGCCTTCATTGTTCTTGTCCACTGCTGCCTTTGATGGCGAGGAGTGTTTTATCACAGATAACAGTGGAGCACTTCCGTTCACTGCAGATGCCAATTCTGCTCTGAACAGGTCCCACCATTTTTTCCTCATCCCACCCTACATCTCACTGTGGCTGGACTAACACATAATGCTTTTCATCTCAAACAACGGTTCCAGAGCAATAATAATACCACCTTCACACTAACAGAAACGCCTCTGTTAACCCAAAGACAATATAAGTAACTGTGGGGTTTGGTGTGAGTTTTTTCATTTTTTTTTCCAAAGATTTCTCATTGCTATTTTTTTCATTTGTTTTCCAATGGAGCTTACTGAGGATAAACTGAGATGTAAGGCATGGTCTGGGGGACAAAATACTAGAGGCAAGGCAGTGAAACTATCTACTCTGTGCTGGATAAGAGCAATATTAGGACAATAGGATTAAATAATTTGAGTGAGTCAAATAACCTTTCCTCATTTGCAAGAAACAGCTTTGTTCCTGTGATTCAGTTGATTGCTCAGTAAAGGTTGTGCAGCTCATTTGCTGTGCTTTTTTACACCAGAAATTAATAAATGAGGCCAGAGTGTTCTGAATCTCTTGGTGGTTCTGAATCTCTTGGTGACCCACTGGTAAGCAATTTTAGCTACCTGCCTACTATTTGAATGAAGGCTTGCATGACTGAAGCCTTTCAGCAAAATGGTAAGAAATGATACATAAAGCCACTCAGGAGTGTCAATCACGCCTTCAAACAGCTTGTTCCACAGATAGTTGTGTGTCCCTCAGCACCTCCATCTTCTCAAAAACAAAATCCCTGTATAGCAAGACACCGCTGAAGTATAGAGCTGACTTCTGCTGAGAGGTGGAGGGAGGGTTGTTGTTTCGCTTTGGTTTATTTTATATACAAAACATGACTGCAAACAGGGAGAAAATGCACATATTAAATTCAGTATATGAATCCAGTATGACTTATCTGAACAATATTTGAAAAAATTAGGAGGAAGAAAGTTTTTCAAACAAGATGATGTCCTGTCTTCACTGTCTTCTCAGAACAGAGAAAATGACAAAACTTTTGGAAGCATGTGTTTTTCAGCCAGTTTTACCCAGAGATTTAACCAGCCTCCAGGTACATTTCTTAATACCCCTGGCATCCTGATTATTCAATCTATGCTGCCACTGCCCTCTGGTCTATATGTGCAGGTGTCCCTCAGAAGGAAAGAAAGGCATGTGGGAGACACAGACAGGTGCCTATGCAGGTCTTTCCCCTGTACAAAACTGGGGTCCAGCAGTCCTGAATCTCTCCCCTCATTAGATGCAGCTATTTTTAGAGGACTGTGATGAAGAGAAGGGATTTGACCATGTCTGAGGAGGTCTGACAAGCTGTAATTGCTTTCTAATCTCCTAACAATACATGCTTGAAATTATGCATATGCTTAAGTGATTCGCTGAACTTGGACTACAGTGGAAAATCAAGCAAATGGTTTGTAAGGATATCTTCATAGACGAGGATATTAGCTATATAAGGTTAGAATAATCAGGCAGTGATAGATGCTTCAAGTTCTAGTGCACATTTATCTCTTCTGTTTCTTACTGTTTCCCATGTAAATTTAAAAAATATCTTTTTTCATGGTTTCAGGGTTCTTTTCCCCTAGACAGTTTCTCCTGTAGGTGATACACATGGCATACACTACAGTGATAAAAATCTTTTGTTTCCCTTTCTCTTGGTTACCAGAATGGGCTTTTATTTTCAGTAATGCTGTACGGTCTTTCAGATGACGATAATGTAAATTGATATATATCCTGAAAGGATAAATAAGGGTACTGACACATAGCAGCTGATTGACAGGAACGGTTTAAGCGCTGTCATATGGCTGGCATGTCACTTAGTGATCAAATTCCTCTCCTGCCAGTAAAAATTACATTGATGCCTCATGTGGATTTTAGCCCCTCTATAGCACCACAGCTCCATTCACAGAATTTACTATGAATATCGTATGTTTAAAGAGATTGGATGAAGAAATCTCCTGTGCTTGGTCGGCTCCTGCTCCATGTTTGTGTCAGATTAATAACACACACCTGTACTGGTCCACAGACACATTCAGCAGTTTATAGGGAAACAATGAAAAGAATGAGGTCAGTTGGGCGTATCATATCAGTACATGGGCCCTTCCAAATCTTTTATTGGCACAGGATACCCAGAAGACACCCTTTCAGAGACAATTTTTGTCATTTAAAACCATGATTTAATATATAATCATGGCATTATGTAATCAAGGCATTAGTCTCCTGAAGGTATTTAGAGAAACTTGTGTACAGTATCATCATGGCTCAACCTAGTCAAGGAAGGAGCAACTAAATTTCATCTCTGTTAAAACAGATTTCTAGAGCTTAAATTATTACAAATGCAATTATGATTATTTTGAATTGATTGAATTGTAGGACTATAGAATGGTCTGGGTTGGAAGGGACCTTAAAGATCATCTACTTCCAACTCCCCTGCCATGGGCAAGGACATTTTCCACCAGACCAGGTTGCTCAAAACCCCATCCAATTTGGCCCTGAACACTTCCAGAGATGGGGCATCCATGATCTCTCTGGTCAACCTGTTCCACTGTCTCACCACCCTCACAGAAAAGAATTTCTTCCTAAAATCTAACCTAAACTTACCTTCTTGCAGTTTAAAGATATTACCCTTTGTCTATTCTTTCTTGGACCAAAACTTTGAAGGATACTAAGTAGATGTTTTGCCTAAAATAATCCACACTCAAGTCACTACTATCAAGAAGGCTGAATTCAAACTGGCTTCCCGATCATGAAAAGACAAGTATTTAAATACCAAGTACATACACCAGTCCAGATCATCACTTCCTTTATCTAATATTGCCACATTCTGCACCACGGGATGCTTTGTGAGTTGAACAAGTTGGGGCTATGAATGCAAGTTGTGCAAAGCTACAGGCCAGTGCAGAAGAAAGGTGCCACCAACAAGCATCAGGGAGCATTCCTGCACAAGGAGAACGTGCACACCAACACGGACTTGGTATGCCAGAACTGGGGAGTTGTACCCTCCCTTCCTCTCCGTGCTCACTTTATTTGTCACAGGTGTATCAGAGCCTAGCAGTCACGGCAGGAGGGAGGGAAATAAAGCAGCCAGACAAGAGACAGAGAGGCATTTGTGCATAGCATGAGGCAGTGGAGGGCTGGTAGAGTTTGAAGACAGATTGGCTGTTGCAGAGGCAGTTCCCATTCCTAAACCATTGGCATTGAGCCTGCAAGAGAGGTGGAAAGCCAGTGCCACACAAGGCAAAAAGGCAGGGCTGTGGAAGGCAGCATTCTGAAGGCATTGATGGAAGGAGGGAAGGCATTCATGTAGTGGCTCTACTTAGCAGACTGGAAAAAGAAGGCAGCGCTGATCAGCACACACAATATCTGAAGAGCTGAGTTTTGATGATACCAAAGGAAAAAACAGTACAGGAGAAAAAGACATAAAGAATTTCAGCAATGGAAAGTAAGGCATGTGCAGCACAGACCAGAGGCAGATTTAGCAGAGGGGAGACTGCAGAACTGACATTTTATTACTATCTATTTCTGCTCACTGTGGAAATACAATATAGTAATTAGCTAATTCTTAATCTTGTCTGCTTATTAACTTTCCATCTAATTACATGGTACAAAACTTGAAATTAACAGAACATTTATGTATTACGGATTTGTTTATTCAAGGCTCCCTACAGCAAGCTGCAAACAAATTATTCAAAAATTTGAAATGAAACATTGATTAAGAAATCCTTAGGAAATAAAGTCATTACTCAAGGGAACAAAATCCACTTCAGGGAAGCTCTGAAGATCTGGCAGTCATGAGATTTGTTAAAATCTGACTTAAATTCAATAAAGTTTTCATGAAATGAACGCACCTGTTCTATAGCAGCTGAATGCTCACAGGAAACCTCGGAAAACATTCAGCTTAGAAGGAGTTCAGCCAAATGGCCTATATTTTATCTTTCTTCCATTTTGACACATTGATATAAAAAGCAGCATCTTTGCTTCTTAGAAGTTCATCTGTCTCTTCTCATGATGATTACCCAGATGAAGTCATGCTTCTTGTGATGACAGCCATTTTACCAGAACCATATTTGATGCTGCAAACAACGGGGAATTAGTCACAGATGCTGATGAACTCTTAAGAAGCCAAGGGTTTTCATGGAGAGGCTCCCCTGTGATGAAACCATGACAATAAAAGATCCAACACTTCAGGCATGCAGAACGGTAATGATATAAAAAGAGCACTTTGTGACGTCTTCCTGGAGGCATCCATTTTCCATCCTGTACGCCATACATGATTCAAAAATAGACTAGTGTGTTTTGAAAAAAATACATAAGAAAATACGTTGCTAGGAAAAATACACTTATAAAAACCTGCTTTTGATACAGTGCTTCAACATATTAAATACATGAGAAAAAAATAATAGAAGAAAATAAATAGTAAAATATTATTTTTCAGATAAAAACATGCATAAATTGAACATAGAACAGAAAAAATGCAATCGGTTCTTTTAGAACATGTTAAGAACATTTGCCCTGTTCTTAACAAAAGGTAGAGAATGAGATTAAAACACTTGGACACCTGCCTCTTAGGAAGGCAACCTTTGGTTGTAAACCATTAGCATCTTGGCATCCCTCCCCATCCCAGCTATTTAAGGAGGTTTTCCTTTCCTACCATGAAGGCCACCAAACCATTGACAATCCCCTTCCATTTTATCTGTGTTCCCCCACCTCAGAAATCAAGTGCAAAGCAAACCAGCTTTAGCCCACACCAAAGCAGCCAGCCTGCAAACACATTGCACATAAATATCTTCTGCTTTCCTGGAAAAACAGCTGAGCAGTCTTCTAGAGAAAGGATTTCATCCACTTCAGCCATGAGTATATGACTTCCTCAACCTCATCTTCCCCTGCCCAAGCCTAATACTGCAGGCTTTCTCAGCACAACCAGCCTGATACCAGGGCTCTCTCTTGCTGCTGGGGTGATTTGTAACCCTGTGGTGTCAGGAATCTTGCCCCCTCAAAATGTCACTCCTAATTACCTCTTTTCTCATCTAGTTCAGCTTGAAGATAGTTTTTCTTCTGAAATACATTACTCACAGGAGTAAAGGTCACATGATCAGGCCAAAGCCACATGATCAGCAAAAAGTGAGAAGTTTTGCACTGCATCAGGTTTACACTCCTTCTCAGAAAAAATAATAACTACTTTACGGAGAAATAGATGCTCTCAATGCCTAGTTGAGGCCGTAGATAAGATCTATTGAAGTCAAAGCCGTAAATGTGCTTTGAAATATTGAGAAGTACTTTCACAGCAATTTTCACAAATTGATCTTCTTTTCTAAAGCACTGCAGAGTGTTGAGATCGTCGCTGTTGAACAGAAAGAGTTAAGTGTAGCAGCACTACAGAGCCCTCATTATATGCTGACAATGATGTTTTGACTTCAGTGCTCTCTTCATACTGTGGACAAATACTGAGTTGTGTGCCTGTCTGCTCTGTGCTGAAAGTTCTGAGGTTTGAAAACACAAAGGGTCTAAACCCACTCCAAGCAAAATCACCACTGACTTCCACAGGCATGAGAGAAGTCTTTATAAAAAGACCATACTAGAAGATACAAAAAAACCCTTTTTATGAAATATCACCTATAGTCTTGAAAGCTATACAGTTATTCCATAATCCAAATATGTTTAACAGCAGGAGTAAGAACTATCTCATCTCACAATACAGCTCCTCTCTTCAATTTTTGAAGTGCAGAGCTAAGTACCAAATGGTATCTCTGATGATAAATGACAAACTGAATCTGAATTTTGGCCAGCAGGATGCACTCATTTTACAACTACAGGCCTCTTTTGAACACACTGGCTCATCTGAACAGGTAGACATCCTCCATTAGGAGCTAAACTTAGACCAGCAATTGCGTGTACAGCATGAAATGTAGAGATTTTTCACCACTGCGGATGGGTGGGACCATTAGCACGCAGATCAAATTATCCCGAATTTGTATCCTTTATTAAATAGTTCCTAACTCAGTCTGATACGGAAGAGATCTCTCCACGAATACACTGCAAAGTACCCCTGCCACATGCGCTGCTGGCCCAAATGAGGTCAGGGATTTCCACACTCCCAATTCAGTGCAGCTACTAAGCTGCACATAAGAGCCAGCTTTCTTGACTTGCAGTCATGCCTGTGATGTGGAGATCCCTGCCCATCCAGGGAAACTTCAGTGCTGGGCCTCTTCGTGCCTTTATGTGAGAAGCCTGAGAGGCCTCAGATTTGGCACATTTCCCAGCACAAAGGACAGTGTTTATGACACCATTTTAAGGTCCTGTACACAGAAGAACAAAACCTATTCCTCATGTTAATGTGGTAATAAACAGCTTTTGCAAAGTATATCCAGGATGACTGGTAAAAGATGGAAATGAGCTTCCAGAACCCCTCACTCATGCTGTAACTGGCTTTACTTTACTACTGCCCTTTCTTTCTATAGTAGAAAAATCTCACTCTGAATTTTAGTTATCCCCCTATCACCACTAGCAACAGGAGCTTATTTGGTCTGGTAATTCATTTCTGAAGCTGCTGTGGGGTAGTCATAGCAGGGATTTGTAAAGCTACTGTTTTGCCTGACCATGCTATAACAGAAATCAATTGTTCTTCTATCAGAAAAGGTCTCAGAGGACAAAATAATGCAAGATCTGAAATGCATCCTAGTTAGTTTATCTGTCTCTGTATTTTTGACAGATGACAGGAAAAATAAAAATTCAGTTTCAAGAAAGAAGAGGCCCACTCGAGTCATCCGCCGGTGGTTATGTTTTTACCCTATCCAGCCCACAGGAGCAGGGACGCCACTGAATAATTCTTCAACCTGTCTTGACAGTATGGCAGGCAACTCAAAGGACTGGAATTGCACTGTGCCAATAGATTGTGAGCACTAGGAGGGTTTATAATGAATTTTTTCACCCATTTTTGCTACATCAAAGTCTCCTTTGGCTTCTGACAGTTGGATCTTGCAAGACAACTTGTGAAAGATATTGGGAGGAGGCAACAAGGGGGAGTGAGGTAGAGCTTCCTGTGTAAGGAGAGAGGGTGAGCTTGAGGATCATTTTAGCTGAATTAAATCACACCAGCAAATGTGCTCATACCTGCTGCCAGCTCCACTGAGAAGATACAGACGTAAAAGATAAACCCAAATTACCTTTTATCAGGTTATGTTGCAAAGTTGAGAGGTGGCATTAGGATGATTGGAGGCTTCTCAGAGCACCACAGCCCAGTGATAAAGTAGAACATTGCAAATGCAGCAAGCAGAATAGTTCTCTCATCCGAATCTAATGAATTCACTAATCATGTTGCTGTAATTTTCTTTCAAGATATTGGTAGAATAAGTGGGTACCTTGGGAGCCAGTACTGCTTGTGGAATCCAGAACTTCTGCTGTTTGTTTATTGGTGTGCGTGGGAAAGTGCTTTTCCTGGATGTATTTATATGCTGGCTTTAAATACTTATATTTACTTGGGGACTGTAAATACTGTTATAAATGGTAAATTGTCATTAGGTCATCTTCCTGATGCATCCCAGATTAAAGCTAATGCCCTTCAGGTGGGTGCCATTAAATTAGCCTACCACCACCTGACAGGTATCCTCTAATCAAAAATGTATTGTCTTCTCTCTTTAGATCAGCTTTAGCTCCTTCTGGGTAGAAGGATAATCCCATGAGTAGTCCAAATGTTTTCAGATGTGTAGGGTTGTGCAGGCCTGAAGCAAGCAGGAAATTACTTGTCCCCCTTAATTATAACTACAATTTGTATTTGAGTAGGACTTTTATTGAGTGGTAAAACTTTGTACTTTGCATTTTTTCTTTGCACACACAAAATTCTAACTGCCAACTTGATGCTGCAACGGAGCAAGTGGTGTCAATTTTCTGGGCCTTTTAGGGGTTAAAAGCCTTCTTTAGGGACATCACCTATTCTGTTCATAAAATGGCTAGATTTCCTCCAATGCCCAAATAAGTGGCTGCTCAAGAATGCCAGGGTGATTTAGGACTGGTTAAACAGGAACTCAGAGTCACAGATACTGCACTTACAGTCTACCACAGTGAAAACTGAATGGGCTAGGAAAAAAGCAGCTGGGCATAGGTTAATTTTTAATTTCTTTTCAATGGGGTTGTGATATTTCTTTGTATTAGAAGAGACTGAAATGTCGAAGTGCACTTTCTTTGCAACTCATTTTGCATGTGATGGGGCCCATGAGTTTGTACAGAATAAAGGAGGTCTGTATTTCCATTCCTATTTGTGGGTAACAATAGCTTTTTGCTTCTCTATTTTAGACTTATTTACCAAGTACTGTCAAAGAACAATCGCATTTTATTATATGAGGTATTCCCTCATCTGTAGCAAGTACACAAATATTTTGATTTATTTTCACAAGAATTGTCTAACCTAGGCAAGTCACATAGGACTTTTGTAATATAGACAGTCTTCAAACAAAAGAAACAAGCATTTTGACAATGAGTTAGTTGACAGATGCTGATTTTAAACTAGATTATCACGCATTATCCCAAGACATTGAAATTATTACAGAGAGAGCATTCAGAACAGAGATCAGTTCTCTAAAGAAAAAGGAGTTGGAAGCAGCTGAAATGGAAATGGAGGATCCATGCAGGCAATATAACCAGTCTTCCATCCTTTGAAACAGATCTGACATACCACTCCAGAACAACATTCATAAAACCACCTAATGTGTCTTCTTTGGCCAAAACCTTTCCTCCCAAAGAATGCATGAAAATAAAAGAAATTTTGTAATTCTTTGAGCTGACACTAAGCTTTTCACGGCATCTATGCAAAAGTGAATCTCTAACTATATTGGAAAATTGGTATTTTAATTTTTTTAGTATATAACTACTTGCACACACGTATCCCTACAACTCCTGACAGTCCAAGTGTGTACATGTGTGCATTTCAGATTGATGAAAACTTTTGACCTGTCAAATGTGTGAAGGATATCAGCCCATCTTCAATACGAAGTGCTAATTTGCTAGACATTATTCCTGATGATTTATTTTAACTCAGAGAAAAATTTTTTGTTCACTGAAACTGGGAGTTGTTTTCATATGTGTTATTAGGGTCTATTCCATTACTAAGTTTTGCTTGATGCAGCCCATTAAACTTTGCCATATTGCATCTTTGGTAACCCTTACCACTAGGCTACCTCTGTTGTTGTTTTATTAGAGTGATTAATAATAAAGTAATATGGTTTATAAAACACCAGAAAATGGTCTTCAGAAAACCTGAAAATAAAGCATCATTTCTCTACACCATTCCCGAACACGTGAGCAGGTAAAGAAAACAATTAGTAATGGAAGTAATGAATGTTCAAAATAGCTCTTTCAAGTCAAATGAAAATGGAACATATTGCATGAATACTGCACAAGATCATCCCATTTTTTCTATCCCTAGACAGCACAGCCCTGAGATAAAAACACCGAGAAGCTTGGATGAAGGTAGCCCTCTTAAGGCCTGCAGTAGGATTTTATGTTGGGATTTCTGATGTGAGATCTGTGGCACACAGTTACTACACGGCAGAGATTTTGCAAACTGAGGCAGACAGGCTTCTTCCAAGCAGCATCCCAGCACTGTCCAGATTGCTGGCCTTCTCCTTCTCTGAATTTTTAGAATCAAGCACAGAGAAAAGACAAGCTGTTGATGGTATATTTGGAAATCTCTTTGACTGAAAGCATAGACTTTTCCCCTTTCTTATTCCCCATTCAGATGGTTGGTAATAGGGAAATAGCTGTCTCTTTTCTCCAAGGTCCCTCAGAAACTGGTCCAGCATGAAACAAAAGTGAATGGCCCCATTATGCCAAGGGATCATAATTTTAAAAATACCGGGGATGCTTTTCTTAGCCAGTAATTGCAAATTCAATTTTAGTACACTGAATGTCAACAGGCTTCGAGGAGCAAGCACATTGCAAGCTGGAGTTTGCCGAGTTCAAGACAATCACAAGTGCTCTTTATTTCTCTGGTCACTCAATAATATTAGACTTCATTAAAGAGGAGAGATTGCATTGCAGAAACTGAGCCCCAGAGATAGCATCCACTTACAAATATACAGAAAATCTGAACTTGCAAGCTACCATGACAGAGTTTAAACTGCCACCCAAAACAGAAAACCTGGTATTCTCATTTAATATGGCCCCTCTACGGTGCTGTTTACAGGATTTCAAACACAGGGAGAAAGAATAAAATTAGTGATCAAAAGCAGTATTGTAGAATTAGATTTTGCAATAACATTATGTTTTTAGGATGTAATCCATAAGTCATACAATGATTTGGGTTGAAGGGACCTCAAAGATCATCTAGTTCCAAGCCCCCTGCCACAGGCAGGGGCACCTTCCACCAGACCAGGTTGCTCAAAGCCCCATCCAACCTGTCCTTGAACACCTCCAGGGATGGGACGTCCACAATTTCTCTGGGCAACCGGTTCCAGTGCCTCACCAACCTCACAGCAAATACTTTTTTCCTAATATCAGATCCAAAGCTACCCACTCTCAGTTTAAAGAATTCCTCTCTGTTCTACTCCTACATGCCCTTGTAAAAAGTCCCTCTTCCACTCTCACAGGCTCCCTTTAGGCATTGAAATATGCTCCAAGGTTTTCCCAGAGCCTTCTCTTCTCCAGGCTGAACACTCCCAGTTCCCTCCATGTGTCTTTGTAGGAGAGGTGCTGCTGCCCTCTGATCATCTTCATGGCCCTGCTTTGTACCCAGCACAGCAGCTCCATGTCCTTCTTGTGTTGGGGGCCCCAGAGCTGAAGGCCTGTATCTTACTGTTGAAAGAATAGTATAAACTTTAATTTCATTTTGCAGAGGACTGGACCTTTTCGCCTCAGCATCTCAGGGTGCTTTATGTGAAACTCCACCCCACAGCAGTTGAAATGCTGACATGAACTCCCACTGGTATCAAGCACACCAGCACTCTCTGGTAGAACTAAAATAAAAACAAACATGTAAAGAAAGCTCGTAGTCCTGTGCTGTCACCCTCACTGCTTGCAACAGAGCCATGCTTGCCCCACCAGAGACATAAATACACCCACTGATCTCAAGTTTCTAAACATGCATATTAATTAATGTCTAAAGCCCCCAGTAACTCGGAACCCGTTTCCCCTTTCTGCCATCTTTAATTCCGAACATGGAACAGTATTTCATGCCTTTTTCTTTTAATTACAAACTTGCCATTAATTTTTAAATAAATTATGGGTCCACTGATTTCAGTGAAAGCAAAACGATGCACCTGGAATGGAGAGAACATCTAGACTAAAGATGATTAACTATTCATATTTGTCTCTGCCTTTTGAATAGACATTCTCTCTCCCAAGAGAGCAGGGATCAACCTCTACTTAGATATTTCATCCCTGCCTTTGGCATTAAAACCCTACCCCCCTCAAGCACTGTCTTAGTAATGTTCTTTCTATTCTAAGGAATAAAAATAGCAATGAAATGAATGATTAGACATGTTATATATGGCATTCAGTGATGGGAAAGAATGAGATGGTAAAAAAGCTGCGTTTTATTTATACTGCTTCCTTATGCTTACTTTTCGGTTCCAAGAATAAGATGCTTTCTCTTTTACATTCTGATTGTGCTTTGTGGCAATCATTATTCTGGGAATGAAGCATTTTAATGACTTTAAAATTAATTTAGTAGTCTCAGCCTAGCTCCCAGTGAACACGTGTCCACATCAAAAAAAAAAGCTCACTAATTGGCAGTCTCATTGGCATTCATAGCACAGAAGCCAGGAACTCCATAGACTTTAAAGCCAGAAGTGACCATTGTGATCATCTAGTCTGACAGGTCATGGGACTTCCCTGAATTAATTATTGCTTCAAATCTCAATAGCTGTGATATACCTCAAGCCTGTTTTTTACTGAAACATCCAATGCCAATTTTCAGGTCTCAAGTAATGGAAAATCCACTACAATTCTCATTTAGGTTATTCTATGGGCTGATTGTGCTCCCTGTAAAAAAGAAAAAAAAAAGAAAAAGATAATTTAAAAAAAAACCACGCAGCAAATCTCAAATTTTCCTTTGAATGTTTGTACTATAACCTTTAAAGTTTGTGAATATCTTACACCTTTGTTTGCTAAAGTGGTGTCCTACTTGCAAATTATTAGGGTGATATGAACATCAGGACTGGAGGATGCTTTGTTTCTAACGCTGTTGTTTAGTTGTTGGGTCATTTGTCTAGGAAATTGGAAATCTATATTCAGAGCATTCCTAAATCTCAGGAATAGGGAACCCACAGTACCCATTTCTCACAATGTCCCAGTTGCTAGGCTAACCTCTGCTGGAAACTGAGACTGGACTCAGGAATACCACTTACTTTTCTTCTTGAAGATGGGTCATTTTGTTGGTCAAGAACACAGTGTTTCTAAGGGCAAAAAGAGGACACTGGGAAGATTTGTATTTAGCCTGAAGTGCGAGGCCCTTAGTTCAGAGAGAGTATGTTATACTACAGCATATAGCATACACATTATATTATAGTAAACGTAATATTTGAATAGTGGAAGGACTCAAAGAAGATATTAAAATTCTGCACAGTCCTTTCTCTCCCCATCCTCTTTCCCTGAAGAGTGCCTTGGTATTTTTTGGTTATAATTTGGCTTATCTTCTTTATAATTTCACCCCTATATTTCCTGTGCCATTCCTATTTACTCAGTACTACTCACTGGATTTTAACTTACAGGTCTGGTAGTCCAATATATTGCATCACCAAATATTTTTTTGTTAAATTGTTAATGTTAGATTTCTAATTCTTCAAAGTTAGAATATGACCAGCTAACTACTGGCGCTATAATATTGGAAAGTAGCTCCATCTTTTCAAGGAACTTAATTAGAGGTAGCTAGCACTGCATATGCCAGCAATAGAAAAACTGGTTTTTCCAACAGATTGAGTTAATAGGGATTCACCCTAATTAAAAGCTTGAAGTTTTAATGAAAATATAAAGCCTTTCTTGGGAAAGATCTCTGCTTTGATTCACATTCAAGTCACAGTGGCAGCACAGTTCTTAAGAGACCACCAGCCGAAGTGAGGCTGTTGAACACTCCAGGAGCTCTCAAGAGGACCAAGGCATGAAGCTTATAATAAGAAGGCATAGTAGTGGGTCAAGGTCTCCCAGTGAACAAATGGTGCATTTGTGCTCTAATTAAAGCACTGCTGTTTCTTTCTTTTTTGGTGATTAGAGTTTATGTGTACCTGCAATATGTTAGGGTAGAAACCCTGACCTCTAGTGCTGTTTAGAGAAAGTTTTGTCTAAGTAGACTAAACAGTATTTTAGCCTATTTGCTCAACTGAAATTTAGGAGGTTTTTTATGTTTTGTTCGGGGTTTTTCTTTTTATGCATAAAGTCCTCTTCCCTACAAGTTGAAAGAGAAGAAAAAGAACATTGAACAGCTGGTTACTAACACACACACTGCCTTGGTGTTAAGAAACTCTTTTTAATAGGTGCTTTAATTACTTAATAGCCTGGAATAAAGTTATAACCCTTTGGCTGCAGTTATGATTACTGACAACTAAAATGTACAGCTCTGGCAGAGTAAGTCCCTCCCCAGAAAAGAAGGCCTCTGCCTCTGATGCTACCCAACACTCCACTTAATTAGGTTATCCTTCATTTAGATGGTGATTCTATTGCAACATCTAACAAGGAGAACATATTGCACAGTAATGGTGAGTGGCTAGGACAGCTTCTTGATCAAGGCATTTATTGAATTACACATACTGAGGATGCAGCTGGACAGTGAAAACTGATGCTTTCACTAGGTGATGAAATTCTGCTCTGTAGTCTTTTAATACAGACTGTGTCCAAGTAAAGATTAAAAGAAGAAATAAGGAGCATAATAGATTACATGCACTGTGACATTTCTACCCTGTTATTTTTATTCATAACAATATTATCTCTCTTATTATCTTCATGACACTTTACGATCCCTTAGTTGGCCCAGCTACAGATCTACCAGTTGTCCCAATTAGGTGAAATCTTCTGTACAACGGATATTAAGTGGAGCTATTAAAAGCTAAGCCATTACAAACCGAACACAAACCATACCGTGGCATGTGTAAATGCCAACCTTTTAACGCCAAGTCCATCTTTCTCTCCAGCAAGAGAGCTATAAACCAGGATTTCATATGGAATATGGCTCTCTGGCAGTGCCTCTGCAGGGCAGGGCAGGGCAGGGAGCTGGTTTGCTGTCCTGGCAGTAGGGCTGGGGGTGAGGAGCTGGCAGCACCTGCCTTGGAGCGCTGCCGTGAGCACAGCAGGGCTGCCCCGGGCTCCAGGGGCAGCAGCCTGGCACCATCCCATGCCTGGCATATGGGCTGCCCACGAAGGAGCACCCCTGGGCCCTGCTGACACAGCGTGGCATGAGGATGGTCTTCGGGGTCCCACAGCAATCTCAGAAGGCCTTTGGGACTCCCTGTTTTAATTATAAAATTAAGCCTGAATGGCCACTGAAGCCAAGGGATAATCCTGGATCAAAGCCAGGAAAGACAAACTGGATCAACCCCAATACAGGCAATCAACACAATCAGCATTGTAATTATTTTAAAATAACATGGCTTAGCAAATAGAGGTGGATTTGAGTTCAGGGACTCATATGCTCAGCCTCAGTAGCCATGAAAAAGACCTTTCCTGCAGAACAGACCATGCTGTCTCACCTCTGGGTCTTTTCTCCCTCGCCAGACAAGACAGCATTTCCATGCCCCAATGTTCTTTACTGTCAGATGAAGTCTGAAACATCCTGATCTCAGCTGGAAAAAGAAAGATAATCCATTCTGATGTAACCAGAAAAGACCTCTCAAAAATTTGGGGGAGGAAGAAAGGAAAGGAAGAAGGAAAGAACATTAAATTTTATGATAAAATGGGGGAAGATAATAAAGAGAAATAAACTCATGAGAGAGTACCAAAACACTGTTCCTACCAAAACACTGTTCAATATTTGGTTTTGGTAGCCGTGACTCCATTTTTAAGCTTTTGAAGGAAAACTGTGCAAAAGCTTTAGAATTATGCGAGTTGGGATTAGCTGTTCTACAGGTTCAAGGCATTTGCTTTGCCTTACTCCTGATTCAAGAAAGGTAGAAAAAAATTTATGTACATTTGGCACCTTTTTTCAGTTAGACATTCACACACACACCCAAAGGATCATCACCTCCAAAAGCTTTTGAATAAACACTACACAGCCTTCTGGAAGCCCCACCTGGTTACACAGGGAAAGACACATGGCAGGGTTTCTTTTAACACTCTTAGGACTAGCATTCAGTTGTGACCTCTGAATTTCACTCAGACAGCAGTTTACATATATACTCCAAGGGCCAGTTAATTGACCAAATGAAGCACTAAAGTCTAATTCTGTAATTCTGCAGGACAGGAGAATATATGGAAGTCTAACTACAATTGCCAAAATCTTGCTTTGAGAGACATATGGCAATCTAGCCCAATTGCATGGTGACTGCCAGAAAAATTGTGTTTCTACTTTAAACTCAGTTCCTGCTTTATCATTGTCCCTGTCCCCATGTAGTCATTTACACCTGTGCAAAGTGAATGGAAAGCATTGCCAAGTGAGAATGAGAACAATTTATCATTCCTTTCTATAGCCGCAGCAAAGAGGGAGAAGCAGGCACTGAATTTATCAGGTTCAAAAGAGACTGAAAATTCAAACAAATGCTTTTGTACAATTGTTTTACAAAGGAAATTAAACACAAAATTGTAGTCTAATACAACATTATCATTTTGAATTTACCTTCAAGCAGGAAACACATAATTATGGTACATTGGCTACATTTTGGACATTTGTAAATGCTATGAACTCCATTGAAGTTCAATAAAGTAATGCATAAACAAAATTGGCTTAAATAGCAAGAAAATACCTTTGTTTGAATTTACATATTTATGCTTACAGATATATACACTATACATATACATTTCTCACTAAAGTTAGCACAAAATATTAATTGCAAAGGAATCGTGTTGGAATTCCAGTTTCAGAAACATTAAAGTATTAGAGCAACAATATCAAAAAGCACTGACTTGCACATAAATTCTCACATATTATTCCATATTGATTTAACTGTTGCAGCAATTTTTATTTTCAAAATCTTTCTGTGACCACCGGGCTGACCTAAATCTTAACTATATCCTTGAATACAGTGATACTGAACTTTGGTTTTTAAATTATAATTTAAACACTAAAAATCATCAGAACTTGGAATTCATGTACTTCATGAAAACAAAATCACATTTACATGACAAGGTAATAATACTTAAAATAGGGGTGTTTCATACCAAGTATTTGAATATGTTTTAAAACATAAAGAAATGTGAATTTACAAGCTGCTAAGTACATTCACGTTGGATCTACAGACTGTTTCACAAATGCTCAGCTGCATCAGATGTGGGATAACTGGAAAACAAGCATCATAATAATGGCATAATGCAACTATTTAGTTCAGGTATTAGATGTGCTTAGATTTATTTGCAGTTTTAATTAAGTTTTCACTTTCTGTAGAGCACTTTATACACATCAGAGAATGTATAATGACAGACCTTGATTATTTTTTTCTGCTAACGACACACCATTATTTGAGAACCAAAAAAGAATGGCAATAATACAGCAAGATTTAAATCTGCCTTCCAGCTTTCTTTAAAAACAAAAGGAAAAACAATAGCCTTCTGCAAAACATTTTTTATAGATGACAGCCAATTTTTACTAATTAATTCAAATGGCCATCTCCAAGAGAGAAACATGTTTGATAGAATTTAATGTAAAAGATCGGCTCAACAGCTTTAATAAAATAAAATGTTTACTAGCATAAAATTTTCTGCACTACATTATTGTGTCAGGCAGATTGTTAAAATGTTGTTGTCTTGTTCTGTCAAATATTCTACATGAGTAATAAAAAGTTTGGGTTTTAAATAAGGAATAAATCTACTAAGGAAATAAGACTACCAAGCAGCTCTTAAACCATGAAAATTTATCCTGGAGTTTTTCCACTTATATGTCTTTAAACAGTGTTCAAACTGAGCCAATACTGAGGCCAAAAGATCTTTCTTTCATATTTATGTTATAGAAATTATTTGGCTCCAAAAAATAATTTTCAGAAATGGACTTTATTACACATTAAGTCTAACCCACTTATTGATTAGATCAACAGTCCCAGGAAACGTGTTACTGAGAAACAAAGCCAGTATCCACTCTGTCTCTGCATTAAGAGTTTTGTTCGATTCTGCTGAATTTTACTTTCAGAGTAAGATTTGCTTGTCTCCTCAAACTTCTAGTAGAGATAGAGCATGATGGCTGGTACTAGGGAAATAAAATTAGAAAGCCAACTGATTCACCCCCCAAGACAAGGGAGCAGAGGGGGAGGTGGCAGCCTGGCATCCTAAAATTGCTGGAAGGACTAAGAGATGTGCATATATTGAGCATTTCTGTCTCAGAGAGTGGCAAGGTCTGTTAGAAGGAAGAGGGATGGAGAGCTGGGGAAGAAGCCCTGGGTTCAGTCAACCTGAGAGGATTTTTTGCAAAGTTGAACCTCTAAGTCCTGGGGCTGGCATGTTCAAGGAAAGGCTAACACCACTAAACATGCAGAGCGGTCTCCAAGACAGGTACACATTGCAATAAGTGAGAGTGGGAATTAATTATTTAGGAATGGATCATCAGTGTGAACAACAGTAACGGAGCAGAATTGAAGGGAAGCTACAAGGAAGCAGAGCATGGTGAATTTATTGGACACTCCAGGTTTCATCAGACACTACAGTAGAAATGAAGAAGGACTCACAAAATTGAATTTTAAGCAGCATTTTCCCATAATTTTTAGTCTTCACAAATTAACTTTTCACAATTACATTTTCAGTTATGACTGAACAATTACGGATGTTCAACTACACTTAAAGCACACACAGGAGGAAACAACCAGGTAACAGTCATTAGACTCTCAGTACCCTCTTAATGTGGAATCCCAAAAGTTGATGCTCTTCCAGGCAATTATCAAAACTGCAGAATTCTTTCATGCAAATGCAAAACAACTTGTAATCAACCTACTCCTAAAGTATGTCAAAAGTGTCTAAATTAGGTGTTTTCTAGATTACCGTAAATACAAATCTAAAGGACGACTACTGAAGAAAACATTTCCAATATGAATATCAGGCCTAAGACACCACAAAAGCCTGACAAACAAATCGAAGTGGCAGGATACTTCATACACAATATGAAAAATTAGATTTTTCTTAGCTTTGGCTATTTGGGTTAGATTGTATCATAAATTTCTTAGCAAAAAGGCAGTACCAGATGTAACTAGAGTTTAGCAGAAAGCAAAGAAGAGAAAGTTCATAAAGAGAAGCTTACAGACTTTTTGCACACATATGAGAGAATATATGAACATGTTTCAAAATTTTAAATTTGAAAACTAGCACGGTCTATCTGGATTCTTCTTCGCCCACCTACACGGCAATACTTGTCTATCAAATATAGTGAGAATGCATGTATGTGTATACAATTTCATCTCACAATTCTTCTATGAAGTAAGGAGGCATAATACAGTTTTACAGATCTCTGAGCTGCAGAGAAATAGTGCAAAATACTGAAGGTTGCAAAGGTTATATGTGGCAAAATTAAGATATCAACCAAAATCCAGTTTTAGCAATCTCAGTACTCACGGAGTAGGGAAAGAAAATTCATTTTAATTTAATAATTTATTAATGCTCCAAGCACTTCAATTTTTTTTAGTATATAACTATCTATTTGTCCTCTGTTTTTGAAATTGCAAGGTGCTTCTGAATTGCTCTTTTTATCCTCAGGGGCAGAGTTCAGAAATAATTTTGTTTTTAAAGTAAACCTAAGTGTACACTTTTTACTAAATATATGAATATTTGCTTTTTCAGTCACAATTTCAGCAGTTGAAGCATTAAGAAATACACCAGCCATTATGATAAAGTCAGAATGTCAGGGATAATAGTGGTACTGCATCTCACACTTTTGCTTTATTTTATGTCTTAAAAATGTTTCCTCATTTAGTTCTGAACTATTTAAAGACCCACTTTTAATGACTGGTTTTGATACAATGCTTTAGAGTGCAACCCTGCTTCACTTAAGAGCATTGTGCATACCGCCAGGAAATCCCCGGGACTACACCTTTATTAGAGATAAAAACAATAACCATTCTTTTCCTCCTGAAGCCGACAAAATGGAAAATTCTGGGGCATAGTAACCAGTTACACAGAGGCAATAAGTTATTCTGATCTGTGCCAATCACTAATAGGTGCTACTCCATCAGAAATTAGCGAGTTAGCATATTTGAACTACTTTTCCTGGGTGAAATTTAATGCTTGGTAAACAACAGGATATGTAATCCTGTGAGTTTTACTGGAGAATCACCTGCCCAACACCACTGCAGGCCACGGCAGGAGAAGCTTAGCTTCAAGAGACTACAAAATTGGCCGGTGGAAACAGCCTCACCTCACACCAGGTGATGATCTGAACCCCTTAAATACCTCTTTTGTTAGAAGGAACAAGAGGTTTTATTCCCTGAAGATGGGGAGTGCAAATAGCTGCAGGAGCAGGTATGCCTGTGCATGAACAGTTGTGCATGAATCCTTCATGGTCCGCCATCTCTTGCGCCTACTTATCTTGTCCGTCCATGGCATTTTGTCCAGATATGATGCTTAAATCACTAGAAATTGCATCTGTTTTACTATATTACTAGAAGAATTGCCATGGGATTTCAAACCCTTACACATGCTACCTGTGCAGATGACCTCTCACCTTAAACAAAGACAGGCTACTTTGCTTTAAGCATAATTTGATGTGTGCAAGGGAACAGGTTTAGATCTCTTGCCTTATTTCTAAGCACTCGTTTGTGCCCTGGGCAAATTTCAACACACGTTGCAAGTTTCCTGTCCACTGAGAAACAAAATAGTGATTAGCTTTTCCTCCGTACAGAACATATATCTGTCAGATACAACTCTTCGGCTGTGGATTATAAGGCTTATGTTTCCTCAACAGAAGAGACATTTTCTCTGATGAGGAGTATTCTTACGAAATCTCATTCTTTGGATATAAATGATACGTGGTCCTCTGCCCTGCATGTGCTTAGGGTGGAGTGAGCCGGTCAGTGTGTAAAGAGGACCATAGAGAGAACAGGAGAGACATAAAAGCAAACATCATCTGGGGACATGAGTAATAGTTTTCCAAGGTTTTTATTCCCATTCCAATTTTTTTTTCTCTAAGATTTTGATCAACTGTTAGGAACATAAAAGCAAAGTGTGTAACAAGAGCCATTGAAATGGCTGATTGAGACAAGCTGTTTCTACAGTCCTCCAAAATTATTCAGGAGCCTCGTGAAACTGAAGAAGGACTAAGTGTCAGAAGTTTGCCAGCTTTTTTCCAGCTGTGTCATATTACTTGCTCTAATAAACATAGTTTCTTCACACACTCTCTAATATAGGGACAATATGGAAAGCAACATAAAGTTTAAAAATATTGCAATGTTGAGCAATCTTTCTCTTCAAAGCACCTTAATCACATGTAGAAATGAATAAGCATATGCTCTTTTGCTTCTATGTGCAAATTAATTGAAGACTTTTTTGTTTACAAAAAATAATGCAACTTCAGACTAGAGAAATTTGTGCTGGTTTTACAATTACTTCAGGTGCAAAATTAATTTATGTTGCTGCATGCTCCCAATCACCTGAATATTCCTGCTTAGAAATCAGAGACATTACAGAATGGGTTCCCAGGTTGTCACTGAGCTGATAAAGGCTGTGAGCAGAGAGCTGACTGGTGTTACAACTCTGTAGAAATGGCACAGAGTAAATGAGCTCTCCAGACATGCAAATACATGCATTGGTATCAAACAAAGATTTGGAAGTGGACAAAGCTTCACAAAGCTCTGGAGTCTGGCAAAGGGAACCATTGACTTCAACAGAGAATGTTTATCAAGGACATAGAAGGATGTGGCTTAAAATTCATAATGTGCCTCCAGATGCTCCCCTTTTTAAGCAGAAGTAACAACGAATAAATTACTATCCATATTTTAGACTATATTCCCCTTAATGACATCTTCATTACACTGTTTACTTTTTATTTTTATGCTGGTCACCACTGAACTGCCAGAACAGCTTTTTTGGGAAAATTGAAAGAGTGTATTTTCAATTAAAATGGAAAAAATTGTTCAATTTCCTCTTCCTCATCATCTAGCATCCGCTCTGTAGCAAGCAATGCTGTGCCCATTCCCTCCAGATGCTGGAAAACCACTCGGGACGTTGGAGTAAGGGCTGAGAAGGGAACAACACCTTACAAAGAGCTAGCAAACATGCTGGTTTCTGACTCAAACTACATTTCTCATACACAGGGCACGTATAGAACACTCACAGTCTGGAAAAGTGAAAGGAAATAGTTCCCCAGGCTGAAATGGTTCAGCTTTCTGCTCCAGAGAGTAGAGAGACAGGGAAGCACTGAATAATGCACTTCTTTAAAACCCACTAATATGCTTCCCACTAAAAGCTCAGGAAAGAAAGAGCCACATCCCTTCCTAATTCACAGAGGACTATATGTAATGTCTTCTAGGTATCACTCTTAGGAATTTTGTACAATCTTGACAAGGTCAAAAATTATTCAAATTTCCTTTTTAAAGTAATCCACACTGCTATGGTTCTGCAAGAGACTCTTTTTCTCATTGTTATAAATTATTGCCAGGGTCGCTATTACCAGCATTACTACTACACTATATTGTATTTCTACTAAAAGTAGCAGTGCACAATTATTGCTGTCTTTATTAATTTGGTGAGATTCTTCTGGCCCAGACTCTTCAGACCTGGCCCCGGAGAAGAGTTTTCTGATGACGAGGAAATGGCACACTTTGTTGGTGTTTGCTAGCAAAACCAGTAGGGAATTCTGAGCAGGAATCTACCAAGATCAAATCCCATAGACTCCTCTGAAACAAAGCATGCTCTGTGTACTGAGCCTGCATCCTGGATGAGCTGACAAGTTGATGATGCTTGTTACGTCGTAGTTAGTCAGCTACAACACAACTGCTGTTACGTCTGCTTGGGACTGGGGTAAGCGTGGGACTTGACCTGGGTGAATTTCTTGCAGACCCAGTTTCAGTGCATGGCATCTGCTAAACAGTGTAGAGGGAAACAAAAGCCAGCAGTTTGCTTGTTCTCCAGCTACTAGTTATGCTCCTTCAGCACACGCTTTTACTTTTCTTTTGAAAGAGGGCCTGGCAACAAGAGAGAAATACAACAGTCAGAAGGCTAGGATTTAAAGAGATATCATATGTTTAGTTCTGAAAGTCATGCATGACGTTTATACTCATTGATTTCCACACAACTTAGAAGGTGTGAAATAAAATACCATGCATTTCCCCCATAAAGAAATCTAATTCAAATAGTCTTGTGATTTTTTGCCATTAAATATTTGGAATAACCGAGAGTTTTCTTCTGATTTTTTCATCTTTCTCTGTTTGTTCTCCTCAATACATGAGCAAAAAAGGAATGTCTGAAAAAACTTGCAGGTCCCTGTTTTGCTGAGTTCTCTTTTGCATATTGCATAACACCTCCATGTAGATCCAGAAATAGTTTGATTAGAGGTAGCAGCTTTCACTAATTTATAGATTTTAAGGCCTGTGGATCAGCTCCTGAGATAAAGAGTAGTGATGTCCTTTACCTTCCACAGAATAAAAATGCTCCTTCATCTCGTTCTCCTTTTATCTTCCTCTCCTCTTCCCTACACCTTTCAAAACTCATAACCCTACAGAAGCCCTAACTATTTTTTAGAGGTTTTTTTGTGCCAGTCTTACAGTTTTCTTGTTCTGCAGCTAGTGGGAGCAGGTTGTAGGCACAGGAAAGGCTGGATGACCACCCATTAGAATTCAGGAAACTTTGGTCTGCTCTTAAAAGGGTGGATTTCAGAAATACATTAAAGAGCTCTTACATAAAAGTATATTTTACCAGATAGATAAAATGGGTCAAAATATGAATTTAAACTGGCTTTTTTCTTCCTATGAAGATGACATCCCCTCATTTGACTTACATTTTGTGTTTAAAGGAAACATTGGAAATTTCCACTATTTGGTTATCTTTACTGATAAATGGGCACACAGAGTGCTATACTGCTGAACTCATCCTTTTTTCGTGGCATAAATTCAAAGTAACACTTTGCTTTAAAAAAACCTTAGAGGCACGATTTGGTCAGCTTTCTACTATTATTTAGGACAAACAGATTGTACACAAAGCCGCTCAAGGCAGTTTTTACCTTCCTCTCACACCCTTCAACTCTGTTCCTGACATCATACAGAGTAAAGGAAGCTGTTTATAGCCCAAACTGCCGTAACAAAAGCCAGACACAGAGTATCTGGGATACAATCTGCATGTGGGGGCGTAAGAACTCCGAGCTGAATTTAAGCAGAGGAATTACGACAGTGGCTGATCAGATACTTCCTGTGTGTTGCTCAGCAAGACACCCAGTCGTAGCAAGGCACGTAACTGCACAAGTGCAAGCAAGTCATCAGACACTTGCAATCAAACCCAAATAGGGAGTGAGACCTGAGACCCAACGCTCTATCCACAACTGCAGTCTCACTGTATTGCTGCATCCGCAAAACAGACGTGTGCAAGTTGGAGACTTAGAGAGATCCATATATGCCCTAGAGACACAAATAGATGCATTTAGACATCTCATGTGGACTGCTTTTAAAGTAATTATTTGCTCCATAGAGACTCCTGTGTTTTTACTAATAGGAAAATGAGTGGCCGTACTATAAATGGGTTGTATAAAGACCATATTATTCCAGTTTCCTAAATAGATCCTAAAATAACTTGGACACCTGAATTGTAACCTTTCTTAAAAGTGACGTAGTCTTTGATGTGAAGCTTTAATCATGAACATAGTATAAATAAAAACTATTCTGGGATCTACCATGACGTAGTGGTTCAAAGTGTCAGAGCACTAACTAAACAATATTCATTAAATCCCAACTACAGGTAATGTCTGCAGAAAACTCAGGGGAAAACTAATGTCTGTCATTGATGTACAAGCTGTGTTGACCACATAGACTTTTATGATTTCCATTAACAAGGGTGCTTATATGTATTTCTGCCTGGTGACTCCATGAACAGCATGTTAGAAAGCCTATAGGTTTTTTTAGTTTTTCAAGCATGTGCAGAACAAATATTTAGATTTTTTATGAAGAGGGAGGAGGCTGTTTTGGCTTCCTTATGTCGTGCTTACTTATGTCAGCCAGCACACATTATTGCTTTTCTTTCATTGGTACTTATTGAAATGCTCCCATTCACAAATATGTGCAGATAAAGTAGTTATGACTTTTGCTACAGGCGACATTTCTAGAAATCCTCCTGTTATCTTGGCACTGCCTGGAAAGTAGAAAACAAAAGATAAAGTCTCTGATTGGAGACTCCTCTTTTCATTGCCGCTATGCCTTGTCCTACCCTATCCACTGAAAGTAGTCACATTTCTTCAGATTATGAAAAGGAAAGGTTGGCAAAAAGTCCAAAACCCAGGCACCCAATTTAACATGTTTTCTTGGAAACACTTTTTTTGAGTGAAGTAATGATTATTGAAGAGTTGGTTTTATTAATTGATGTTTTATAATTTATCATCACTATTTATCCTTTTATCAGTATCTCTGTGCTGACTTTAATCCCTTCTCTGTAGATTTTGAGATGCAAGTGGATATTTTTCAAAGGCAATTGTTCTCTAAAGGAAAATTCTGGAACATCAAAGAACCCACATCTCTGACCAGGTAGACCTGCGAAGTCCATACTCATGTCCATAAAACTTGTGTGCACTACTACAAGTCTGAACAAAAGCATCTTGTGATGGTTGGAGGTGTACATCTTAAACAGGACAAACATTTTGTGAAAGTGGGTTGCCTGTGGAAAAATTCCCTGTTCATAGTTTTCAGGATTTAGAAATTGTCAGAATATTGGACTATGTTATGGAATTTCTGCTCTGAAGAAACCTTGTGAGATATTTTAATTCCAACAGGACAACAAAGAGGGTCTCTTTTGAAAAGGCCAAAATTCAAAGGAGATGTTTCAAAATTATAAATGAGATGGTTTATTGAAAAGAAATTTTTTTTCTGTTTGTTTGAGGCAGGGATGATAGTTAATTTTGGTATTTGTTTTGAGTTTTTTGAGGGCTTGGGGTTTTGTCCCAATATCAGATCTCCAGCTCTCATGACTGAAATGAATGAAATTGAAACCATACTCTAAGTACAGAAAAGTTCCCTGGAATCTGTCAGGTTAGACCAGATATCTACAATTTTTCACCTAAAAATAGAAAGCAGAGCACTGAAATATTCACTGTGGTGCAGGCATATGTCCAAAAAGCAAAGAGCTGCATTGATTAAAAATACTGCAAGTAGAAGTGAGCACTTTAAGCCACTGGCACGCAAAGCTGTTCCAGTTGGGCATTTAAACACCGTGACAGCACAAGCCAATTAACTATCAATCATCCTGAGACCTCAGCAGCACCTTTCCATCATTGAATGAGGTGGAGAGTGGATTTATTGGTGGTCCTGTTCACCAAATATCTTCTCCGAGGTGATAATGTCTTCAAAATTTCTATCACCACACAGAAGGGATTTCAGAGCTAGGCCCTCATTCGGAAATGGGAAGGCAGATAGTGGAACACAAGCTTGAAATAAATGCAGGTGAAAGAGAAACACTCAAACAGAGTTTCAGCCGTTTTTAGCAAGTCTATTTATACCTCACCATATCCTTTGAAAACACAAAATTCTAGTCCTAATTTATTAATGGAATGTGCCAGCACCAAGTTATTTTTAAATTTAGAATATAAATGGCCTTCATGAACTAGAGCGAGCAGGCAGCATCTGACATGAGTCTCAGAGCTAGTGTGAAATTTACTTTTAAATTGCTGCTGTCTTCCCAAAAATTATGCACCGTGAGCATGTGTCTTCACTCGTGTTAGCTTTTTCTTTAATTAGAAAACAGAACCACAGGAAGTGGCACATAGAAAGGATCTTGCCCTTGCTTGGATGTAAATAACCCTCTCAGCTTATTTCAGCTGTTTCTTCCCAGTTAAATTCGAGTTGTCAGAGGAATGCGATCCTGAAAATAAAATCAGAAATTTCAAGATATTTGTAAACATAAGAGGCAAAGGTTACTTGTATTTTATTTTATTTCCCAACCTTTTTCTTCTTCTATGGCAAGCAGAAAGTGGGGACTGAAGACAACTGAACAAATAAATTAGAGAGAGCTTATCAGCTCCTGGGGGCTCTTATACCCAATATTAAGTGCAACAAAAAAGGGTATTCTTCTGTAGAACTGTTCCTCAAAAGAACCTTGCAACTCAGTCTTCAGCCAGATCAAATTATCTGCCCTTTTACTTACACACAGTTGACTTTTTCCAACATCTGTCCTCATCACAACTTTATAAGCCCATTAGAGGCATGCATTTGAGTGTTTTAGGGAATGACTAGACACAGCAAATGATTTCCTATAAATAATTTATTCAATGACTTCAAAATTCTCGATGTTCCTGTAAGGAGTGCCTGTCACAGAGCAATGCTGGTAAGAAAGCAGCTTTCTTCCCTGGTTCCACCACCTGACCCAGGGGCCCTTCTACAACCCATGGAAAAGATGCTGAAATTTCTCCTAGCTTTTGTCCCTCCGCCATCTGAGTTAGCGGGAATTTTTCTAATCATTTTAGCAGAAACTGAACGAGATCCAGGGCCTTCCTGATCTTTTTCGCCTTCTGAGAATAAAAAAGAAAACTGAATTGCTTTGCAAGAAAATGTCCTTGAGCGTGAGTCAACTCTGGGACAAAAAATGGGGCAGCCAGGAGTCTGATCTCACAAACTCCTCAAAAAAGTAGTGTTATTATAAAGAATAAAATTTTACAAGACTAAAGCATTGAAGGATTTATAAAGTTTCAATAAATGCTTTTTATACTGAGCTTAGCTCTGTGTTCATATTTCCAGAATTTAGTACACATAAAAGTGGTTTTGGAGTTGTTTTAGAATAGGTGAAAGGAATTTTATCAATTTTCACTAGTCTTGGGTTAAAAGAAGGCTGAACTTTAAATACTTGTTCACGTGAAAAATCAAAGGTCCTCCAAGAGGACAAGAGCAAATGGCCTCAAGTTGCACCATAGAAGGTTTAAATTAGATACTAGGAAAAACTTTTTACATGGAAAGGATTGTAAATCATTGGAATGGATTTCCATCTCTGGAAGTGCTCAAAAAAAGTGTGGATATAGCAGCTGAGGACATGGTTTAACTTAGCAATAGTGTTACATTGAAGGTTGCACTTGGTGGTCTTAAGGGTCTTTTCCAGCCTTAACAATTCCATGGTTCTAAGAGATGTTTTTTGGCGAGGGAAGAAGTTTGATACGTGTTGATGTTTGGAAATATAAAACATGCATTTGAAACATTTCTACATATGAGCATATTTACTGAGAAGGTTCTTCATATATCAAACACATTGGGTTCCCATCCTTTAACCTCCAAAAGAACAAATTCCTACTCTATTGGCACTCCTGCGTCTGTCAGTCAAGCTTCTGCAGGGTCCTTGAGTTATTTTTGAGGTTAAAATTTCAGATAACTCTTTCTCCTTACTTTTGTCACTGAAATTTAAAAATAAGTTGAATTATTAATTAAGAATAAATGTAGTAGCTGCATACAAATATGCTGGCAATTTATCTATCAGTGAGAATGTTTAAATTATCTCACCTCAATGCCTGATAAACAATCAATGGACTTTATTTAATAGCTTCGTCTCCAGTGCTAATTGTATCCATTTAAATTAAATTATTCTGATTGTTATTCCATGTAGTTATTTGGTGATATGAGACCTCTGAATAGATATTATTGATTTGGGGCAACCAGGCAGCATCCATTACAGCTGTGAAGACAGGAATTAAATTTAAATAGTGGGCTATTATTTTCTGAATGTCTTTGTGAACAAATAGGGTAGCGGAAGCAGGATAATTAGGAGCTTGCACTAATTTGTCTTCTTGATTTATAGGTATGTGATTCCTGAAAATAAAATGAGGTCTACAAAATAATCAAGAGAAGCTGGCAATAGGTAAAACCTTGTGACTCTTTTAACAGAATGGACAAACAATTCATGTGCTACCGGTTTTTAAAAGGTGTTTAGACAGTTGAAAGAACTACTTTGTCTCCTGATGAGATTTAAAGCAGTGCCTAAAATGACTGTTAGGCAGAAACAGAGTAAAACAAAAACAAAAACAAAAACAAACAAACAAAAACAAACAAAAAATAGCCTTCATTGCCCCAGATTATAACAACCACGCTGAAAAGAACCCTACCAAAAAAAAACTATTTCAAGATGTGTGACAAAGACAACTCTCGTGCGATGTTCCTGAGGTAGTGGAGGTATAGAAACAACTGCAGTTTTACAGAACATCTGAAGTCACAAGTAAGCTGAACAAAATCAATGAACTCATAAATCACTTTAGGCTGGATTCTAACTAACAGTTCTCATTTTCTGGACATTCCCAAGGTAGTTGACATATGAGTGCAACCTCATTTTGATCCCAGATGGCTAGAGAAAAATGGGATAACAGTGAGATTTAGATCTCACCCCTCCAAGGAGGATGCCTGCTACAATCATGAATTGTGGTTCCTGCCAAATATATCCTTATACAGGCATTCATGCATTTCTCAAAGTGTTCTGTGTGCTTCTGAGCAGAAAAGCCACTGATATAGATGCAAAGGCGCTTTCTAAGCAGTGAAACAAAGTGTTTCGATGAACTGTGTGATGGACCCTGGGAGATGAGTCTGAACCTGACAAACCCATGTATAAGGAGTTGCTGGGATCTGTCCCACAACGCCGAGACAACAGAGTTCTCAGTGCAGCTAGAGGCAAAACTCATGTTAAGCACAGAAATATAACTCTGAAACAGAGCAGTGACCTCTGGGAACATCCTGGGTAGGTGACAGTTGATAAGAGTTTTGAGAAGACACATTTCAGACTGAGATCCTTCATGCATCTCCCATCATGCAGACCATCAAGGCTTTGTTTATATCTCCGTAAATCCGCCTTCAAGGACAGGCTCATGGACCCTTAGACAGTGAGCCTACAACAACAGCTTGGGCATAACTATGGCTTTGCACAGCTGTGCAAGCCTGGATATCCACAGACAGACACTACAGAAGGTTGTTCTAGGCTGGCTGTTCATGGCTGGAGTGCAAGCTGCCTATAAAGAGAGCACATGGTAGAAAAGCAGGAGGAAGGCAGAACATGCTGTGTGCTTACAGACATGTACTGCGTCTTTTAGAGCTTCATGAAAATCAAACCTTTGCAAAGTTGTGTCAAATGAAGAATCAATGAAAAACCTTCATTGTTGGTGCAAACTCCCATGCAACTTTCTATATTTACAGTAATTAATCTCACATGAATTGTCTTTGGTTTTAATTGCACAGTTAGACTGTCAACCAAAACACAAACATCTTATGAAATTCACTCGAGGTTTTAAAATTGAATTGATAAGGAATTTGACATTACTCTACAGCTTTTCTCATAAAAATGAGGATATTCGCAGCGGTAAAAACAATGCCTATTAACTAGGATCACTTTACTAGAAACCAGACGCCAAAGCTGTAAGTCTTAGTATGATCAACGAAAAAGCAGAGCTACTGGTACACCACTGCAACACTAAATTAGCCCCAGAATGAAAAGATATCATTTCATTATTGTCTTTAGTTTAAATATAGCACATTTCCATTCTCAGATGCCTTTCAAACTTATTCTAAAAAGAAAAAAAAGGTTTCTGATGTGGCTTTCCTAACTGCAAATATTTTGATTTTTAGCAATAAAAATGCCTGGCTAAGATCATTGAATGTTTATACAGAATCTGAAGGAGTACAAACAGAAGGCACAGTCCAATTATTCTTTTGAAGGCAAAATTTTGTTCTTTATTTTGCATCTTGAAGCACAGGAAAACCTTCTGTAGAACAAAATGACAAAGTAACTATTATACAGTGGCTACTCTCTGCATAAAACTTACTGTGTCTGATGCTCAGTTCTGCTTCCCCTTGATGCTGAAGTCATATTTTGGCACCAAATTACAAGAATCAAGATCAGCTTGGTCTTGAGAGTATGCAAGGATGTCAGGAAAAGGGCTACATGCCATTTGAGTAGGAGAGAGTGGGAACAGTGGATGGAAAGGAACTGAAGCTTTATAGTTAGGGATATTTATTGCAAATCAAGCAGTAAAAATTAATTTCTGATCTGGCTTATGAGCAGATGCAGTTCTTACCCAGTGAAGCCAATATCATTCCACTAAGACAGGAAGCAGGGAGCATGAACTCAAGCAGTGATATGTAGAGCAAAAATACAGACTCCGTGGTGGTATATTGCACAGTAAGGCGTTACAGGAGGCCTTTGGATGAAGAGTATGGAAATGAACCCATGGAGTTCAACCCAGTTCTTGCTCTCTGAATGATGGACTTAGTGGAAAGCAAGATTCCTGGGGCATAAGGGGCAAGAAATGAGATAATTGTGGGATGCTGCTTGCTGGAACAGGAGCAGAAAACAGCTCTGATGCTCCAGAGGCAGAGATCTGCAGTCACTTACGGAACAGAAGATCCTTCTGCTGAAATGGGGTGACAGGTGAGCGACACAGAAAGCGTGCACACACAAGAGGTGTATCTGCTAATAGCATTGATTGCCTATATGTGACTTCATTACAGCCTCTGAACTACTCCTGCAGGGCCTGGAGGAGAACGATCCATCACAGAGCTCCTCCGTGCACAGCTGGTGCTGCATGGGCAGAACTTCCACCGAAGTTTCCCCACAGCAGCCTGAGCACCAACTGGAACCAGCATACATGTGCAATTGTTCCAGCCAAACTTTGCTTTTGATATAGAAATTAAATACTAACCGCTCTTCTCCTGGGCTGAGAGCTCTGCCAAGCATCAGCCTAGTGAGGACTTTTATAGCAAAAATGTATTCATTTCTGTGAGCTGAAGTTTTGTCATGTGTGGAATGAGTCACTCTTTACTAGTGCAGTAATACAGATCTGCGCTCTAATCACAGATTCCCATCTGGACCATTTATTTGGGAATTTATCTTAAAATATTAAGCCATTCCAGACACAATTTGGGTTTTGTCCTGTCCTGCCACATTTTACCCTTGTTCCCTTCCTTTCCTTTTTCCAATAAATTTTTTCCCCCTTTTTGTCACCCTCTGAGACAACCTCTGCATTTTTCTTATATTCTAGTATTTCCCAGCAGCAAACGCAAGACTGAGTTTATGAATCATTGGGAAACCCAGATGTATCTGCTTCCTTTAGCATTTAGTGTTGTCTAACCTAAATTTACTTTTTATTAACAAATGAAACCTAACACATAATTTCATTGCTTCAAGACACTCAGAATAGATCTGAATTAAGGAGGATCAACCAAGATGTTCCAAGAAAAATCAGAAAAAAATCCCCCATAAATCAGAAAACAAAGTTCTGTTGTTTCTCTAGCGTAAACTTGGTTGGCAGATTTGAATGCTGGGACTTGTTTAGTTAGAGTCTAATAGGGACATTAATTTTACTCAAATTTTAATTTAAAAAATGACTATATAATCACAAGGGTAACATTTAAAGCTAAACTAACCCCATGCTTACTCACTAATGATTTTTTATAAAAGTGAAAACAGCATTATGGCAACTCAAACACAAATGTTAGTATGCACTTTAGACTACAAATAAAGTGCCATTTAGCCAAAAGTGCCATTTAGCCACTTATCTATGAAGTGTTGAGTTAGATCAGACTAATCCAGAAAAAATAAAAGGAGTTCTAGCAATATCAGTATACATGTGTATAAAGGTGTTTTTATGTTTAGAGTTTGAATGAGAACAAATGCAGCAGATGGATAAACAAACTCAAATGGATGGTGATCTATGAATTATGAACCTTAGCCAGAGATAATGTTAAAATTTAGCTGACATTAACTATCTCGTGCTACCAATACCACTGTCACTAGCTTCATGTCCAGACAAGCTACCTCTGTGACAAGGCAAAATAATTAAAGGGAAGCTATAAAAAAGACATTGCTGCAATTAAATCACTCCATTAGTAAGCAGCCAACGCACTAAGCAGTTAGACCATGTAAGGAAAAAGCAGTCAGTTTTACAGCAAAACATGTAAACATGAGCTCGATCGCTCTTTTTTTTTTTGTTTGGTTTTTTTTTTTTGTTTTGTTTGTTTGTTTTTTTTGTTGAGGCCATTTATTTCCAGAGGCTCACCAACAGCCCTCCACACCAGCTTGAACATGGCATACATTGGTAGCTTATATTCACAGCAGTGGGTTAGCATACTTCTTATTTGTTTCTATGGGGGTAAGAAAGGCTTAGGAAAGAAAAAATTTGATTATTCCCTTGCATAAGTACTTGGTGTCTGATTATTACACAAAATTGTACAATGGGACAGCTCCCTGGCAATGGAGGAGGACAGCAGCCCCTCCAGCAAGGGTTCAGTCCCCCACTGCCAAAACAAGGCAAGCAGAGGAGATCTGGTGGCAGTCCCTGGTTTGGTCCCTGGCTGTCATCAATCACGTTCTCTGTGACAAGAGCATGTCCGAGGGCAAGCAAGAAAGTCAAGTCAACAAGGCCAAGCACAGCATAATCATGATGAAGTTTATGCAAAGGCCAAGCACCAAGGCTTCCTAGGCCAGTGGGGAGGGTGGGTCCATCATTCAGATGGTGGCTCTTTGTTTTGTCTCTCTCTGCCGATGGAGAAAAAGGACACCCATCCATGAGGGACCATAGTCTGAGCATCTGTGCAGTCCTGGAGCTTATTAGGGAATAGACTGGTTGTAGCTGTCTTTGTAAATGGATCAGTAAAATGGAATGTACAACTTCACATCCCAAACTTGGGTTAATATAGTGACTAAATGATTTGTGATTCATTCTTGTCCTGCGCTATTTGAGCAAAGGATTAAAATAAGTTGCCAATATTTGGCCTTCTTTGCAAAACTAGAATCAATATTTTTGCTAAGAAAATACCAAGGAGACAAAATGAAAAATAAAATATCAAAAGGTAAATAGGGAATTCTGATAGGTCACTTCCTTAAAAAAAGAAAAAAGGAAAATTCATAAAAATTTACCTTATAACTGAGTCGGCCATCAGTTCTATGAAACCATAGCAGTCGGAAGATGCATTCCCCTTTCTGTGCACGTTGTTGAACCAGTCAGAGCTCTTACTTACAATGAGTTGAAAAGATGCTACATTTGAGAATACAGCTGTTATTGTTTTCAAATTTATAGACATACCTAGAGGTAATTGTAAACTATTTGAGCGACTGCCATAAGCTACGCTGAACTGACTGGCAGCCTTTCACAGCAGTTACTCTAAAGGAAGTTATAATCCCAGTACAAGCAGATGAACAATCATGGGAATACCAGAGATGTCTGGAACCAATTTTTGTTCGAAATTTTTCTAGCAGATTTCATCTGAAATGTAGCACTGGAAGAGACCTCCTGAGCTATCGAATCCAATTTCCTAATATCACCGCTAACAGAGTCAGAAACACCATGAATTTGGCAAGAGCTCAGTGATGGTAAATTGCCAGCCTCCCTGGCTTGGCATTCAGAGGGAAAAGCACAAGCAGGTAGCCAGCGGTGGCTGAATTTGCTGAAAATTGCTACTGAAATGTAACAGTTTCCCGGGGACTGGCGGGGAACTGGAGTTTGCAGGGTTGAGCACCAGGATAAAGGTGAGGGAGCCCTCCCACCAGGGGAGGGCTGAGAGTGGCTGGGTGCCCAAGGGCTTGGGAGTTAGACGGTAAGAAGAACCTAAAGAGCTCCAGAACAAAGGCTTAGGGCATAAGAAATACCTATGCATAAACTAATCATGCTGCTCCTTGAAACAAATGAACCAATGAAAACAGCTCCTCCAAAGCCTCAGCTGTGTAACTTCCAAACCTTGAGGGAAGTTTCTGTCAATTGTCTGGTCCCCTGAGCCAGACTCACAGACTTCAACGCTGAATTTTAGTCTCGTAGAGCTCAGAGCAAGTCTGGGTTTAGCTGAATCTTGAATGAAAACCACGGTATATTCTCTCGGTAAAAATCCAGTAAAACAGCTTAGAGGGTGGTAACCCATCCATGCAAATTTAAATCAGTATTTAGAAGCCCATAGCGAGAGGGAGTTCTTTGTGAAGTGTTGGACCATAAGGACTTGTTTCGGAGCTGTGGGGCAATGAAAAGTCTCTCACCCTCAAGAGGAGTTCCCCAAAAGCAGTTGGGTTTCCGGAAGCTCTTCAACTGCCAGGCAATGGGAGGAAGGGACTGTCATGTGTGGCCCTGAGAAGTCCAGCTGGTGAGCCCATCAAAACTGAGGAAACACTGCATTTTCTAGGCAGCAATATGCTTGAAAAACTTCTGAACCTGCTGGTAATGCTTTGTCCAACACCTCTTGGTAAGGCAAGTTTCCTTTCTGAGGACGGACACGATGATTTTATCACTCTGCCCCTCAGGGCATAAAGAGACTATCCTATAAGAAACATCCCCTGACTCCGTCCCTTATAGTACTGGCTGGATCCAAATCCTGGCCTTGCTGCCTCAGAGCCACGCTGGTGCTGTGAGAAAAGAGGAGGTTATTGGAACTGAATTAATGGCCATATAGAATGACTTTCTCCTTTGAGCCCAGGGCACCAGGAGCAGAGTTACTGATTGCTAGGAGAAGAGCTGCATGCCAGCAGGCATCCAGGCAAGAGCTCAAGTCTCACTCTTGTATCTCGTGTATAATAAAAAGAAAAAAATGTTATTACACATTATAAAACTCTTCAAAAATAAAAAAATTGTGTTGTTTTGACGCTGTCTGTTCCCCCTCTGAACAGTCAGAGGAATCAAAATCTGATCTCCACAGCAAGTCAAAAGGCCGTCCCAAGGTAACTGGCAGATTTCATTCGTTTGAGGGTAGAGTCTTCTCTGTTGTGTTTTAATTAGCATTTCATCTTCTTCCAATGAAAAAAGAGGAAATCTTATGTGTCCTGGAATGCAGGAAGAAAGTGTTTATAGCATCTTGAGACCTTCATTGATTAGTTTGATTTCCTCAAGTGATGCCATATTCCTCTGTTTTCATATGGAAATATACAGAAATATAAACATAAATGGAAGTATGCCTTATGGACTCAGGAGGAAAAGAATAACAACAAAAATTGCAGACCAAGTATTTAAGGACATTATTTTTTCTGCAGTATTGCTGTGCAAAGCAGTCTTGAAATCACAGCATAATCAGTGAAATATCATTTAGCGTAAATTGTCCTGTGACTTCACTAAACAATGTATTTGCTAAAAATTATGGCTAAATAATGCAAAAAAGTCCCATCTTGTAAATAAAGTATTGATCTGCTGATGGACAACAATCATCTAATACATCATTAGATAATGTGTCAGCCAACCACATAATTGGTAGACTAATGAATACGATAGTTCATATATAATTTACTCAAAAAATATGCTTTATTTCCCAGATTTAAATAAATGATTCATCTAGATGTATTTGTTAGCTAATACAAATATCTTCTTAAGGTCCAAATGAAAAAGATCTTCCCACTGCATCTGAGCAGAGGCTCTTTAGAGAGTTTCGAGCATATCTACCGATGCCTTTTTACTGGAAAAATGACCACAGATTACAAATGTACCTACATGTGCATGTATTTCCATAAATTCAAGTGTAAACCATCAGCTTGCTTTTTTCCCGTTGAAAAGTCTCTGAAGAGTCAGCTCCATAACAAATTTCAATGTCTGTGGATAAGTGTCCTAATTTGAGTTGTTGCAAACCTTTATTTGAGCTCATTAGTATATTTCCCCATGATTTCTCTATAAAATATAATCTCCATTTTTTGGCAAATGCGTCCGATCCAGTTGGAGACCAGAGCAGAACACAGGGTTGCGTAAAACTAAACAGCTCAATTGAGCAAGGTGGACATTAGAATTGAGTCTGGCAAGGAATATAAAGGACAACAAAAAGGGCTTCTAAAAGTATATCAGCAGCAAATGGAAGATTAGAGAAAATGTGGGGCTGCTGCTGAATCAGATGGGTGGCCTGGTAGTGGAAGACACAGAGAAGGTGGAATGTCTTCTTTGCCTCAATCTTTACTGCTGAGGAGAGTCTTCAGGAATCCCAGACCTCGAAGGTAAGAGAGGAAGGCTGGAGAAAACACGACTTCCCCTTGATTGTAGGGAGCTGGGCTAGAGACCAGCTAAGCAGACTTTACACTGATAAATCCATGAGCCCTGATGCGATGCACCCGTGGGTGCTAAGGAAGCTGACAGATGTTGTTGCTCTGCTGCTCTCCATCATCTTTGAAAAATCACAGAGAGCAGGGGAGGTGTCGCATGACTTGAGGAATGCCAATGTTAGTCCCATCCTCAAAAAGCGCCAGAAGGAGGACACAGGAAACTACTGGCCAGTCAGCGTCACCTCCAGCCCTGGAACAGATCATTCTGAAGGCCATCACCAAGCATGTAAAAGAAAATAATGTCACCGGGAGTAGTCAGCATGGATTCACCAAGGGGAAATCATGCTTGACCAATCTGAGGATTGGTCATGCCATCTATGGTGGTGTAGTAGGATGGGTGAATGAAGGGAGAGCAGTGAATGTTTTCTACCTCCATTTCAGCAAGGCTTTTGACATGTCTCCCATAGCATCCTCCTACATAAGCTCAGGAAATGTGGGTTAGATGAATGGACAGTGAGGTGGATCAAGAACTGGCTGAACAGCAGAGCCCTGAGGGTTGTTATCAGTTGAGCAGAATCCAGTTGGAGGTCTGTAGTCAGTGCATTCCCCAGGGATCAATACTGGGTCTGGTTTTTTCAACTTGTTTATCAATTACCTGGATGAAGAAATCAAATGCACCCTCAACAAGTTTGCTGATGATACAAAACTGGGAGGAGCGGCTGATACACCCGAAGGCTCTGCTGCCATTCAGTGCTATGATAGGCTGGAGAGTCGAGTGGAAAGAAACCTTATGAGGTTCAACAAGGGCAAGTGCAGGGTCCTGCAGTTGGGGAGGAATAACCCCAAGTATGAGCATGGGCTGGAGGCCAAAGCACTGGAGAGTAGCTCTGTGGAGAAGGACCTGGGAGTCTTGGTGGATGACAAATGGACCCTGAACCAGCAGTGTCTTTGTGGCCAGGAAGGCCAATGGCATCCCGAGATGCATCAGAAAGAGAGTGGCCCAGCAGGTCAAGAGAGTTGATCCTCCCCCACTACTCTGCCTTAGTGAGGTCACATCTGAAATGCTGTGTACAACTCTGGTCTCCACAGCTCAAGAAAGATAAGGACCTGCTGGAGAGGGTCCAGCAGAGGCTACAAAGATGATGAGGTGTTTGGAACCTTTCTCTTATGAGGATAGCTTGCAGGAGCTGGTATTGTTTAGTCTGGAGAAGTGAACACTGAGAGGGGACCTCATTCATGCATACAAATCTCTCAAAGGCAGGTGCCAAGAGGATGGTGTCAGACTCTTTTCAGTGTTGCCCAGTGACAGGACACGGAGTAATAGCCATAAAAATCCCACAAGAAATTCCACATCAACATGAGGAAGAACTTTTTTACATTGAGAGTGGCAGAGCAGTGGAACAGATGCCTAGGGAGGTCGTGGAGTGTCCCTCTCTGGAGAAGTCCGAAGCCCACCTGGACGTGTTTCTGTGTCACCTGCTGCAGGTGATCCTGCCTTGGCAGCTGGGTTGGACTGGATCATCTCCAGAGGTCCCTTCCAATCCTAATGATTCTGTGATTCTGTGACATTGCAGTGACAGCTGGAAGATCTGACAGGACATGGGGAAGTGCAGGGTCTTCTCAAGCCAAGGCCTCCTAAATAGTCTGGAGGGAGTACCTGGCTTGGTTAACTACAGGTTTGCAGGTATAAGTGGCAGGACCAGGTCCAGAGCTCACGCACTTTTATTACTGTTTCCTGCAGCTCATCTTTTGCTTCTCAAGAGCTTTCTCAGGAGACCCCAGACATTCAAATGCAGGGGACTCTGTCTGTACTGGGGAGTCATGGGCTGCTTCAGGCCGCACCCCGAGCTTAGTGCAGAGGTGCGCGGTGCCTTCTGCCTCCTTTGCCTAAAGATGAGCTTGCTGTGAAGTACACAAATCTCATCAACCCTTCCTTACCAAACCTCCAGACCTTGAAAATAACAGAGATCTTTTGCGGACCATTACTTTATATGCTAAGAAGCTTCACCACATAACAGAGAAGTTATTATACGCATTTCCTACAAAAACAAAACAAAAAAACCCCAAGAGCTCCTAAAAGTGCGATATTTTACTTGCAAACAGTGCTGATGGAACATTAGTCACAACATATTGGGCTATCTTTTTAAAACCGGTTGAGCTCGGACCTGTGCCTGCTGAAAGTGGTATGAAGCTAGAAAGGTGAATTCATCCCTGTAATTGCTTATGTGTATAATACAAAATCCCATCCACACTACAATTTCACACAAAATGTTATAATAAGAATTAGGGATTCATAGTAGAAGTTCTGGAAATCAGCATTAAATTTAACTTTAAAACAACACATTTAAAATTAAATCTGCTCTGTTCAATCTAATTTCTTATTTCCTTCATTCCTGAGTGGATGATCATGGAAATAGTAAAAGCTGCTTGACCATAGGTGTATTCCTTTGGAAAAGTCTACTACTGCTTCACACCATAAAGGATAAAATTTTAAAAACTTTAATTAAATTAAATCACTTATTCTCCTTCTCTGAATGTCTAAACCATTTTCAAAAATGTTATAAGAATTCAATCTGAAGCTATTATCTACCATGGAAAATTTCTATGTGAGATGATAATGTGTGGTGAGGTTATTAGTAAGTGAAATAAACTATAAATAGGTTCACAGAAAAGCAGATTTTTAGAAAAGCACTTTTAAAAGTGAAATTTCACACTTTTTGCTACACTTTGTCTAAGACAAAACACATGCTACAATCCCAAAGCAGTGGTCCTTGCAAATTGATGCACATTTTAACTAGAACAAGGCACTGGGTACCCATTAACTCTTTTTATTTTAATTTAGCAATAAAAGCTTTCATTATAGCCATTAGACAAGAGAGAAACCTTTGGCATTAAAGAGAGAAAGCATATATAGAAATAAAATAAAATTTCATTTACAGCACGGGGACTGGTAAATTTATAGTAACAGAAGACTTAAAGACTTAGTTCTAAATAATTGAATCAGAATAATACAAATGGGAAATATATAAAAAAATATATAAAAATCTGGAGGGAATTCATTTTAGAGCTCTGCAGATGGAGACGAATCCATGTTTAAATATATATTTTTCCAGTTATGGCTTGAGGAAAAAAACCAATGCTGCTTTCACAGCTCTTTGTATATATTTGTAGCAATTAAAATTTCCACCATTTCTTGTAATAATTGGTCCGCAAAAAGGGCAGATAAATGTAAATGTTTGCAGGCACAATAACCTGTTTTTTTCCTCAGTTTAAGAATACTTTTTTTCCTGTATTTTCTCAAATCTTAGCTTTAAAAAAAAGTATTTTGGAGCAAACCTGACCATCCCCTTCCATTCACTATTTTCCAGTGTCCAGTTAGAAGAATCATGAGTTTGTTACACTAGGTAATATGGGATGGAAAAAAAGGAAAAATAATTAAGCATCCAATCCACATTAGAATAGAAAAAAAATCCCTCTGAAGCCTAGGCCAGAGCAAGTTGGGGTTTGTTGTTTTAATGTGATTCTTCTCCTGGATGCTCTCTATAGTTTTGATAGGAGCAAAGTTTGGATAACAGGCCTTGGGAACAGTGTTGAGGGCTACGTCTGATTTGCTTTTTGCGTGGTTTCTGCCTGGCCCTGGGAGACAGAAGAGAGACATGCCAAGAGATAGAAGGGGCTGTGTCTAAACCCCTATTACACATCCAGCCCAAACACCATCCTGTGGGAAGCAGGGTACCAACGCTCCTCAGAGGCCTCACACCAGCCCTGAGCCTGCAAGGTTGTCCAAAGTCTGGGGATGCCAGTGCTTTCCCAGACTCCAGCACGCACACAAACACCAACATGTACCCAAATGCCGGATGACAGAGTCAAACTCTGTTTCCATCTTTCTCGGAAATGAGAGTTTTAGCAAACCAAAAATCAGCCTCAATACAGCTCTTAATTCTTCTTTCTGCGTCCACACAGTGCTATGTAGCACACAGGGCTCCTGACCTGTGATCCAGGCTCCTCAGACAATATTTTTATGCTGCTCATAAAAATAGCACCTGTAAAGAAGACGTAGTGAGCTCTGCTCATCTTGCCAGTTTAAGCTTCGCCTATCAAGCAGGACCTTGTGTTATTCTGTTATAGCAGAATCTGCTAAGAAATTCATCCTTCCATCACATCCCTCCTTGAATTTCAGCTTACAATGTAAATATGTAGACAACACATATTCTAGCTCTGCAGAGACTCCGTTTTTAAAAGAGTATCAAATCCAGTTCCTGTAGCAAGAAGTCCATTTGCATACAAGCGGGCTGAGCTGTCCTTCAGAGAGATCTGAAGGCCATTTTCCAAGCAATCAGGGATTTGTGGTGATCCTGCTGTGAAGTTCTCCATTTTGCTGTAGTCAACAAAGTCCCCAGGACTCTGTGAAGCACTGAGGCCCACTCGCACAGAACAGCTTGGGAGGCTGGGGCCTGGGCACAAACAATAGCAGTTCTTTTGGCAAGCTTGAGAGACCTTCTTGTTGGCAGATTGAGGAAGCCCACGCTTCTCCTACTGCACTGCCGTTGATCATTATCAGAGAAGAGCGTTAATCAAACATGCAGTACCATTATTTTTCCAAATTGAGGTCTCAGGTCTGTGATAAGCACTTCTCTTAACACAACATTACATAAATATTATGCAACCACACTTCAAAACCGCTGCGTTGAGAAATTTGAATGATAATGAATACTTTTTGGAAATATTGCTCTAGTCTTGCCCCTGTCTAGGCAGGAAAGACTGATCATGGTCATGGTGCTACATGCTGCATCAGTTCATTTGTCTTTTTGTCTGCTTTTGGCTCATAGCTCACCTACAACTTCGTGAAAAATGACAGAGTGTAAACATCTTGCCATTAATGGGCCATGTGACAGACGTCCAGCACAGCAGGCCAGGGAGAAGCATCTGAGCCTTGCAAACCCTCCTCACTGTTCGATTCACTGATGGATGACAGAGCTCCATGGTGCTGACAAAGATTCTGCTGACCTCACTTCCAAGCATGCTAGATGGTTCGCAGCTTACAGCAGTGAGTCCAAGACACAAGAGACAAGAACTAAGCATGCTTTTAGCCGGAGGTGGGTTGATTTTTAGATGTGGAATATGGTTCAGAAACGGTGAAATCTCCCCAGAGAAATGGTGTTTTGGAAATATTTGTGATCGGCAGGAACAGCAGATCTTCCTTTTAAAATGTGAAGCCATAGAATAGTAGGCAATCCCCAGCTTTTTCCCCACATACTACCTGTCTTATGCTAGAAACTGTCTAATTAACCTGTCACAATACTTAATCTGGCCAGTTCATAACAAATATTTGGAAAGAGGATGCTTTTATACAGGGAACTTTGCCAGAGCAATAAAACACTTCTTACGACATTTCCTGCTATCTTCTGTTTTATTCTTTAACATTTTGTTTTCCTCCACACAGAACAAACACTCAACTATTTTCAGGCTTTAAAAAGGGAGCAAAATTTAAGATAGCATGTGCTTTCCTTTTCAGTCTGCATTGTTTCTGGAAGCAAATAAATAAAGTCTTCTTGCCTGTGAGGAAGAATATCAGAAAAGTAGGACACACAAAATAAAGCATCTCTGAGTCATACCTACATACACAGCAAACACAGAAGTTCTGTACGACAACTTAGAGAAGTTGTTCTTGTACAGCCCATGGTACAATTTGCATCAGCATTTCAGCTCAAGCTAAGAATTGCTCAAAGATCACTGCTCTCCACACAGTGACATAGCAAGAGAGCACATGAACCAGATTCCTTTGAGGTGAAGTATCCCCAGAGACACCCTCCAGAAGAACATCTAATGTACCACAGCCACAAATGAGCTTTCAATCCACAGGACCAAGCTAGAACCAGCAAAAAGGAAAACCCTTGAAAAGCCATCATGTGGGCGTCATGTAGACGAGGGTCTCTCAGCACCATCTCTTGCCACAGATCCACTTCCAGCACTCCTTGCTAAATTAAACATAACCCATGAGTGCTGACAAGATCAGGAGAAAGATTTGGGATGTGGGAAGCCGAGGTCAGATCAGGTAAAACCTGCTTCCATTCTGCCCAACAGTGAGATACGGTGATAGCCGATTAGGATTTATGGTTGTTCCAGCCAAGGAACTGAGGCAAGGACGAATTCTAAATCTCAAGATTGAGGAGCAGAGTTCGGAACCAGACTAAAGAAGCGGTGACCTTGACATTAGCTCATACAACCATAACGTTTAGGGGGAGCCAATGACACTCCAAAAGTTATATGTACGAATTATGCATTTTTATAATAAGAGGGATCCTGAGTCAGTACTGCAGCTGGGTCTCTGACCTGAAAAGCAGACAGAGAGAGAAGTTCTTCAGCTTGGGCTGAAGCCAGAAGAGCTGCAGGAGACAGATCTGTAGACACAGAAACACTGAGAACACAGAAATGTGGACTTACTGCCTCACGCAGATATCGATGCAGTAATAAAGAACAAATGACTTTCTGGCACGACAAAAATGAGTTCAGTAAAGAGCAGTGTCTCCCCTCTGCTCAAGTCCAGGGAACACAAATTCCCACAGACATGCGGGATGCTCCAGCGTGCTCACATGGCGAGTGTCCATCAGGGACTGACTGCAAGGCTTCACCGACCACAACACCAACCAACTCTGCCACTAAGGAGTGGGTGCAGAGTCCTTCTGGAGCCGAGCACTCTGGAGCTGAGGGCAGCTGGGCCTGCCTCATTAAGACTCACATACCTCGGAGATGCGTGTGGCCCACTTATCTATCATTGATGATTGTCTTTACAGTGATCTCATTGCTGCAGTAAATAAAGGGTGGGTTTCTATCCCCCATAGGACAGATTTAGTCCTAGAAAAGCTTGGAAACATGCATCTCCCAAACTGGAGACAAGACTTTTCTTTTTTAGGGTTCCTCCTCTTTTTTGTTCCTGAGTGTATTGAAATAGCAAGTACTTCTCTCAATGATTGCCAGACACAGAAAAGAAGAAACATCTATAGATCCAGCTTTGTCAGAAAATAATGATTCAAACTTTAAAATGAAAGGAGAGAAACCAAAATAAATGAAGGCTAGTTCAAATAAATTCTGGATCCCACATGTCCAAATGTGGTGGGTTAGGCCAGCCAGCAGCCAAATGCCTGCTTAGCCACTCACTCCTTCTCCCTCCTCAACAGAACATCAGGGAAAAAAAATGAGCTTAAAAAGCTCACGGGTCAAGAAAAAGATAAGGAGATAGTTCAACTGTTACCATCACGGGCAAAACAGTCTCAGCTTAGGGAGAATTAATTTCATTTATTGCCAATTAAACATACAGGGATAAAAAATGGCCCCAAGATGCTACCATTTTGGTTCAGGGGCTCAGTTGTGCCCTGCAGTAAATTGGTTGCAGCCATCTGAAGCTGTTTGTGCTTGGGGGCAGCCCCAGCCTTTCATCCCAAAGGCCGCCCCTCCAGCCCCCACTGCCAGCCCTGACACCAAGCACACTATGTAAAACTTTGCAGAGCATGAAGAGCCCCTTCCAGCTGGCCGTAAACAGCAGAGGGATAACCAGGCAGGAGTTGCAAAAAGGGAACAGTTAGTGCCACAGCTTTCATTCCAGAATATGCAATTATATGTATATCATTTCTTAATAACCAGGAACTCTGTACAAATTGTCATAGACACCTCTTTTATCCATATTCAAGAGCAGATCCTTTAAATGTGATGTTTTCAGATAAAGCTCTATTTTCCTCAGAGATATGGTGTTGGTTTTGCAGATTTCATTCTTGCATATTAAATCTAAATATCTTTATATTTTCCACCTGGATGCCAGAGCATTTCCATATTTCATAACACAAGATTTAGAAGTTTCATCAAAGCAAATGTAGCAGCTCAGTGGTTGTGAGACTTTTGCTGTACACGAAGTGTTAGGATCAAAATACTTCTGAAAAAGTCAGGAGAATCCACAAGATATTTTCATTCAGTTCAGGCAGGAAAGAACCTACTTTATGAATAAATATTCTTCAAATAACTCACTCACAGCAGGAGAAGCAAATCTAGAAAAAATATAAAGGAAATTAGACACTTAAAAAAGAAACTTATTCTGCCTCAGAGAAAGAAAAGACCACTGAGGTCTGACTCAAGCAAAATCAAACTTCCCATTAAGCAAATTGTACCATTGATTTATCCCAAAGTCTTGACTTTTCCTGGTAAAAGAGAATAACAATAAACTGATCTTGTACATCTGTTAGACTGAGCCTTTCATGTAATGCATCAGAAGGTGTTTTTCAGCACATCCCATTCTGACAACATTAATCAGCAAAGCCCCTATCAAGCCAGAAAATTTACAGAACAGATTTGCAGGATTATTATTAGACCAGAGGCCCTGACACAGCAAGAGCCTACCTACGGGAACTAAGTGCATAACAAGCTATATAAGGCGTTTTACTGGAAGACTGTTGATTTTTTCCAGTACAAATGAAACAAAGAAAGGATTTCTGAAGCGTGGAAGACTGAATCTCAGCTAAAATTAGGGTACTTCAAGACAGAACTGGAGGCCCTCAAAATACTTATTTCACTATCACAGATTGTTAAGGAATTACTCTGTCAGTTTAAGATATATTTGCTATATTAAAATCCAATACTATTATAAATTATGTGCCATGTCAAAAAATTAAGACAGAGAAATTGTACAAACTTTGAGATGGTCTGAGTATATACCTCTTCACTGTTAAAGGACTTTTTAATGTTAAACCTCTTCACTGGCTTGCAAGTGTGACTTGATGTCAGTGAAATGATATATCCTTATGTTTGCTACTTTTAGGTAAATTAATAGAAGAATTTGGACTACCCCTTCTACCACAGGAAACTGTAGTCTTGTTTGGAGCAAGGCATCAGTTCTTGCCAGATCAAAGATTTCAATTTACCCAAAATGAAGCCAGTTCCTGCATATTGATTGCTCTTCCTAGCTGTAAATTATCACTGATTATTTTGAGGCAGAAGTGTTGATAGCTTCCTGCTATTACTGACCTAACTGAAATTAAGCTTATAGTATAATTTTCTATTTATAGCAACTAAAATATGGCTGGAGTGCTTTAGTGTTTCAAATCTTGCAAAATAACAAATCTCAATGCCAAATACTCTTTTGGTCAGTGGTGTTTTATTGAAGCCAATAGATTTGTTCAGAAGTAATTTCTGGAGAATTGATATTCCCTCAAAATGTACATATAATTTGTCAGTGATACTGATTCAAAATGCTTAAGAATTCAGTGCTCCTCCATATGTGAGTCTTAAGTACCTTGATATGGCATGGTGTGGTGAGAGGGAGGAGGAGGAGGAGGATTTTGGAAAGATTCAGTGATGATAGCTTTGAATCCATACTGAAGTACAACCCCCCAGCCCCTGCTTGTCCAGAAAAGCTCAGTCCATGCAGTAACACCACATCCATGGTTCCTGATCAAACTCTCTCCAATTATTTCCTGTTCTCAACCACAAGATACAGGTCCTCTGTTGAGCTGCTCCTCAGAGAAGCCAAGCACTGACCTGGCACAAATCCTAACCAGTAGGGATTTCTCTAATAAAAAACTGGAGCATCTCAATGGGGTAAAGAGGGAGAACTGCACAGTTATAGCTCATGTTCAGTTGGCTGAGTGAGTACAAGCTTTAAGTTCGCAGAGCTGTCAATCTGATCTCTTTCACAGGTCACTTTTTCCTATCTTAAGAATTCACATGTCCTTGCTAGACCAAATTATGGTGTTTCTTCTCAAGTAAAATGGGATCAAATTCATCAGCAAAGTCAACCAGAATCAGTCTTTGTTAGCCTTTTCATTTGCTTTCAGATTGTAAAAAGCAGAAATAGAGTCAAGAGCAAATAGCTGAAGATTCAAACTCCCTCTGTCAGGACCTCCCATCAGCAACACCATGAAGTCTTTAGTCATATCACATCTGTAGCCTTTGGGAATGTGCTGAGCTTAAGCTGTAATCATAAACTGGGTTAGCTGATTTGGATGGGCAGTGCTCAGTACAGTCGGTACAGCAGAGTTGCTGGAGGTTTATACCCCCTGGAGGTCTGGACCACTACCTGTTTGTCAGTGAAGGAGGTCTGGCTATAAAATAGGAACTGTTGACTAGAAAAAGGTTATTGATAATATGTACCCAGAGCAATGCTCATGGCCTAAAGCAGGAAAAACAGTAAGGCGCAGCAGAAAACATTCATCTGACCAGAATAAGCATTGAGCAAGACAAACTACTATCCATACCCATCTATTCCTGATACTGTTTTAAACTAAAATAACTCTTCAAAGTGTAAAGACCAGAAATACGCAGTAGAAATTTTTCTTTTAGGGAAGCATTTTTTTCCTCTCTTGGGTTTCTTACCTTCAAGAGGATGAATAACATGTGCCTGTTACAGCCCTTAAAGGTCTAGGTAACACATCTTTTTTACCCAGAAAAAAGACAGTATTCTAATGCAGCACTCGCTTCTTAGACATGACAAATTCAGCCTAAATCTGTAGAAAATAAATGCTCATCATAAGGTACTGTCTAGGAAAATCAATGAGAAATGTCCAATCTTGCCACCAAATTTGGAGTCAAAATCATTTTGCACCCTCCTGAAATTCCCACCTCTAATTGGACAGTTGGAAGAACACAATATGGCACAGGGAAAAATGCTTTAATCAGTGCAGAATTCATTTTAATTAATGGAAAGCTATTTTTTCCATTCTCACTGTCAGAATGTACGTACAAAATCACACCAGCAGCAACTTTCAATTGTGCCTTTCCTGTGGCAGAGTTTGAGCACTTTTGCCTTGTATCAAAACTGAGAATTACAGTTGAGATTTTCCCCAAGACATTTAAAGGAATTGAGGGCTGCATTTTTGTTAGGCAGCAGCATGATGTGGATCTCTACATTCTCCAGGTAACTCCAAAAGTCCCATTGGCTTCTGTTGACTATACCACAGTAATGCTGGAGCCTTAGAAGAGGATGTCTCTTGATGGTCACCCATCATTTAGCATGGAGACTGAACATATGCTTTCATTGTCTGTGCTTGTCCCAGTTGCTCCTTTTTTAGGGCTGATCTTCTGCAGCAAAGGGGGAAAATGCCTGTGGTGAGACCAGATTTCTGAAGCTGGGTAGCATCTACGTTACACAGACAGTAGATTCCCTTGGAGACCTTCACAGGAGTTCTTGTCACAGACAAGGCAGGAAACTTGTCACTTGCTCCAAGACTGCTTCACTGTGCACCTGGCATTTCAAAACAAGTTCGGTGCTCAGGTTCAGCAGACTGGATCCCACACGCTGTTTCTTTGGCTTAGTTGTTTTCTTTTCCTCTTATTTTGGGCATTGTTGCAGAGAACCCTCTTTGGGGACCAAGTCTCCGAAGTTGGGCATAATTTCAATCATGGGACTCCCAGGGCTCAATGAAATAAAACAAACAGATGTTTCAACTTTTGAAAGGAGCATAACAGCATAAATGAGTGATAATATTGACAAAATCTAGCTTAATCTAGATATTACTAGTCAACTTTTTATACTACATATTACCAGATCATTTTTCTCAAAGTCTAGTTGAAAAATCTAATTCTCAAATTTACGTGTTTCGTTTGTTATTTGCCCAAAATGATGCAGGGTGAACAAATATCTTTAGGGCACATCTTTATTTATGCTTTTACTCATAACGGACTCTTTGCCTAGGACAATGTTCATGCCAGTTTAGATCACAAGGTTTAAGGGTAAGATCCTTCTTTTTGCTTTTCCTCCATTCAATGCCCATCAAAACTATCATTTGTAGGCGTTTCCTAAGAGTCAGTAATTATGTAAAGAAGAGTCAGGGCTTGAAGATAGCAGCTAACATAAACTTCATTTTGGCATTTATTCTAATTATATTTTTGACCTCAGAGGCCATACGTTTGGGTGTTTAAACACCTCTAACACCTCCAAGGCTTCTGTGAAGGAAGCCCTTGGAGCACACCAGTGACCAAGGGCTTTGTCCTTGTCAGTCCAACTAGGTACAAGACATAAAACTAGTGAAAAATGTTTGGCACGGGTTTATTATTACAAAAAGACCATCAAATTTGGAAAAGAAAATAATATATACTCAAGGAAACCACTCATTTGCATATGTGTTCAAATGTTCAGTGAGGCTTGCAAAGTCTCCATTTTGAGTGATGGGCCCTTGGAATAGCACTAATGAAAACACTTCTGTTCTATATTTCCTGTGTGTACTTTAATTTCATTTATGAAAATGAAGGTTTTCATTGTGTGGATTGTGTGTTTTCCTCTGCCATTTGGTAGCCTGCCATCAAAACTCTAAGTGACATGGCACACAATAGATTTATGCACCATGAAGCAGACACAGTAGGGGTCTGGAGTGTTTGTGTTTTATTTCCAGTTAAACAATACACAGGGGGCTGTCACACTAACAAGGTATATAATGATTGACTTGCTCAGCCACTCTGAGACCTTCATTCTGATACAACTGAAATCTCAATAAACCGGAAATTGGTATTTGAACAGCTGTTTATTTTGAAATGCTGTGCTCTAACCACTTCCTTTTCTGAACAGTACATATGGTTCATTCCTATTTAATTGGAAAAAAAAATCATTTGTTGAAATTGAGTCATTGTTGTACAAATTAAAGCTTTTAAAGTGAGGTTTTACTTTGTTCTTTCCACACTTCTCTTTATCATGTCATTTGCCCTTTTGATACTCACAGTTTGCAGACAATCCTTGGCAATGTAACTCAGAACTCTGTAATGCTGCAACTCTCTTTTACTGGAGGCATCGTAATACAAAAACATGAATATGGCCATCCTGTCGTCGAACATCCACAGAACAATTTAACAATCACATTACTCATGAGTAGATTAAATGTCACGCTCACAGCCCCGTAATGGTGTCTATGATCCTCTATCCCATAAAAGAACCATAAGAAGAGAAATTCTCTGCAATGATCCTTCTTGAAGCTTGGTTGTACGAGTTTCAGGTGCAGCGATGCTGCCTGCAGCCCACTCCAAACTGCTCTAGAACAGACTGAGGGACTTGTAAGCTCGGGCTCTCCCACTCTTACATGCTGCATAAACAACCATCAGTAAAATTTAGAAATGAACAATTATACATTTACAGTAACGCAACAATTTCATCTTTTAGCTGTGAGAAAGGTTTGGTCCAGCTAATTGATTTTTATACTCAAATTCTGAGGCATGAAGTCCTATTTTGTATTTATTTTCATGCAGTACAATTTTAACTCCTTAGACAGTAGGCAAAGGCTTCTTACTACTGGATCACCCAAGAGTTTGGCTGAGTTTGGAAGGCACCAAATGTTTGTTCTATATTGAGGTCTTTGATCCATCTTAAAGTTGATGTCCTGGGCTAGAAGTGATCAAGGATATTCATTGTAAGAGCTACCATGATCTTTTTGGAAAAGGCAGCTTACACAACTTTAACCCATGGAACAGGAGCCAGTGTCCACACTACAAAAGATTTAACTCAGTCTGTACATGCGCTCTTTGCAATTTCAGTAAATATAGTGGGCTTTAAAGCTTGAAAGTTGTGTCATTTTACTGTGCCCACACATTTTAGCCAAACAACAGGACTCTGTGACGAATGACCACTCAACTACTGAGCATTGGGCAAGTGAGGAGGCATAGGCCAAAATCCTCAGCTGTGACAAATCCTTGATTTATATCAGCTGAAGTTCTGGCAACACGAGCCTCTGAGTAAAGCTGCCACACTAGACAAATTGGAGAGACATTTGCCACTCTTGCATCATAAAATGAGGCCCAGCAGTCAGCTTCTCATCTCCTAAAATTCTTCAAACCCAAATAGGCTACTGCACAGAGAGTTCAGGTTTGTTTGTCCCTGAGCAGTGATCTTTGTCTTGTATCTTTGAATTTACATTAGAATGCATGGGTAATAAATAATTTTTGTCATGTGAGATGCACAACATTCATTGAAATTCACTGTCAGCAATTGAAAAAATCTACCTGCAACAGGCAACTGGACTCAGCCTTGTAGGTGAGCTCTCCCGGGTGTAGACATGTAGGTCTGTATCAGCCAACACTCAGCTGGAAAAGGTAGACCACCGTCTGGTTCTATACCAACAAAATCTGGACAGAGGGAGGAATGAAGAAAATTGGAAAAGGTAAAACTGAGTACACAAACTTTCCTCTTTTGAATCTGCCAGAGCTTCAGCCCATTGATCTTTGTCCTAATCCTTAATCCTTTGTCCTGGATGTTTCTGTTANCCTCTTTTGAATCTGCCAGAGCTTTAGCCCATTGATCTTTGTCCTAGTACTGGATGTTTCTGTTGAAGGAAGGACACTCAGCACAGAGTATAATCCTCTAACAGCAGGTAATTTTACATTGGATGGCACTGACCATGCCTGTAAGCTGTTTTTTGCTTATTTAAGTATTTGTCTTACCGTAATGTTGCTTACATTTTACTTTGATAGCACAATGTAGGTGGGAGTTTTAAGGCAGTGCTTGATATCTTGTCTATGTCAGCCACATAACACATCCTGCTCTCCTTCAGACAGGCTGCAGATAAACAAGGTGCTTTTCCTTAAACACTGTCTGCCACACATGAGCAATATACAGGCAACCTGCGACAGTTGTGAATTAGCATCAGAAGTCCCCTCACATTTTGTTAGGAGGACAACCTTATATTCTCTAACTTTTTTGCTGTTGTTTTGCTTTAACATTTCCCTACCTTTCAAGGTGGCTGGTGGAAGGAGCTGGCAGCACATTCCCCCTTTCCATGATCAATCTGCCGTTTCAATGCTCCCAGTCCATAACAGAGGTTGTAATATTCACCAACCTTCTGCACAGGCAGCTTTTGCTGCCTAAGGCACAAAATTAGGTTTGGTTTGTCTTGCAGTCAAGCATATATTCATGATCCAAAATTCACCTCCAAGGCCATAGCAAACTAGCAGCAGCAGACTCAGGAGCTGCAGTGATTGAATCAGTGGCGAAGACAAAAGAAACCAGAAACTAGCGTATTGCTTGCCAAAGGAGCAACAGGAAATAGGTAGCTGTAGATTGGGATGTCCCAAGGTCTCTGTGTCTGTATCAGTACTGGTGAAAAAAACTGTGACCAAGTGCTTTCTCCCTTTGCCTACACTTCATTTCCCTTCAAGCGAGGCAGCCTCAGAGAGGTGCATCCTCCCCCTGTGCTCTTGCCCATCCCTCCCTCTGCACCTGCGACTGCCCTGCTCTCAGCTCTGCAGCCCTCCTGAGGCTGCGCCGATGGTCCAGCTCCTGTGGGGCTGGGAGGCAGGGGGGACCCCTGCCCTAGAGAGAAAGAGAGCTGTGGGGTGGCTCAGCACACACCCCCCACATTTCTGGGGGCATCATGAGAACAGCTTGATAAGGCAGAGTCGCAAGCTATGAGCTGGGGTACACAACGGTGCTGCTCCGTGTTTTCAGGTTCTGCGTTTATATTCACAGGAACAGCTGTGCTGTATTTTATAGGCGTGCTGAAAGCTTTAGCCTACTGAGAGAGACTCTTAAGACTTCTCCTTTGCTTTCCTGTTATCTACTCAAAAAGCCAAAAAAAGAGCTATTTTCTTTCCTTTATCGCCTGACTATCAGGGGATGAAAAATAGCCTGGAAGCCTGTACTCAGATTTGTCAGATGAATGAAGTATTTGCTAGCATCAAAACTAAGGAATACGCATCCTCACCTTCCTGTGAGCCCCTGTCTTACAACTAGGAAAAACACCTTCCAGATTTCTTCTCAGAGATGTGGGGAAGGAAGGATATTTTCTTTTTTTTCTGTACTTTCATTGCCAAAGCTAACGTCAAGGAAAATCATTTTGTGTGTTTGCAATTTCTTTGGACAGATATATGAAGTCTGACTTGCCTGACTTTCCTCTGAGTTCTGAACAAATTGTTCCCTATGTCACTTTCCATTATGAATATCCTGGGAGGTTTGTTTGGTTTCTCCTTGACTTGAAAATTAAAAAAATAATATAAAAGGAAAAGCCTACTTGTTCAAGCCATCCTTTAATCAACACCACACAAAAATTGCTTCCCTAGGTAATTTAAATAGCAGCACTGCAATTCTTATATACTTTTAGATACTGAATTTAATCAAATAAAATCTAGTTAGTGTGGAAAAATACTTCCAAAATAGTCTTTAATGACTGGGGACTTACCAGAAAATCTTTGGGAATACACAAATGCAACAAAGCACATTATTTCAAGAAATACAGTCTTAGGAGAGCCACCCAAATTCAGAGCTTGTTCATATACTAACAAATGCTACACAGTCTTGTCATCTTCAGGAAAAATCAGCCTTTGGGTCCTGCTCTGAGTAACACCCACGTTTCAGTAGGGTGCAGCCATACACACTCAGATCCCACTGAAGTCAACAGCACTCAAATGATATTGGCCTGTGGGTATGTGACTCAGTGCTTTCCTGAACAGGTGTGGGTTTCATTTGTATTTAAAAGCATTGCCTGAGAGAGGGTTTAAATGAACAGTCAGCTCAGCCAGCAGCCACTGTGAACCAAACTGCAGCTCAGTTCTTAAGAATGCCCTATTCCTGTGCATTCCTCATAAATGTTAAAGAAATAAAGAAGTGGTGTTTAACTCTGCTGATATAAAGCCTTCACCTTTATGTTATACTCTGGGAAAGCATAAAACGTATCTTTCATCCAAGGCCTCTATCAATTCCCCTTTAAAAATTCTTAGTTCTATAATTATTAATTTTCCTTGTTACTTTTATATTTGTGCCCTGTTGAATTCCAAATGCCTGAATCAATACATTTTCATCTTTTAAGCACAGCAGACATGCAATGGAGCAGAGGTCCTACCACTAAAACTTGTCTCTGCGTGTCGAGGTGACTGCTCAACTCTTGCATTACTCGTACAGTGACTAAAATATTTCTAGCTATCAAACTGATTCAGACATCTTTGAACTGTCCCTATTCAGTAATTAAGCACTATTGTGCTACTTTAAATATGGGAAGTGAATGCCAAAGATCCCATTCAACACGCTGGATGTCTCAATGATTTACCCCAGCCTTCAAAGAAAAACTGTACAGTGCAGGGACTTAGGGTCCTATTTCTGGCAGGAGTCTAACCCCTTCACATCAACTGCTCAGGGAAGTGAGCCACATGTTTATATTTAGCCCACACTAATCTAAATTTACCTCACAGCCTCCTAACACTGGGAGCCTACATATAGTTTAAGAGTCCATCACAAAGGTTATCTGAAACCTCATTCACTCTTTCATAGATAAAGCTCTCCTAGCGGATGCGGCTTTGACATAAAGCAGGCAAGAATTCCGGATATGCTTTCCCAAGTGTTAGTAAAAGATGCTTGAACTTTGCAACCAGAAGCAAGACAGGCTTGCAATTGCTTCAGAGTTGCAAATCAGGAGCAATCTCATTACCCCTTGTGTCACAGTTCTCATTCCTGGCAGTGGGGTGACAGAGGTGCAAAATCAATGTGAGTCCAGACACAGATCCATACCTTTCTCTAGTAACTTTCAGAAATGGATCACAATGCAGTTGCAGCCAGCTGAACTCTCCTGTGATGCAGTACATACAAAAGTACAAAGACAACAAGCTTTTTAGGCTGGAAAAATTACAAGAAGGCTGAGGTACTCAAATGATAATGTTTCGTCCAGACTGAGATGTGTCCAGACCTCCAGAGAATGATGAGCTCCTCTCTTATGAATAAAAACATCTACATCAAAATTCACAGATGGAAGATCCCAAAGTCAAAATAATTTCCAAATGTCTTGGCCACAGTATAAATTCTTGCTCTGTTCTCTTCTTAAGCCTGAGAACTGTATCTATTTTTGTGTGTGTGCACGGACAGATTTGTGTTTGGATATAATGCCCGATTCTGTTCACTCTAGTCAGCACACACCAAGTAATAATTGCATTGGAACAGTTAGAACAGCCTTGCCCTTTGTATTTTACAAATGCTTTTGCTCATGTACTTAGACAGCTGGCCACTTTGCTTCAAGTCATTGCCTGAGGGTCTTTTTTATACCATGAGACTATTGATCAATGCAGTGATGGTATTGGCCATGCTAAAGCACTTAGCAGGGAGGATCATGTAAAAGTTCCTTTCTTCCAACCTATTCAGACAGAAGAAAAACTAAATATAAACTGAACTTTTTAAGGCTCCATTGAATGTTTGTCCAAGTGTGAGGAGAAAATTCAGGTCAATTCACCTATCCCTCGAGCACTCCTTAGAGTTCATTAAAATTGGAAAAAAATAACCTTCTAATAGATATAACCATCACTTAGAAAGGACAAAAGTGTCCTTATAAGCTAATAAGTCTGTAAAACATCACATAGGGAATCACAGACTCTCTGCCTCTCTTAGCTTGTTTCCTAGAGATGGCTAGCCATAGGAAATAAATAGAAAAAATGGCATTCATCTGTTGTTATATTTTACCCACAAGCCTATTTGCTCTAATATTTTCTTACTGCGGGAGCTGTAAAATGAAGAAGTTTATGGCTTGCATGAAGCTCAATAAGAATGATGATTCATCTCTAGAACAAATATTTGGACATTAAAAAAAAAAAAAGGAAGATTCAGGAAATGATGCCTGCCTTAATATAGATCCTTCTGTGAAGAGTACTGTCCCTACCTCCATCACCAACTGACTCAGCTCACCTTTTTACTCTAAGCAATCAACAGACCATTCGCTCCTTTTCCAAATTTTCCTGACACATGTCGTGTACAGTGTTGTAAGGCTTCTTCACATTGGTTAATTAAATTTTTCTTTGTCTATAGTCTGGCTCTGAGACCTGCAGGCATGGACTAGCCCTGTCCATGCTTTTAAACTCTCCTAGCCTCCAAGAGGCCAAGCTGCCTTTGGGGAGTTACTAGCTCCTGAATCACTCTGAGTTGGCAGCGAGCTGTTATTTTCTGTGGGTCACAAGTGTGCCATTCGTGGGCTGTTGAAGCAATAACAGTACAGACAACCAGGTGCCTGTGCCTTGGGGCCTTTCCTGTCACCACTTAATTTCCTGGCAGAGATGTTGCCGTTTGCTCAGTCTAGCATTGCCCAAGTTCATCATCTTTTCATACCTCTGAAAATCAGAGAAGTTTTCCAACAGCTAGCTCTGTACTCTACAGTAACTCCATTCCTTTGCATTTCTGCTCACATTCCCTAAGTTTAAGTTATTAAGGATTTTTTGAGTAAGAAAACCACTGCAAAAGAGACATCACAGCTTGCAGATCTGATGCCATTCTTCCAGTTTACACAGCTTTCTGCCCATGAAGAAGGAGCTAGCAGTGCTCTGCATGGGATTTAGTTCTCAGTTGCAGTAATATGGCATCATCAAACAATCCCTCCAGAAATAAGGATCTCACCTGCAAGAAGTCTCAACAGCTATTGTGACAAATCTAGAAGAGTAAACATCAAAATAAGGCACCTTATTTAAACCCCTAATACAGCTGAAAAGCAGTTTTGGAAAGAAACTGCAAGATTATGAGAAAGCATTAGATGACTAAGGGCATCCTTTCCAGGAGAAGTGAAATCTCATGCTTTTAATGGAGGAAAAAAACATCTTTTAATTATAAAATCACGGTGACACTCATCATAAATAAAGTGCCTGGCTTAGCAAGTAATTTGTTGCTGCTGCATCATCAGATCAATAAAGATTCAAAATAAGAACGTGCTTCAGACTTTTGCAGGATCACAGCAAAAATTACTAACCTGATGAGAAATCATGTGACTTCTACATCTAACTAGGTATATTTGAGATGCTTGCATATAGATAGGTACAGCTATAGATATAGAGACATAGATATAGATTATATTGACATAGTTCTATATATAAATAAATAATAATATAAATATGAATATGAATATAAATATATAAATATTAAAATATATAAATAGNNTATAAAATATATAGGTATAGATGATATAGATAGATATAGATGATATAGATATAGACATATAAATATGTGCGTTTATCTGAGGTGCTACATATTTATTCTGCTGTATCTTCTACATGCAGCTCTACAAATAAGAATTTTAAAAAAAAATAAAAAATATACCTGGTTCAGTATCGACCTTCATCATTATTACTCTGGCATTCATAAGAACTCTATTCAGAATTTTCTTCAGTACACATTTTCCTATTAATTCACAGTACCTATTGATGCAGGAAGCACTTCATAATCTCTTAATCATTGACTCATTATTTAAGTTAATACATTGTTTAGTAAGCTTAATATTTTTAAGTTCTAAGAAGCTTCTAGATATAAATGAGTTTATTATAGGCTCTGCACTAAGGAGATGGAATTCTGGGGAAAACATTAATGGGACCCACAGAAAATAACTTTAATATATTATGAATGGACATTTTGAATTTTGAAAAGAAACATAAGAAACAAATGAGTAAAATTAAACCTACCATTAAAAAGCAAGCCTCTATCATCAAGCATTATAATGGCAGCAGCATTATCAGAAGTATCAGAAGTTACAACTGTATTACAAAATTCTATCCCAGTTACAAGTGCTCCAAATTACAAACTTTTCCACTCTTTCTAACAATTTTGTATTCATGTCTCTCTCTTTCCAGCTGTCATAGACTCATAGATTGTTTTTCCTCACCTATGCTCCATATCTTGGAGTACTGTGTTAATAGTACACCTAATTCCTTTTGCCATAAATCAGCTTTGCCTTTCCGTTTGATATGCTGGCCAGCTTTGAAGATTTATCTCTCTGTCTTGACAAATGACCTTCAATCATCTGTCTCCTCAGTTTACCTTGTTCCTATGTCCAGATCACAAGCACAGATACCCCCTTCTTCTGCTCTTCAGTGTCTCCTGCTCCCTCTCTCTCTCTCCTCTCTTATCATATGCTCATGAAGTTCTCCAGACCTTGTGTCTCCCCACTCACACTTATTTTTTTCCCACCCTCTCACTGCAAGGTATTTCCCCCTCCTGTTTCCTCTCTCCCTCCTCTTCCCAGCCTGGGAAACGCTCTCCACTCTGAATTCCTTCCCTTCTCCTCCCTTTCTCCTTCAGTTCTTTAGTTCTGCTACATCCCTACTCAAAAAAGCCTCTATGCTTCTATACTTTAACTGAATCCCATATTTCCTGAGCTGACAGCTTACCACCATCCCTGATTAATCTTTCAGCCAACTTTTCCTTTTCCTTTTCCTTTTCCTTTTCCTTTTCCTTTTCCTTTTCCTTTTCCTTTTCCTTTTCCTTTTCCTTTTCCTTTTCCTTTTCCTTTTCCTTTTCCTTTTCCTTTTCCCACTTCCTAACCATACATTTCTCCTTGTCAAGAGAACTGTCAGGTTTTTCAAAACTCCTTCCCTTCTGCAGGACATGCAGGACATTTATTCCACAATATTCATTCTAAGCAGACAAGCATCTTATCTGCATCTTTCAAGCTTGTCTTTTAATCTCACTGGCACTCTTCCACTCCCTCTTTAGTATCTCTATTTCTCAATTTCCTCAAGATGCTCCACCTCACAATGTAAATGTCCTTTTAAAAATAAACTGTCTTTGACTCCACTCCTCTCTACCAACCATCCCACCCACCTTTTTTGTCTGCAAATGCATTCTGGAGCTCTTCCAATCAAGCTCAGTCTTAAGCCTTTTTTCTTTTCTAACTTCTTCCCTTTGCCCTCCAGTGAAGAAGACAAATTTTCACCAAAGTTCCTCACGAATCATGCCTCCCAAAACCCAGAACTGACACCCGTTGTCACCCTCTCCATTCTACCTGCAAGACTCTTCTTCTTGTAAAGCTGCTTTCCATGGACTTTGACTCATCTATGTCTTGATTCTCCTCTTTTCCCTCTAACTACACTCCAATGTACATTTCAAAGGATTTTTCTCATTCTTCCTTCCAGTTTTCCACAGAAGCCTTCTACACCTGGGTTCTGTCTCTGTTTCTCTTCATGTTGTCTCCAGATAATTCATTTATAGATCATTATGCAAATAATCAAATTCCAGATAATCTCATCTGCAAAATAAATAAATAATGTACCTGTTCCATGTTTCAGCCATTTGCTTAAGAGTGGCACAGTCAGAGTAGGGCTCTTTATCTTTCCCTGTGACATGTTCCCCTTTTTCTGTCACTATGGAAATACCACTTGTCTTGCCTCTTCTGCAGCTCCTCAGGTCCATGGCCTTGGCACAGCCTTTAGCTGAATTCCCGACTGATTCTTACTCCATCTTTTTACTTTACAGTTATAAGTTATACACTTTTATTCTCATTCATAACGTAAAACACTCCTCCAGGCTCTCACCATCTCTCGTTTCAACTAACATCATCTTCTACAAATTTGTCAAATATAACATTGCTACCTATTTCCATTCATAACATCACAGTGAAGAAAACTTTCCTAGCCTTTTGCTCCAAGCATGTGATTTCACTTTTCACAGCCTTCCCCCTCTTCATTCACACCAAACATCAGCTTCTTGTCTTCATGCTTCACAGCTTGTCTCCACAGTATTTATCATCTTTCATATACTAAAAGTGACTGTAACATTTAACACACGTTCCCACAGCACACTTGGCAGGAACAGGCATCCAGAGCCAAAAGCAGAGGAGAGGTGAATTAACATCCTTTGCATGAAGCCAGCGGGATGTGCCCAAGTGCCAACAGAGCTTTCATCCTATCTTTTCTGGTAAGGAAGAGAATTTACTCATCTGTAGCCTGGGGAACAAAAGGAAGTTTAATTCATGCAGGGTAAAGCAGGAAGAGGCAACCCTTCTGAATCAGCCCCTCAGAAAGCAGAAGCAAATGGTGAAAACTGAGTACAGGAGCAGAGGCAAAGAGCCCCTGGGCTGACTTTGGCAACCTTGTTTTGTGCCCAGTCACAAAATATTCATCAGAAGAATCTCTAAAAAGCTAAAGATGGATATGATTGCAGCTCATAGATGTGCTGGTAGCAGACAGCTCAGATGCAGGGCTCTATGAGGGACTATGCCAAACAATCTCCAAATATTTGAGCGTATCACCTCTGTACAGCTAGCAGGCAATTTTTATCTAGAGTCAGAGCTGAGTCAATGCCTACAACAGAAAAGGTCTCGCAAAAAATATTCTCCAAAGCAGTTAGTATGTGAGCTTCCCAGTCTTTCTTTCGAACTGTCCTTTTAAAAGTATTCGCAACAGGCAGCCACCATACATGAGGCACCTGAAAGAAAAAGGCTCTTTACCTCCCAACCCATTAGAGCCAAACTGTGCTGTGCACACAGCCTGTCCATTCATTCATCCCCCCTTTCTCAGATCAGTGCTGTTCACCTGCCTGGGCTTCAATCTCTGCTGCACATCTGGGGAAACTTCAGGGTCCAGTTCTGAGAGCACCTTTCTCTCATCTGAACATGAACCTTTTATACCAACAAATTACAGCATTTGAGACTTAAGCTACTTAATCTGTAGATGCATGCAGATACAAAAAACTATGAGAGCTAAATACTGTCTTTTGACCTTGAACATCTTCTAGCATCAATTCTGAATTGGTTTCCCATTCATTTGCCCATTAATAGCAAATTCTCTAGGCATTTGCCTTAAAAAGCCTCATACTCAGAAACAGGCATTTTGTCCAAATAGGGACTGAGCACACCTCGCAGGTTTGCCCTGCTTCAGTTATGATGGAAATGGTTTTCATTAAATTTATTTCTTTCAGCTATGTATAATTTTACCATATGAGACAATAGACAAAAACTAGGATTGTCCTTATGGTATCCAAAGGGACGTGCTTTTTGAGCCACTCTGCTCCTGTAAGCCCTATGTCCAATCAGACAGACCAAGATTCTTACAAATTCACACTTGTCAAAAAGAAGAAAGTGAACAAATCTCCCTGACTATGCCTTCACAGAAAGCTTAGGCCCCTTTGCAGCTTCAAAAAGTGCACCCCGTTGCCTGCTCCCAAAGCCTGGGGTGCAGCCTGCGGCTCTGGCCAGCTGTGCCCGTGAACAAAGCCAGGCTCCAGGCACCACGGCTCCCTAGGGGTGGACAAGAGCAGACCCTGCCTCCCCGTTTCTGCCGGGTTATGAGTGAGGCTGCCTGCAAACAGCGGGACTTCACGCCGGCTGAACCCCCTTCTGCAACAATATCCACACACTCCTGCTTCCTAAAGTCTTGCTGGTTTGAAACACTGTGTTTTTACATCTCTCTTCTACTTTACGGGATGACCGGGAAGATTTATCAGCACTTTAATACAGAGAGAAAAAGGGCAGGGGCAGTGAGCTGTCAATGTTAGACAAGAGCACATCCCCCACCAGCACAGTGCCTTCAGAGATAAAATGGAGAGCCTCCCTGCAAAGATCCCAACAGCAATTTAGTCTGAAGGAATATGCCTCCCTCAGGACTTTTCTTATGGCTGCCAGAGTTATGAGGACCGCACGCTGCCACGTGATTAGTATGGTGTGTTTAATTAGCACATACATGTTTGTGTTCTTTCTTTTGAAATAATCCAAAACTACATGCGTTGTGCAAACTCCCTGCGTTAAAATGGCATAATAAGTCGTGTCTTCTTTCAGGCAACAATTTGTGACAGTAACATGTTGCAGAAATAAAGGTCAAGAACCAGAGAGAGAGAAAAATAGATAGGAAACTAAAATAAAGAGATACTGAAGGAAGGGAAGGAGTTAATAGAAGTCTTTATAGAGGAACAAAAGATTAAAGGACTATTTCAAGGCATTAACAGGGCTAGCATTTCTGGAATGTAAAATAGCATTCGTATTACAGAGCTGAATACCATGCCAGGAATCGATATGCTCTGAAATGTAGTAGAATTGAAGAAGGTCATTGTTTTGTGTAATCATGGTCCTTTCAGTAGTGCCCCCATTGGGATTTGTAGGGTGATAGTTTCTTGTGGAGGGCTGACAACTTTTCTTTTTAACAAACAAGAAGGTTTCCTCAGGTCAATGGCAAGATAATGGGGAAAGGAATATTTCCAGGTCCCAGGTTCGTTAAAGTCTGAATTATGTACCAAAGACTTTTGCATAGCTTTCCTCACGTGAGGAGATCATGCTCAGATGCATCAGCAGAGATGTTCCCTCTAGCCATCCACGCAGTAAATGTGGAGATGCTGCAGCATGAGGTCCTTAGTTGGCCCTCCCTTCTTGGCTTGATAGAGCCTGAATTTATTTCCTTAAGGGCATGGTTCAAGGTCTGCTGATATTGCCAGCATTTCTCTGAGGAGTTTTAGCAGACAGCCAAGTTATCACTGAGGGTCTGATTGTGGTTTTATTTATCCTTTATATTGGAACTTGCTTTACATCTATTGTCTGCAGCTGCATACGTGACCTCAGAGACCTTTTAAAATTAAGAACACCTTATTAATGAGAATGTGAGCTCCTCATCTGTTTTTCCTCTTTGTGCAGTTCCAAACAAAGTGGGGAGTTTGACTGTGGCTGAGCTCCTAGTTGCTATGGCAATACAAGTAATAAATAAATAGCAAAAATAATACATTGGAATAAAATATTCTGATTTTGTAAGCATGACCTCTAGAATTACAAAAACTGCACTTACTACATTTTAGCATTTCTGAGCAACATTTCTGAGCGACCAGGGTGCCCCAAAACACTTGTTAACTACCATGCCTTGTACACGCCAGAAAATGGTAATGTGGCTCTACCATGCAATGCTGCAGCATTTTGGCAGTGCTGGTGATGACTTTGATTCCACGTTGCCAGAGGTGTGCCTGAGAGGAGATGTGTGTGTGTGGACATGTGAGTGCACATGCCAGAGCCAGGCGTGTCGAAACCTGTGAGTTTGCACATATAAAGGACACCAGTAACTTCATGGGCTTCTCTTCCTCTACAATACCATGACATGACCACTCTCATTCAGATGAGAACTTTTTACACTTCTCCAGCTGTGTAAAAAAAACCCCACAAAATACCTGTAATTTACATTTCTACTCCCGTTAAAGAATATTTTTATTTATTATATAACAATTATTAAGCTCATGTAGCCAAGATGCAACACGAAGCTGTAGATCAAGAGTTATATTTGAAAGAACTGCAGAATTGATGGTTCCTGAATAATCTCAAAATTATGAGATGCTTCAATGTCTTTTTTTCTGAATGTGTAATTACATGCATTTCCATTGTAGATGGACATGAGTTTTAGAAATCACAGCCATGCAGAAAAATAGCTGCTTTTCCTCCTGTTTTGCAGGGGAAAATAACAAATATTGGTAAAATCTGAGATGCCTGCAGATTTTTTTCTTTATTGAAACAAAATCATATTTAATCCTAAAAGAATGATGCATTAAGTTCATACAGAGATAAATAGCTATATCCATGTGCATCTGTATTGATCACATACAAACTGCTGTTAGGTGTATTTAGAAAATAAGGAACGATAAACCTTCATTCTTGCAGTGACAGATATATCATATAACATCCAGTAGCTCCAGTGATCATTGAAATGTTTAAATACGTTTTTGCCTGTTGACATATTTCTAAAACAGACAAAAAATCAAATGTTAAAAATAGAAAGCATAAACTTTGCTGGCTTGCAAAGAGAGAAGAAGGTTAAATCTACAGTGCTCAGAGATACTAAAAAGACCTGATGATGCTGTGCCAATCTAAAAGAAGCTCATGTTTCTAAAGACAAACCTTGAAAAATTAAGTTGATAATGCATTGCATCTTCATTGCAATATATTGCACTGCATAGGACTAAGGACCAGCAGTAACATAGATATATAAGAATTGCAGTTGCTTACTACTGCAAGTTTTTTTAAAAGTGACTTATTCTGAAATAGTCATTAGTTACAGAAATCATTTCTGAAGAATTAAAGTAGAGCAGTAATAATTGACTTTATTTTTTCATGGCAGGCCTCAGCAGGGAAAATGGGAAATTAAAAAAAAAAAAAAAAATCCTACCTTTTCCCAAATCCTCTGGTTACAGAAGACACTTCTCCAACTCACGTCTTCTTAACAGCAGAACAGCAGAGTAATATGACATAACGAACATTCTTTGAAAGAAGACATTACTTGGGAGAAAAGTTAAATTGCAGTTCAACAACAGCCAAAGCAACATTCTGGTCTTTTGGGGACAGCAGGTTATGAAAGATCACTCTGACTTTGTCATGGGAAAACAAGTGGCCAAAAATGCAACGGGGGAGAGCATTAGCATGCGACCCTCATTTCTCCAGCTCACAGCTTAATCACTGGCTTCTGCCTGATTCTGTACCCTACGGGGTGACATCCCTGACAAGCACACCTAGCAGATAACACCCTGAACAGTAAGTAGGTGAGGTAACATCTGGTTTATGGATCCTTCCAAACAGCCCGGCATTTGTTCATGTCAGGACATTAGGCAATCAAGTGGAAATGTCTGCCTACAGAAAATGTCTGCCCACAGAAAACTGATGTGTGTTGCCAGGACAAGGAGATACACCAGTGAACTTCAAACATCTGTACAGCTGGGAGGGAGGTACATGAACACAGTGCTCTCAGGCAGCAGGCCATCTCTTCCTCCTGATGCCTCCAGCCCTCAATGTCAAACCCGAGGGTATATCTACCACTAAAGTACAAAGTAAATTTATCATGACAAGTACAATAATCCAGGAGCATCCGGTCCGTGCTTTACCTCAGATCAAAGAGACAAGCTGCTTGTTAGCAGCAGTAACCTGATGCACGCTTTTAGTGCCAACTTTTGCCCAAAATAGAGACTCTTCCTGTGTATTGAAAATCCTAAATCAAGAGGGGAAAATGAAGGCATACAGTGTGGTAAAAGAGAAGCCTAATACGTCTTTCCCCTGTCTTTATCCTGCTAAAGCTGCAAAGACACTCAGTGCTGTTGGTTAGGGTGTCAAATTTTGAGATGGTAAGTAATGGCAAACTTGATGTTCAAACCTGTGTCATTGAAACATTGAAGCCTGAAAAATTAAGATTTGAAATAGGATCTGCGCAGTCTATTCAGAGTTAGAATAATCAATACAAGTGGGTTCCTGCATTAGCTTTACATAGAGCATAACCTGAATTGTAAGGCTAAGCTGGGTTACTCTTCATCGTTCTGGTTGAGCAGAGCATGGCTTACCAAAGGGCCACCCACCTTCCCTCTACACATTTGGCCATTGGGGCCACCCCTGCAGTAGNGTCTATTCAGAGTTAGAATAATCAATACAAGTGGGTTCCTGCATTAGCTTTACATAGAGCATAACTGAATTGTAAGGCTAAGCTGGGTTACTCTTCATCGTTCTGGTTGAGCAGAGCATGGCTTACCAAAGGGCCACCCACCCTCCCTCTACACTTTTGGCCATTGGTTGGGGCCACCCCTGCAGTACTGATCCACCAAGAACATTGCCAGGTTTCCTTGTTGAGACTTCATGAAAGACAATAGCATTTGTGTTCAATATCATTTACATCAATGTCCACATTAAAGCACTGCCTGCAAGTGCTCATCTGCTGCATTTGCAAGTAGCTTCCAGCCCCCTCCAGGCAGCAGCATGAGAGGAAAGCCCCACTAAGTGCCCCCCTCTCTTCTACTGACCATGAGCATTAAGTTGTGCAAAAATGAGGGTTTGTGAAAAGATTTGTTGAAACTTTACCGCAATTGGAAAGACAGACTTCCTTCAGAGACTCTTCCATGTGCAGAGTGAGGGAAGCAGAGTGCCTGGCTGCTCCAAGACTGATGGAGGTGAACAATAACTGTGGGCACTGAGGAAAGGGATCTGATTTGGAGCCCACAGTCATTACAACAATTCCTTCTAGCAGAACTGGAACTCATAACTCTCTCTTCTCTCTACTAAAACTCTTGAGAAAATACTCCTTAAAAAACAAAATTATGACTTTCTGTTGGCTTGGAAACATAACAAAACCCCAGCACCCAACCTAACCTCAGTGTATATGTCACTTTCGTATCATCTGGTATTAATTCCACCCTCTTTTCCACCAAGATGAAACACTCACTATAGAAAGACAACCACTCTCTGGTCAGCTTGGCTTTTCCCGTGTGGTTGGCATAAGTTACTCAACAAAGTGATGGGTCTGTCAACACAAGACAATTTGATATGTGTGCATCCCTATCAGAATGGACCCCAGTGCCGAAGCTCAGCTCCTTGCCAATACAAACCATTACCCGGAGTTTTCCCTGACCGTGTTGTCTATGTGCTGGCACCAACGAACTTTGCTGGTTGAGTCGAGCCCTCTTTCCTGTAGGTATCTTCTTATTCTGCAGCACTATTCCCCTTTTTGAGCTGCATGCAGATCTCCTGCTGAATTCATGGAATCGCACTTGCCTTTGCTTGTGACCACGAGAGGCTCTTTGCTGTGCAACCTGCCCTGGTAGCAGCAGAGGTGGCATGTTGTGGAAGCATCTCCAACATGGAATTATTTCTTGTCACGAGGGTAAAGAACACACTCTTATTTTTATCTTTGTAAACCCATCTGGACATCTTCAGCTCCTTAGATTTTTTTTCTGTTTAAGGCAACCAGATTCTAACAAAATCCTGCTGGCTTATGTCTTTCACTGTGATGCAGATTATCTTAATTCCAAGTGGTCAGAGAAAGGCAGCAGCACTTCCTGCCCCTTTCGTATTCCTATAGCAATGAGCCTGGGCTGATTTCTCTGCGTGCAGAAAGTCATTGAAAGCCAGAGGGAATCTGTACTTGAAAGGTTTTCAGCCATGAAATGCAGCAAGCACCAGCAGCATCTCTCTGTGAGATTCAAAGGAATATGTCATTCTTTGGGTATTGTGAACCTTGACAGGTATTTTAGGGGCATCTCTTTTTGCCTACATGGCTTCACTATAGTCTCTGTACAATCGAGTGTGTATATATACGAAAAAGATAAAATTTAAAAAGAAAAACAATTCCAGTTTTTGACCAAGCTGGTGAAAGTATCAGACTGGGCAAAAAAATATGTGATTTCTTCAATGTTTCACTGTAATCACTATAAGCTGTTGGGCAAGATGTGAAAGCACCCGAAGCTGGTGTTCAAATATGTAGCTTTGTATTACAAAAGTATACTGAAGCACTGGTGGGTTTACTTGTGGTTTAGTTGCAAAAATTCCCTCCTAGGTTTCAAACTCAGGCTTTGGAGCTGTATGGAAAGCATAACAAAGCTATCATACAGTGCTTTCTCATGGCGCTCATTCTAAAGGCATTGTTAGAGAAACAGAAGTCAGAATGCTCCTGAGACACAAAAAGCTGTACTGTGTATAAACACAAAGTTTATAAATAGCTTGAAAGTCACTGCAAGAAATTTTAAAAACCCCTAAATTGTAAACAAGGCAGGAAGGATGGACAGAAAATAATAATTCAGATAAGATTTGTGTATTTTAATGAGCTGGGATTTCTTCCATCATCTCCAACAGCTGACACGTATCCTGTCTTGGAATATACAGGTAATGATACTTTGACTATAGATACTCAGAGGTGTCTTCAGGGGGTGGTTGTGCATGTAACAATCTAATTTATCAAAACAAAAGAATGCATAATTAAAATGGGATATTCTTTGCTAAAATAAAGTTTAAAATAAAAATGGACTTTAAAAGGGAGCTACTAAATCAATGGATGTGCACCTGGTCTGTTAAACACTCCTATAAAGGCAGCTTGTGAGTTGCAAGCACTTAATTTACAGATGGCCAGATGCTCATTTTGGCGAAGACGGCCCTTCTGCATGCCCAGATTCAGAGACATTTCTCAAACTGTTGATGACCATCCGAAACAGGCTTCTGGGCTTGCCTTTGGCCTGGTCCATATAGAAGCTTTTATGGCCTTGCTACTAGAGCAGAGCAGGAAAGCAATCAGTTCTTTCTTCTCACAATCCAAAGGTGGAGGAACAAAGCTCTTCTCATTTGGTGCCTTCTCAAGGCCTCTGCACACAGATGCAGCAGAGCCTTTGGACACCTCCTGTTCCTGCCTCACATTCCCAGTTTGTGCCCACCTGTCCCTGTGCACAGGAATGGTATTCACTGCCATTTAGAAACTACTTTTCCACCTGTCATCTACCTATAGCAGGGGAATCTAACAAACTCCTGCTGACTTTTGTCTTCACTGTGTGTGCATCCTAATTCCTGGCAGAGGCATTTCACAGAGGAGTCAGAGGACGCATTATCCCTCTTTTATCAGTACACAACCCCAGTCATAATGTATGCCCACAGGAAGAAACGTTTCCCATGCAGGGAATGACTCAGACTAGGTCAAAGCAGCGCTATAAGGAGTGTGGAGAAAAGTGAACAGTAACTGCAGCTTATAAAAGGTAGCATTTATCTTAACAGAGTGACAGCTGCTCACTGTGAAGTTATGAGGGAGTATTGTGATTTTCTGAATCTGAAGCCCACCCTTCAGGAACCACTGATCTGGAATATGAAAAGACTGCACATGCTGAAAAACTCTTTTTTAGTAAAACAGGGTCAGATTGTGATGAAGCTCACACAGGTTGAGTGGCATTTTCCCTCTTGTTTTGGCCCCATTGACATTAACACTACCATTATTAGTAAAATAAAGCCGAGTACAATGCAAATGCAATTGCAGTCCTGTTGTGTACTAGTAATTGATAATTAATAGATTTCAATAGATTCAATAGATTCCAATGCTTTTATTTTTTATGAGTGACCAGCTCTACTGGGAAGTAACAACAGTATGGGGGTGCCCTGGCAGAACTCTTATAATGAAGCGAGGTGCAACAACTATGAGGCATAAAGTTGACTCTCTGTTTATAAGATTAAACAATGACTAAGCTTTAAAAAATGCATAAACAGTGGTGTACTAAGGCTGTCATTGAAGTATAAGGAATAAAATGAAACTGGTATAAAACGTAACTACGTTTTATTATAGCAAGTGAAACACAATCAGAAAACTGCTTCCTTTCAGTCTAATTGTTCCACCTGCCTGCTTGCAGCATGCTACACGAAGTCCTGGGCTTAATCACCCCTCAGCTGTGTCATGGCTCTTTCCTGATGCAAAACACAGCAATGCACCAAATCAACTAGAGACACCAGAAATTATTAAACATGCATAGCCTTAAAGAGTCAGGCCATTCTTTCCTAGTTTTTGTGTATTCATTGGCCCAGGAAAAAAAATAGATAAAATCTACAGAAGTTGTACAAAAGCAGATTAACCATTTGATTTGTATCAGAGATGAGTTGTGCCTTGTAATATCTATCAGCTGGGCTGTGCTGGGGGGAGGAGCCAAGAGAGTGGAGGGGAGCTGATGAAGCTCTAACCCATGTGGCACAAGAAGTGCCTCCTTGGTCTGACACAGAGGAAACAGACTCATAACCTGGGAACAGCCTGGCTGCAGCTCACTTATGGAGAGAGTGCACTGGTCTTCCCGTGTTCTGGCCGTGAGTCTGTTTCCAGAGGTGTCTCTCGGAGGAGGAGGAATGAGCTCGATTCCTCAGGCTATGGTGTGCCATAACCTGCCTGATACCCTTGGGCTGGCAGGAAGCTCACTGGCCCACAGAAAGTCTTGGGAGGAAAGAGGGCTGAAGAGAGTGACTATGTGTAGTTTTACAGGGGGCAGATGGCAACAGAGGTTGTGCTCAGTGGGCTGGGTTGGACTGGCTTCGCTCAGCTTCATCTGATTTTTTTTTTTCCTTGAGACTGGGGAACGCTGCTTTGCTCAGGTATCGCTTGGACAGACCTCATGTTTTTCATTTATGCTTTTTAATCTCAGCATTCTTGAAACAGAGATGTCCCAAGGTGCTATTTGCAAGGTCATTGGCTAACCTGACTTTAAAAACTCAGATAGCTCATTAAATTAAACTCTCTGATTTACTATAAAAGACTAGAGAACCAAGGATACATTAAAAAATCAAGTAAGAAAAGAATAGAAATTGGGAAGAAAGTTTCTTAATTTTTTAAGCACTGAGAACAAGAAAAGCAGAGATGTAAAGGGAAAAACTTGGAGCCAGAAGATCTAAACTTTCCCTTGATTCTAAACTTAGCTCAGCCACTGGCCCACCGTGCAGATGACTCAGTGCACTTCCTTGAACTTAAATCATTCCTCTTACAAAACTTGTTAAAGAAAGACGTCAGTGTAAATTAGATGTTGTGTCTAAGTTTAGCTATGGCCAATATATAAATATCGGAACTTTAATGTGTTCTCATTCTTGTCTGCTTAAGAAAGATGTGTATATACATGCACATATGCATATATATACATAGCAAGAGAGAGAAAGACTTCTTTGTGCTATTTTTACAGTTTCATTTACATATATTGTTATTTTGCTGGTGACATAAGAGCTCACAGCTGATTAGAAGTTTAACCATTTTCAGAGCAGCCTGATTGCCACAACGCCCAAGCACTCTTCGTTCTCTCAAACTGTCAGGAAAGTTTCAATCCCATCCAAGCAGTGGGAGCTGAGAGAGTACCCATTCGGCATATAACATACATGATGGCTGATTTCTTGTGACACAAATCTTCACTCCTGGAGGAAAGGCAGTCATTTATTCATAACTCTACCACTCAAAAGTAACCATTCTTCTCACCATGGAGATAAATGTCAAAACAGAGACCGTCCATAGGCTGAGTCTAATCTAATCTGTCCAAAATGAATATATATTTAGATCTGTTGTCAAATCTTGAATAGTAAACCCTTTAGCCTGGGTGACTATTTCCTCAGTCTGCCCTCTCCATCTATAAATATGCATATCAGAATGGATATATGCTATCAGAGAAGCATATTAATGCTGCTGACGTGTAAAGGATATGATACTGGCCAGTCTTTCTGATATGAGCAAAGAGTCAGACGACAAAGCGCGAGACTTCCAGAAATGTGTACCAGAGAGGGAAAAAACATTTTTGTTAAAATATCTCTATCATTCAACACGTACCTGAAATCAGCAGGCCCTCCACTCTCAAGTGGCTGGTCCAACGAATAAGAAAAACAGGATTCTACTTGGATGTCTGTGGAAGATGGCAATGGAAATTCCCTTTCTCATAAAACTGTTAATTCTCATTGTCCCTCTCCTTTCTCCAGTTCACATTTCCATTTTGGGATGTCAGCTGGGAAGTGTTTATTTACACTACATCCTTTCCCATCAAATTGTACTTATGGAGTTCCTCATATCCTCTTGAAAATGGTTGTCACAATTTTCAAGAATGAGGGGGATGACCCCAGAAACTACAGGCCTGTCAGTCTTGCTTTAGTGCCCAGTAAGATCATGGAAAAGGTTATTCTGTAAGGTATGGAAAAACACCTGAAGGACAACACAGTCATCAGTCACAGTACGGCTTCATGAGGGGAAAGTCCTTCTTGTCAAACCTGATTTCCTTCTATGACTGGGTAACCCACCGAGCTGATCTAGGAAAGCCGGTAGATGTAATCTTTTTGGACTTCAGCAAAGATTTTTATATTGTCTGGCACAGCATCCTTCTGGATAAAATGTCCAGCACACAGTTGGATAACCATGTTACCTGATGGGTGAGTAACTGGCTCACACGTTGGGCACAAAGAGTTGCAGTGACTGGGGTGACATCAGACTGGCAACCTGTCACTAGTGGAGGTCTGCAGGGCTCCATCCTCAGCCCTGTGCTCTTCAACATCTTCATAAATTACTTGGAAGCAGGACTGGAAGGAATACTAAGTAAGTTTGCCAACACCACTAAACTGGGAGGAGTTGTTGACCCTATCAAAGGCAGGGAGGCCCTACGGAGAGACATCAACAAATTAGAGACATGGGCAGTCACCAACTGTGTGAAGTTTAACAAGGGAAAGTGCCAGATTCTGCACCTGGGATGGGCAACCCTGGCTGTGTGTATAGATNGGGATGGGCAGCCCTGGCTGTGTGTATAGATGGTGAATGAGAGGCTGGAAAGCAGTGCTGCAAAAAGGGACCCAGGGGTCCTGGTTGATGGCAAGTTGAATCTGAGTCAGCAGTGCCCTGGCAGCCAGGGGGGCCAAGCACGTCCTGGGGGCACCAGGCACAGCATCACCAGCCGGGCAAGGGAGGGGATTGAACCACTCTGCTCTGCTCTGGGGCAGCCCCACCTCAAGTGCTGTTTGCAGTTTCGGGCACTACAAGACAAAAATAACATTAAACTTTTAGAGAGTGTCCAAAGGAGGGCTGCGGGGACGGTGAAGGATTTGGAGGAAAAGCCATACAAGGAGTAGCTTAGGTCACTTTTCTTGTCCAGCCTGGAGAGGGGGAGACTGGGGAGAGACCTCATTGCAGTCTTCAACATCCTCACGAGGGCAAGTGGAGGGGCAGGTATTGATCTGTTCTCTCTGTTGACCAGCTTCAGAACACAAAGAAATGGCATGAAGCTGATTTAGGGGAGATTTAGGCTGGATATCAAGAAAAAGTTCTCTACCTAGAGTGATCAGGCACTGGAACAGTTTCCCCAGGGAAGTGGTCACAGCACCAACCCTGAGAGAGTTCAAGAAGCGCATGAACAATGCTCTCAGGCACATGGTGTGATTTTTGGGGTACCTTGCACAAGGCCAGGAGTTGATCCTGATGGGTCCCTTCCAACACAGTATATTCTATGATTCTATGGTTCTGTGATTCTATGATATCCTGATACTGAGACACCGGATGACACCACAGAAGGACCAGAAGTGACTGTCATTTTTCTGCCCCACTCCTCTATTTCATACCACAATGAATCCCCACGAAGTTCTTTTTGAAGTGGAATGTCTGAAACTCATCTCAGAGCCTGAAGAGAAAGTAGTCTTCTTGCTGTGATCCTCATAAAGGAATTGTGCTGTTTCAGAGAACAATACCTCTATCTCTTGTAGATATTTCACTATTGAAGTTGCAAAACAAACACTGCTGCGTAAACGGTAAACATAGTTTACGCTGCTTGTAAACTGTCCTATTTCTGGTGCTCAAATATCCTTGTTCAAAATTAAATTCCATTTTTACATTTGGATAAATCTTAGCAGCAGCCAATTAACTAATTATTTCAAAAAACGAATTAGGTTTTACACTTATTCTACCTTAGCAGTTAAACCACATTCAACCATTAATGCATCATGAACTACTTTTCTTGTCTGTGTATTCCAGGTGAGTAACTGAGCCACGGCTGTAGCAAAAAGCACTTTCAGATGTCTCACACAGGTGAATGGGACCTCAGCTATACCAGTATGGGATTGCTTCCAGGAACCCAAGTGCAAAAGGAGATGTGGCCAGCAACCTGCTATGAGTCACTCTGACTTGCCCTATCCCAGGATTTGCACTTACAACTGGGTCAAATCCTTATCTGGAATAGTTATACAGATCTGCACTGCAGCAGGATTGAGCCCATCTATCACAATGCACAAATGCACAAGCAGCATTGCTGGAAAGGGTCTGCTTTCTAAAAAGTGGCAGAAATGGGTGCCAGGTGACAGCTGAGATGACGCAGAATGGTCTTTGTGAGGGGAAAAAAGTGAAGGTTTTCCAAAGTAAAAGCTCAGTGAGGTAAAATAACCGGGGAAAAAAAGGCTTTAACACAACATAAAACAATAGTACAAAATAGGAATCAAGAACCATGGTGTCGCTTCCAGGCCATGGCTTCTGTGCATGTGAAGTAATCATCTGGAAAAGAAGCTAGCTGTGGGAGAGGATTATGAACAGGGCGTGATCTCACAGCATGACAAAATGGCCAAGAGAGCAAATGCAACCCTTGTTAGCAATGAGCAGCACCTGAAGAAGACGGAGGAGTTGAAGAAGAAGAAGCTGCTACTTTTTGTCACATCCTCAATGTGGTCATTTCTAGGTATTGCAACCATTTCCAGTCTCAACACTTCAGCAAGAATGTTAATAAATACAAAGAGTTCAGAAATAGTGCCACCTGAGGAAAATCTCCCTCATGCTGGGCACGTAAAGATCAACCTCACTGCCTCAAAGAAAGGGCACAGAGGAGACTAAATCATTGCCTAAGACTACCTATGTGGAGAGGGAAATCTACAGGCACTAGAGATTCTTCATCAGGCTACAAATCTCTTGGACTCAAAAATGAGACAAACTGAGACAAAGAACAGGGTGCTAAACTGCCACATTTGGAACAACTTATCCAGTAAATTTGCCATCCCTGCTAGCCTTGCAATCAGTACTGCTGTAGTACAGAATAGCTCACTCAGAAATGAAATGCTGAATGAAGGAGTCCATGAAATCCTATGTCCTGTATTATCTAAAACAGAGTAGATGATCATAAGAGTCCACTTGGGTCTTAGAAATCCATGGGTATAGTTCAGAGGACATGTAGTTCTAGAAGCTAAGTATGAGGTCCTTATATTTTTCAGGATGAGTTTTCCCTGAAGTTTCTTCCTGAAGAAAGACTAAATTATTTATCTTATAACTGAAAAGTAAGCTGCAAAGGTACAAAGTAGCTAACACACGAAAGATCAAATTTCCTCCTGTTTTCCTATTTTCCTTAATTCTAGGTGAAAACATGTACAGACAAGAGAAAAACTTTGTGTTTTGAAGAAGACTGAAAAGTTCTGAAGGCACGTGGAGAGAAGGTCAGCACCCCCATAAGCAAATCTTGTGAAAGGCAGATACTGGCTGCGTCTGGGTTTACAACAGGGCTCTATAGAAATTGGCTTTTCTGGTTTTGATGACCTATGTAGCTCTGTGACAGGTGTTGTGTTGCACCACATTTCCAAGGGATGGAATCTATAGCAGCTTCCTTTACTAGCTAACTAGATTTTATCACTTTGACTAAATGCCAGGAGGTTTTTACAGTGTGAGGTTCCAAAACCATGTCATTTTTACATGTGAGGTTCCAAAACCTAGTCATTCTTGTTTCCTCAGCCAGTTTTATCCATTTCTGCTCCTAGCTGTATAGCAGCATACAGAACTCCTGTAATCCCCACAAAACTCATACTATAAGACTCGGTATTGCACATTTTCCGAGAGTATCATTTAAGATGGCATTTCAATTCACTGGGAACTGAACTGAGCTGAACTTTTCCATGAAATTGTATTTGATTTGGTAAAGAGGAATTTCAGTAGAATGAGGCTAGGACTATCTCTATGTGATTTACAGTAGAATTTCCATCTTTTGCACATCTTCCACACATACCAGGACTCGATGAAGACCTTACTTTTCAGGTGGATCAGTCCTGAGTTTTGTCCTCTAGCTATGAATACCAAGAAAGTATCCAGCTTGGATGTCTTAATCACATTTTCAGTTTTGATGGGCAGGAAATGTAGTGTAATTATATGTGTGAGCCCTGAATAAGCTTAAGAGCAGGTGTTTGCTGCATGCTGGTTTTGGGAAACAGTGGCTGGATTTTGTTATGCTGTAAGTCTGGGAAATCACTGACATCTTCCCCTCCCCTCAACAGGTATGTTTTGGGAGGCGTGGGGGGTTGGCATTCTTCTCTGACCTGGTCTGCATTTAATCAGCACTTTTATCTCACTTTGCAGTAACTCCTGACATGTACCATTGGTATCATCAGCTAAGTTCTCTCAGTGTTTTCCTGTTAGCCAGTAAAATACTGTTGTTGAAACCAATTTAGAAGGTGAATTCATGACAAAGAGGATATGACCAGCCTGTCTCAAATCCTGGACTTGGAGTTTTGAAAAATAAATTGCCAGGAAATTGTCATTTAAATTCCTGTGCTTTGTTTTTTAATTGTATGATCTTACAAAGAAAGAGTTTAGTTTAAACTAAATGTTGTTGCTTTTCAACATACTTAAGTCCCAGAGCTACCATAAAAATAATTAACATAAGCAGCTATTGCTTAGCTAAAGTGAAGCTTTAAATTCTGACCTCCACTTCGTGCCGACAAACTACCCTGTGCTTTTTCGCTGCAGCCACCTACTACCCTGTAAAACTTAAGGAACTCTTTGTCGTGTTGCAGTGTAATTTTTTTAGGGCAGCTAGTACCTCTCTAATCCAAAGAAAGACGCTGCCGTTGCCCAAGCTGGGTGACACTTGGAAGCATATTATCGCATACAGAATGTTCATTAAAAGCGGATTAGGAGAAGATCTCATCAAACATACCAATTCCGCTTGAAATAAACGGCTTCTAAGCACAGGAATTGTTAGAGGAATGGACCATAGGCGCCGACTAGTTTGGTTTGCATATTTAGAGAGTGTTTTGAGCTGATGTGTGTGGGACTAGGCTCTTTACTTCGGCAGTTCTGTTTAGTTTACTCGAACAGAGTAGAGGTGATAAAATGTGGAAACTTAACAAAAAAGATATCCCAGACATGAAACACTGCGGAAGAATTCTGCTTAGTAATGAACTAATTAAAAAACAAATTAAATGAAATGCAGCTTTCACTGTTAGGTTCTAGATTTCTCTCCCCCAAACATTAGACGAAATTGCATTGTTTACAAAAATTTATTAATACAAACTTTACACACTTTATATAACAGTTATCAAAGTCCTAGTTATAGATATCATGTGTGTAATAATACTTTGTTTAAGTTCTTTTTATATTCATTTGCACACAAAATAAGTTCTCCAAGACTAACATCTACCTACTATGACTGTATCTCAAATCTGCTCAAATTTTGGTAAGGCTGTTGGCGTTTCTAAAAAAAAAAAAAAGAAAGAAAGAAATCGTACAAAGGATAATAACCTAGGTGATCACTTCATAATGCTTGCGACTAGCCACTGAACTCTAACTGATAAGGTCATAAACAAAACGTCAAGAGAGCCCTATGTCATAATACCACAGCCGACACAAACACAGCGCACTCTGCCCACGGCCAAAGAACAGAAGGACGACTAAAACGCAAGCCGATGTGTTGCAGCATCGTAGGGCCACTAAATAGCCATCCGTGAACTCGTGGCGATTTACAAGGTGAAGAGAAGGCACGAAAGCTGCACACTGCGCCCCGCGTCCCTGCGCCCCGGGAGCGCGGCCGNCCGCCAGGGTTTGCTGGGGGGGGGTTGGGGGGTTGCTTTCCGACGTCTTGGATGCGGGGCTCGTTTTGTGTCTTTGGAAAGACTCCTGTGAGGTTTGTGTGGTGAGCTGGAAGGAAGCGGGTACCTACGTGTCCTCCTTCGCTCCCGGCCCGGGCGGGGGACGGGACCAGCCCCCGGGCAGACGGTAAGATAGGAGTCCGTACATAGAGAGATGAGGTGAAAATGGTTTATCTCGTTAGAAACCGGACCACAGGTGAACACTACACATTCTTTTATGACAAAAGTTTGTTTTATGAAATAAATTTTACTAAGCAATAAGCCAGAATGTAGAAAAATACATTTTACCTCCAAACTCAATAAACAAGGAACAAAAACTTTCGTAGTAGTGCATAATTCTTTAGTGGTAGCTACAACAGGGGTTCCTAAACTTGTACAATAAGAGCTTGCATAAAACAGAACAAAGGAGTGAGAGAGCGTAAACAATCTTTTTTTTTTTTTTTTTTTCCAAAAAGAACATAACCCAAAAAGGTGACTCAGGTGGGTTAAACAGAACTCGGAAAAGTTCGAAGAGAGGATGAGAGGCGGGAGGTCCTACAAGAAAAAGCAATCAAAGAAAAGAGCAACTCCGACCGAAAAATGCAAAGGCGAGAACCCTGCTCGTTATTACACATGATGAGAAGCATGGACAGCACTGGAGAGTAACACACTGTACTTTGCATCCAGGTCCAGTACCGAGCTGCCCGGGGCAGTTGGGTAGCGGATCGGAGGTGGGATCGCCTCGTCTTACCACGACCCTGCGGCACCGGCTCCGGTACCGGCTCCGGCCCCGGGGCGCGCCGGGGGCCGCCCCCGCTCACCTCCCCACTCTTTCCAAATGGGTCCTGTCTCTGCTTTGGCTTTGTTCTGCGACTCTGCCCAGCCAGCCAGAAGAGCAGTGCACGGGGCTTAGTACTTACTACCCTTGCTGCTGGCTCGGGATTTTGGGGTTGGGGTTTTTTAGTTTGGCTTTTTTTTAGTTTTATTTTGATTTTTTTTTTTTTTTTTTTTTTTTTTTTTTTTTTTTGGGGTTTTTTAAACTTTTTTTCCCCC